>VDFB02358134.1:119383125-119451339 GCA_007258455.2 Sequoia sempervirens
TACTTAGTTGTACATCCCAAATTATTCTCTTTTTTCACATGGTTATCGATATTGGTTGGATTTGTATGTTGCATTGTTATCTACAAGTTGTGCAATGTTGTAGGTGGTCTATAGTTACATGTGCATTTATGACTTGGACATGGGTTGTCTTTTCCCATTGATATTTCAGTATTAATACATGTTTAGTTTTGGTGGATTGGTTTAGTCACTTGGTTTGCTAGTTTTGATGTTATATTGAGGAGGTGAGATGGTATTACCAGGTACAGTCATTATATAAGATCTATGTAGTTGACTATGATTACACAGATATGTGGACATGGTTGGGTTGAGTTGTTGGTACATTTGGTGGTGTGTTTGGTTCCTTACCTATGGTACTTGAATATGGACATGTTTGAAAAATTAGATCAGAGGTTGATTTGGTGTTTGAGTCATTTTGGTCTATATGGTTATTCTCTTAGATATCTCAGTTTGTAGTTTACTAATGTGATGATGAGTTTCCATGTTTCAATGATTGGACCTACAAGTCATGCAGGTTGTGGATTAGCTACCCGTTTACTTGTAGTGGGATGAATTGGTTGTGGATTATCTTTATTCACCAGGTTTGATTCCTTGTTGTTGCAAACTTTGACAGTTGGCCTTGTTCTTGTTCATTTGTATATTGGCATGTGTGCTTAGAGATGAGTGGATGGATGTTTCTTATAGTACCTAGATAGTTGTTTTTGCAACTTGTAGCATGTGGTTTATCATGATGTCATGGATAGCTTGATTACAATTTTCAATGGGAGCTTTTGACAGTGATGGGTTAGCGGTGATGGATATGTTTATGATGGTTTGGTGGTTGAAGGTATCATCTTGGCTTGGAGATTTTGGTTCTATTTGTTATGTTATTAACAATTCAGTTGTGTATGTAGACCTGGACGATCTTCATGGAGAGGATGGTTGTCATGATGCCATGTGTGACTTGGTATCACAGTTCAATGGGAGTTGTTGGCAATGATGTGGATTCACCATTTGATGGTGGATGGTATTTTACAGTGATTGTTGGTGTCATGGATGGACACTTGGTTTCTGCTTTTATGTAGTGATAGTTCATTAACATCTTTGGTTTCATTGATAGGTGATAGTTTTATTCATATTGATTACATATGTTGATTGTTGGTTACGAATGTTTAGGTATTATGTCATGGTTTACTCTTGATATGCGTTTAGAGTTTGGCATGGCACTTGTTCTTTTGAGACTAGGATGTATATATGTTATGGTGCAATGTGATCTCCTAGGAGGAGATGGTTAGATCATGGATGTCATGTTTATGTTCCCGATTCTTGATTGGATCTTTGACATTGATCAAGTGTGGTTCTCTTGGTATTGGGTACATTGATCATTTGCTTGATTACTTCATGATGGTGCTATGTTGCATTTGGTTTTTTGGCATGGATTGGTTGGTTATAGGCACTCATGGATACTTGGAGACATAGGTGAGGCTTGATTTCTCTTGCATTTAGAGACATGTGTTGAGATGGTTACTCTTGATGAGATTTCATCAAGAAGTTCGAGGAGCCTACACCTTGGTTGGACATGAGTTCAACATGGACCTATGAGGAGAGTGTTTTTGGATTTTTCATGATGACTTGAATATCTTGAAAGAGCATTCCCATTCCCCACTCTTGGTCTTCTTGGCGGTTTCACATGAGAGGTATTTCTCATTGTTACTTTTAGGTGCTTTATGTTTTATGCTTTATCTTCTCATGCATATGGATGTTGAGCTATAGATATATGGTTTTTGAGGGTTTATTTGAGGAGTGTTGGCATGTCTATCTCCTTATGCATTGTGATTACATTCATTGATGTTGAGTTTAGGATATGTTTTTGGGCTTATTTCCTTCATTGGGAATGGATTTAGTTTGATCTTATTTTGTTATGAGAGGCTTACATCCATGTTGATTACATGATACATATGTTGTGTTTGATCTTGGTGATTGAATGGTTTGGTTTTGTCACAGATTTTATTTTGGGGTGTTGTGGAGGAGATCATACTTGACACAATTGGCATTTAGAGGTGTATGTAAGAGATTTTTCTATAGGTATATGATGTGCAAAATTTCTCTCTTTGGTCTTGGTCATCTTCCTAGGTGTTTGGTTTCACATTACATTGTTTTGAGGTTTGGTTGGAGATATTGTGATCACTAGCTTATGGCCATGTGTTTTCACTTATGTTCTTGGGTGATGACATGGAGGTTCCTTTATCTTTTTCCTTTATTGGGTGTGGAGAAATTGGGAGAGCTATGGAGACTTGAGGTGAGCTTTGTTCTTACAGGTTATTGATTTACAGGTTTGCATATCATAGTGGATGATTCCTTGGTACTACATGATGTTGTTTACAGTTTCTATATGATGCTATTGGTAGACTTGTTATGCCTTGATGTTTTTCAAATTTGCATTACCCATGTAGTGGGAGCTCTTGGATGTGTATGTCATTTATGATAGGTTTGTACATGGATTTTATGATTGCAGTTTATGGGTGTATATGTTGATGGCATGAGTTTACTATGTTATTGTATACCTTGGAGGTATGGATAGTTGGATGTGTTGGAACTTACTATTGGTTCTATTTCAACTATGGGTTTGTGTATCTTGATTACTATTGGTGCATATTGTTACCTTTGGATTGTGTGTATGTGTTTGGGATATCGATTGATGTAGGACAAATTCTTCGTTGTGATAGATTGTGTGGCTTCTCTTTGGATGGATTCTTATCTTTGTGCATTGACATGATGGTGGTTGCAAACATTCATGTTTGGGATGGTGGTCACTTTGATTCTTGTTGAAGGTATCTTGATGGAGCACATGGAGCACTTTGATTCCTTGATGGTATATGTGGCTATATGGACTGTTCTTTTGATTCATGTTTAGAGGTTACTTGTTCCCTTTATGCAATGTATACAAAGTGGTAGACTGTTAGGAAAAGTTGTTGTACACCTTGCATAATGTGTTTAATGTAATTATTCTTGGGGCCACTTTATGTTGCATGTAACATTGAGACATAAGCTGCTAAAATGTAATTATTTAATAATTGGGAAAATAAATAAATAAAGTACCCAATATTAAATATGGGGACATTTTTTGTAATGTCATGGTTTTAGTCACATAGTTTTGTGTAATACCACTTGGGGGATTTGTGGGAGCTTATTTCTATAAAAGAAACCACAAGGGTAGTTGTTTAGGTTGAGGAAAGTTTGCATGTAAGCTCTGGTTAGCATTTGTGAGGGTTTGAAGCGTGCCATGGGATGTGTGGTTACATGCTTGTTCACATGGATTGCTTGGAGAGGGCTTGTTGCTTCAATGGTGTTCATGGAGACTCTAAAAATGTATTTTAATCTTTATTGCTGAATAATACATGAGAGATGGATGCTTTTGGAGGCTGGGTTTTTTCCTTCTTGAGGGTTTTCCCAGGGTATATCTTGTGTCATGTTTTCATGGGTATGTTGTCTATTCTCTTGCATGTGGATTTTGAATACTTATTTGCATAGATTTCTCTTTTGGGTTATGTGGAAATTGTCTTTCAATGGCTGTAAGTTTCCAACTATGAACATACTAGTACTGATGATTTTGTGGGAGATTCCATATCCATTTGTGCTCTATGAGGATTTCTAACGTGTTTAATCTTCGTTTCGCATCATGTTTTTTGGTATTGAATTTGTTATTCAATGTTGTGTTGGGTATTTATTTTTAGGTGCTGAAATTAATAAAAAAATAGAATGAGGAATTAAGAAGAAATAAATGTAACTATTGATTATTGGTTATTGAATGTTTTTTGGCTGCCACCATTTTGTTGGGCTTATGCATTTGTTGACCACTAAAATCTGCATTTTTGGAGGCATGAAATAAACTACAAATTGATTTGGTTAAAAAGGAATGTAAAAGGGTTATAAGGAATTTTAATGTTCTTGTAATCTGTTTGAATGGATAAGTAAGGCATTACAAGGATAATCTAGAATTATTTTATTGTAATGTATGCATTCTTGATTGAAGCTTACATCCCTATGTATGCACACTTTTATTCATTTACTAATGATGCATTAAGAGTCATTAATGTTATATCTGGTGACTAAGATCTAAAGATCAAATTCGAGGCTGGAGGAAATGGAGGCATGAGGACAACTATCATTCCGAGTTAGCTTCTCACTCAGGGATGATAATTTGCATGAGAAGCAAATTTGTTTCATCTCGAGTCCTTTCAGGAGCAAGATGGGGCATACAATGATTTGTTGGTCTATGGATAATTGAATCCACAAACCTGGAGAGTTGTGTTGTTGTTCTGTGGCTAGTTGAATCCACAAACCATTTATGGATAATTGAGTATGTCTCCATCCATAATTTTGTAGGTTTTTTACTGTGGATAATGGAGTTAGTGTTGATTCATAGTTGGTTGGTAATCTAGACATTTATCCAGGCATGAGGAGTTTGGATCGATATTGATGAAGAGTTGGTAATCCAGACATTTATCTAGACATGAGGAGTTTTGATCGATGCTGATGAAGAGTTGGTAATCTAGACATTTATCCAGACATGAGCAGTTTAGATCGATGTTGATGAAGAGTTGGTAATCCAAACATTTATTTAGACAAGAGGAGTTTGGATCAATGCTAATGAAGAGCTGGTAATCAAACATTTACCCAGACAAAGGAGTTTGAGCTAATGTTGGTGCAGGGATGGCTAATTAGATCATTTGCCTAGACCAATAATTTTAGGTTGATGCTAATACAAAATTTTGGTTTTCATTTTTCTGCTATAAACCTTAAGGGGGGATATCTAGGAATTTAAGGTTTACACTTTTAAATTTTGTTTTTGTTTTTATTATGTAAAATTTAAGGGCGGGTTGTTGGAAATTAAAGTTTACATTTAGTTTAAATAAATTAATTGTTAGTTCTGGCACGGGAATGCAATGCTTTTTAAGCATTTGCAATGCACATTGTAATTTACCTCGAAGAAATATAATATTTACTATTATTGTTTTTATTGTTGTTCAACAATGGTTTAATCTGTGAAATTTTCTCTCTATTTTAACACACTTGGGCATATGAGACAACTCGCCTTTGGTCACAAGTGCGCTGCACTTGAAAACGTATGCAGATATATAGATGCCAAAATTGGAAGAAAGATGCAATGAAGTGGTGTACAAAACAAACTAACAAAAGACTGAAATTAATCGCTCTGTGACCCCACCTATGGCTGTGACCCCACCAGTGGCTTTGAATCTATGCACTTCTCATGGCTTAGAGACTAGACTCCCTTTAACTACACAATCATAGGTTTTTATTCTTTTGTTTTTTTACCATTTATAGAGAGAGCTACTTATTTTGTAAGCTATTAACACTATACATTGTTTTAATTAATGCAATGGCTTGTAATGGATAAATATTAAGATCTTGATTTTTTATTTTCAAGTTTTGGGCATTTTACAAAAGTGTTTTTGATGTTTCTTATCATGTTTTTGAAACCTTAGATTGTTCAATTAATTCAATTCTTCAATGTGTTTTTTGATTGGTTTGGTTGAGGTATCCAGAGATTGTTGTCTAGTGAAAGAGTTTTCTTTCCCTCTGTTAATAATTTATATGTATGTTTTGGTGTCTCCCATGTCTATGGATGTGGTTTGTCTCCTACACCATTTTATGGCCTTCAATCCCACTACATCTAGTATCTTTTTAACTCCTTTATCATTCATCAATCTCATTACCATTTGAACCTCACGTCACCTACCTACTTTTTCAAAGATGTTTAAGAAAATAACAATAGTCGTAGCATGTTTAGGATCCAAATCAAAATGCAAAATCGTTGTAAACATTGCTAAGACTATATTCATATGTGATTTGCAGGCATAGGTTTAAATGGCATCTTACTGATAAATTTTAGGGTGTCCTCAAGAAAACAAGCATGGGCAAGAAGTTCAACCATGTATAGTCACAAATTTTGAGAGAATCGTTGCAAAATCTATTTTGTGCATATTCCACCAACATTGCATTCCATGATATCACATTATTTGAGGCATTCCATGAGCTTGATCTAGAATGGAATGAATATTTTTGACTCTCTTCTAGCATTTAGATGATTTTGTTAAAGTTCTTAATGGTGGTTTTATTGAGATATACCACCCTCATTAGTTTTAGTTTCAATAACTTGGTTCTTCTCTAACACATCAATATTTTCATTCCATGTGGTGTTTTTCCATTTTCATCTATCAATTTTTTCCATTTCATTTTCCATTTAACTGTTAAATAGGTTTTTTAATTCATTTTATTTATCTCAATGAAGAACCATTTGAAAATCTTATGGAACCTAATAACTTAGTTCATTTCATTAGTTTTGTTAGCAAGAAAATTTTCAATTGAAACCACAATTTCAAGAGATGAAGAAGGTTATGAAATATCAATAGGAAATTTAGAAGATCCAATACATAATCCTTATACTTTAGAAATTTTAGCATGCACATGAATGCCATCCACCTCATACATTTTAGCTTTTCCCTTAATATTGTGTTTTCTCCTCTCCCCTCTCTATGGCTTGTCCTCCACTATAGGTCCTTTACCATCACCTTTTCCCCTTATTCTTGGAAGGGAATTTAGCTCCATGACTACATTCCCCACCACCCAAATTCCTTCTACTCTGATCCTTAGAACTAGTAGAGATAAAGGAAGGACTACCCTCAAAAGGAGACTTGGGATTGAGAGGATAGTAAAATACCATTTCTAGAGAGGACAAATGAGAATAATATACCTTCTTATAGGTATGTTAGGGTGATGAAGAAGAAGTAGGATAATAGCTCAAAGTATCAATGACAAGTTGTAGTTTCAAGGATAAAGCATGTTTGCTAAGAAAAAATGATTACAAATTGGTATAGGGGGATCCCAATTCGTTTATTGAATTCAAGAATAGGGTATTCCATGGAGGATAACAAAAATAAGGGAAAGCTCATCAAACAATTATGATGGAAATGACTTGACAAAGGAAAATGATACATATAAAAGGCTTGGAAGTGGTCGTCTAGTGTGACAAACCTCATGATTTGGAGCACCACTTCATCCCAAGGATGAGGTAGAGAATGTACTTTGCATAGCTTGTTTGAATCCTCAAAACTTCAACCTTAAGATATGATCTTAATACTTATTCCCTATTCTTGAGGCCCATATAAACCTCCCTCCCTCCTTCAATCAACCAAATATTTGAGCAATAAGATCCTTCAAAACATCTCATTTAAATTCACATATTCTTACCTCTCAGGGATTCTAGTTCTAGTGAACTCCACCAAAAGCATGGGTTTGAACCCATTAAACCTCTCCATATAATTGACAAGCCCTCCCCTTTTGAGAATATACCAAACATTAAGGTCTACTTTCACATAATCACACAAGAAGGGACTTCCATTGAATTGATCTTCCCTCCCATGGTAGTGGAGAGTTTTCCTAGCCAAAAACAAAATGGTCTCTTATTTCCACCTCATTACACCAAGTTCACGACTTTTATGCTAGGTTGAATTGTGTTAATTTCCAGACTAATTCCATCAATATAGCCATACAAGCTTCTCTATTCTTGAAGAGCCATCTTGATTAGTCCTCAATATAGTTTCAATTTTTCTTCATAATATGAGGGGTAAGGACCTCTTGACCAAATACACATGAAATATACTTTTTAGTAAGTTATACACCTCATGAGGGATACCATCCTCCCTAACCCACCAACAAGTCCCTATATGACAAACTCTCCAATTAGCATGTCCTAGTTCGACACTTGATATTGTCCCTTTGGCTAGTTGTCCGCCTTCCGTATATACTAATCAAGATTGGGGTCCGAATGACCTGCTATAGGTTGACTCGCATGTGTCTTACTAGTATTTTTCTTTTTTTTATTTTTCATATTTTTTTATATGATTGCATGTGCATAATGTGATCCCCTGCACTATTTTGTTCGATGTATCTCTCTCTTCATGTGCATTCCTCTATTTGTATCTACATTCTTCTCTATGTCGTAAACATTTTATCCTTTTTTTCAATTGTCTTCTGTTTTCCTTTTGGGGATGATGCAAGGTGTCACGACATTTAGGTCTCTTCCATGTTGACTCGAAAGGATTTTTCTTTGTTTTCACTCTTTTTTGTGTCATTCTTCCAGTTCTATGAGTATTTGGAGAATGATGTCATTTTTGAGCTCTATGATTAATATTGTAGTAAAGATATACTGACCTCGAATCCATAGATCCCTTATGTATTTTTAGGGAACCCTCCTTCCTTTTTCATAATGTAGCTTCATTTTAGAAACATATGACTTGGCATAGGGCTTTTTGAGAAAACTCTTATGTCTTAGGATTAAACATTGGCTACTTTAAAGCAAATTTTCACAACAATGGTGTTACCAACCGCTTTAAAGTGGGGGCATACATTGATAATATCTTTCAACATTTCTCATGTTTCATGGTGTGATATTTTTAATTCTTGTGATGTGTCCTTTTCTTAGTGGTGTCATCGTGTTTGATGTCCTCTAAAAGTGTGATATTTCTTAGTGCATGACTTTCCTCTTAATGGTGATACGACATACTGCATTCCCTAAGCTGCAAATCTTTTACTCTTGACTTGTCATCTCTTGGAGACAAGACAAGACCTTATATGAACTAAGCAAAATCCCTTTGAACAAAAAATTTACTAGCATTACTGTCATAAGTGTTTAGCATAACACAACTTGTTAACCTTCTAAAGTTCGAACCTTAAATGCAAGGCCACCTATAATAACACACCTTGCTTGCCTATGGATCGTTGCCCTTGTTCATAGCTGTTTAACATAACACAACTTGCTAATCCCTATGGAGCAAGAAACCTAGCATTGTGGTGCCTTATTGAAGTTGTTAGGAGGATAGCTTTGATATGGTATGGGATCCTAATATGATTCTCTCATTTTCCACCCTTTTGGGATACTTACCTAGTGGACAGCTTGAGCTCCCACTACCCCAGAGTGAGTACGCACAAAATTGATGGATTAGATGTATTCCGCGCTGATCAAACCGTCTAAGTTTGATCTTCTTGGTCTTTGATGTTATATGATTGTGTATCTTTGTCATTGTTGCATACATAAGTGTCTTGAATATCCACTTTAGTGTGAGTTTGTGCTTGCAATCATCCTCGTACTGAAATGGGGGAAAAATATAGTGTAAGAAAAAATATCCCTTTTTCACACTTAATTTGGAAATAATTAATAATAAAAAGAGCTTAATGATGCCTTAATTTAGTGTTGTAATATGTTTTTCATATTCACATTAAGTTTATGTCCCTTTTAAATTAAATGGACTTAATTGCGCCTTATTTTTGGTGTTGTAAGGTGTATCTTTACACTTTCAGATTAATCTAGGGTTTTATTAATTAATTGAGGTTAATTTTCCTTAATTGGCCCTTTTAATTTAAATCCAAGCTTAATTAAATACAAATTCTAAGGGATAAAACCCAACATCCATAAATGCCATTAAACAACACTTAATTTTGCAAGATGTGTCCTAAGTAAGTAACCTAGGAGGTCCTCACTTAGATCTAGGATGCTAATTTAACATAATATTTGACACGGAGCAATGTGTGTCCTAGGTAAGTGGCCTAGGACCCATTCACCGTATGTCATCACTTGGACCTAGGAACCCCCCTTAAAATATGTTTTTGGCAGTATTTTAATGATTTCAAATCTACAATTCAATGTTGGCTTGTGATATTTGAATTTTGAGAATTAATGTTAAGATATGCATAAATACAAGGTTATTTCACTTAGTTTCACCTAGATTTTCAAGTGTTCAAATCCTAATAGCAAGTTTATGATATCAAGAGCAATTCAAGAGCAATTTCAAGGCATTCAAGGGTAGATTTATAGAAGATTATTGCAGCAATCAAGATTCTTTTCATCATGGGGTGTTGTCATAATAGTGGTTTACAATTCCTGAGAGGAACAGATTTTAGCTGAAATCACATATTTTTAGAAAATATAATGATTTAAGCCTTAAAAAGTTCCATTTTAAGGATTCCAATTGAAGAGGGTTTGATCAAATCACCTTAGATTAAACCCCCTTGGATAGAACCTCGCTAGTTTTAAACCATACCTATAAATGCGTCTCCTTTACACCTATCAAAATGCTGATAAAAAATCACATTTGATTTAGATTTTGGGGGATCAAATGAATTCATTTAAAACTTATTTCAAATGATTATGGTATTCCTCAGAACAAGCTATCCAATGAATATAATTTTAATATGTTTTGGTTTTGTTATGTATTTGTTTTTTAAGTTTTATTAAACATAGGTTTTTCTATCAAAATGAATTTCTTTTTCTTCACATGTGGAAAAATAGAATATTATCAAAAAAATTGAAAAATATGAGTGCACCAAATATTGAAGTCCTTGATCCAACAAAAAATAAAATAAAATTTTGACATATACAAAAATGTTACACATTATACTAGCTGTTTGAATTGTAATTTGTTTGACTTTGAAACTTGATTAAGGAAAAAATATTCAATAAAAAAATATCTAACCAAGTGGAAGCACTAGATATCAGAGTTACAAATCAAATTTGAAAGAATTATATTTATCCTTCAAAAAAAAGTATATGTGGGTCACTTTTAAAAATGTTGTTTTCTCAAAAAATTGGAGATGGAAAAAAAAGTGCAATTTGATTCCAAAAATTTTGAAAAAAATATTTTTAGAATCTATAGACAAATTTGATGAGACTCTAGTTTGCACCATCTTCAAATTCCTCACAGTTTAGCCAGCTATAGGTGCCCGAATGTGAAGATTTAGTTAAAAATAATAATTTCAGTGTCCAATTTGGCCAAAAATTGTAAACCACTATTATGGGATCACCCCATGTCAAAGATTTCTTGCATCATGCATGTTGTTTGAGCTAATATGGTGATGTAGTGTTCAATATCCATTCAAGTGTTTAAAAGCATTGTTTCACATCAAGTTTCATGATCAAGATCTACATTCATTGAGGCAACTTCATGCAAGTTTGCAGATTTGTAATCCAAGGTTTCAAATAAGGTTTGGTGAGTTGTTACATTGATTTTTTCATTCATCATTCCTTCATGCTTTCTTATTTCATTTCAAGGTTTAATTAACAAAACAAGGTTTGACCAAGGCAAACCCCCATTCACCTAAAAAAAATATTTTTTTCACTTTGATGTGTGATTGCAGATTTTAGGTTGAAGATCATTTGAAGAGAAAAATTGAAGAAAGTTGTCAAAGTTGTCAAAGTTGCAAGAAAAGTTGTTAAATCATAGAAACTATTCTACATAATTTATTTGCGACTATCCAATAGTGAACACCTAGAATCTGAAAGTGTAGACCTAACAGAAGAAAACCCAGAAAGCATTTTTTAGGAACCCTAGCCAAGACCCATTCGCCATAGGGAAAATGAGTCCTCAATGAGCTTCAAAAGGTGACTTTTGGTGAAAGGTACACACCCTTTTCCCCTTTCCAGATCTTCCTCTTGATTGTTGTTTCTGTTAGATCTTATTGTTGTTCTTCATTTGCATTTTGTAGCTTGCATTTTGGAGTTTGTTTGATAGTTTTTATCTTTCTCTCCAAAGTGCTTTTTAGTTCATATCCTCGTCCTTGCATAGATAGAAAATTTGTTGTTTCATACCTTGATTTGGCTCACCTAAGGGTTGTTATTCACTTCATGGTTTGGATCTCATTTCCTTGAATGAACTTGTAGGAAGATAGGTCTTGGTGGTAAACCCTTTTTCATAACATTTGACACCACCCACACCCCTTATTTTCCTTTTGTTTCACTGCTAAATGGATTATTAGATCTACCAATGAAGATGAGTCATGTAAAATTTTAGTTTAGTTCCTCATCGAATCATGAAAGCTTTGAAGAACTGGGAAGATGTTAATTGGTTAGATAAAATGTGCATGTCTCCTTTTTAAAAAATCAAGGCTTCATTTCCTCTTCAACTATTTGGAAAGCGTGGTAAAGAATTTGTAATTTCTTAAAATGGAATGACTCTTCATTGCAACATAGTTTTAGTTTTGCTTCAGCTTCAATATGGTGGAATAAATTAATAAATTATCATAATCAACCATTGACTATTAGCTTTCCAAGACATGCTCATTATTTTTTCAAAAAATGGGTTCAACAATTTAAAAATATTTGAGACTTTAATATTTTTTACTAGACCCCATGGATGAGCATTAAGGAACAATATGGGTTGAATAACAAGTACAAGTAGTTCTTAATTTTTGCTCAATCATCAATTCCTATTGATCTATCTATGAAACTTTGAACTCCAAGGGCATGTAATTTTTTCAAGGATTGGAAATGGATGTCCTTCAATCATTTTCCTCTAAAGAAGGTTTATATTTCAATCTTCCTTGTTGGCCTCTTACTCCCCGTCTAAACCAAAAGTGGAAATGCAGATTTAACTCTAAATTTTCGTCCAAAATGAATTTTCAAATATGAAAATCTAAAGCTAATTTGATACTCAAGTGTTGGCTTGAAAAATTCTACATTTCAAACTACCTGTTGGAGATAGATTGAAATGTATTATAATTCAACTAAGTATCTTTTTTGGCAAAATATTAAAAATATGGAACATATCTTTTGAGATTGCTTATATGTCAAGAAACAATGGTTTGTTGTGTTTAGAGACTACTACTCTATGATTTTTAATATTTAAATTGGAAGACAACTATTTTTAGTTTTGGCATGCAAAATGAGTGATTGTTGATTCTATTAGACAAGTTGTTTTAAAGCATATATGGAAAAATAGATGTGTTGTGTGTTTTCTAACAATTGTCATCAAATAATGACACTAAGACTTTACAATATCAAATTTCTTAGGTGATTTTCTTGTTTTCATAGCTCAAGTATTATGCAAGATGAATGATAAAGTCATGGACCAATTTCAACAAGTTAAGAAATAAGTTTTGAAATTTCACCTTTATAACAAGCTTAGCCAATGCAAAATTATTATGCACTTCATATAATTATTGTTTTTCCCTTGCAGCCTCTATGACTCTGTTATTATTGACTGTATAGTTTTTCAGTTCAACTACCTAGTAGTAGCTTCATTCTTATATTTGCTTTGATTCAATTTAAAAAAAACCCTTTCATAATCAAAGAAACAAATGCTCCAACTCAGTCAAGTAATTTCCTTACACCAAACTTCGATCAAATGCTTCTAACATTAACCACGGATGCTTCAAAATCAATAACGCGATCCAAAACATACAAAGGAAAACAAAGGGCTCAGTCCAAATTTGAAGCCTTAAATCTCCAGCAACAAGCCTTCTGTTAAAAAAGAAACGCCAACACCAAATTTTTCCCAAAAGAAAATCCCCCAAAGGGAATCCTGAAGAGAATAGACTACAAATAGGTGGACACAAATTCAAAAGAAAGACTCACTCATCCTCAAGGAATGCCATCCTGAAAGCTCTTGAGAAGTCACTGCTGAATTCAGATACACGCTGCAAACTGGTACTATAATGAAATCTGGCAGAGTTAGATGTTTCTTCGTCTTGGCGATTTTTCTGTGAATTTGCTCAAACTGGAAGTAGAGATATGGTTTGTAACACCTATTAGAATAAGTTTTAGCAACGTTTCTCTGAGTTTCTAGGACCAGGGAACATGGGGACACGGAGATGCAGTTTTGGGGATGGCGAACAAATTTCCCAAATTTTGATTAAAACCCACTTTCCTTATAAGGTTCATTTTCTTTAACTAGCACTAGTAGATTTACAAGGTTATCATTAATGCACTTACCTCCTAATCAGAAAGAAGGTAAGGCATGATTCATTTAGAGCACAGACGAGATTTTCCTTATACTTTGAAACGATTTTTTGCTGCACTGGCCTGTACATATTTATCAATGAGATACACAAGTATGTTATACAGATACCCAACAATAAGCAACCCTCATAACCTTAGCTTCAAATTTGCATATATTAATTACCTCTTTATTCCAATCCGTCCAGTAAGTGTTAGATGCAAGTATCAATATCTGTGATGAAATCCCAACCAGGAGTCCCATCCAAATTCCCTGAGATAAAATTGAAACATGGGATTGCATCAAATATGGTTTCAGCACAATTGAATTGGTACAAACTATAGCAGGGTTTTTTTAACTTTTTTCCTTTTATCACATATAGACTAACCTTCACTTGGAGATTGCACTTGAACGCAAGAAGAGCACTAATAGGAACACCAATAAAATAATAGCAAACTATGTTCACTTTAGCCACATAAGATTGCCATCCTGCACCAACTGCTATTCCTGAATAACAGAACATTCTTGAAATTAGCTCATATATTCCTTTATAGATTCTATATGGAACTAATTCAGATGCAAATGTTACACAAACAGTAAAATAAAAAACAAAAGTAATCAATTCACCCTAGGGTTGACCCAAGTGGAAAAGAGCAAAAGCTTCATCCAGATGGGCAGAGGCGAGAATTTCATGGAAACAATAATCCAATTCGCTACACAACAAATAGAAATTTCAAAATTCAATAGCATAGCAAAAGATCAAACAAATGCATTAATGTTGATGTATGGTTTTGCAATGCACTGATAAATGCTTCTTTCTAAGACCTGAAGGTTATTCTATTTTTCAGAATTCAATGTACGTTAAAAGTATTCACCATCATGAAACAAGCAAGCAGATCCACAAGAAATTACCTGAAAGAACTGGTTGGGCACTATTGATAAGCAGTGTAAATGCAAGGAATATTGACAGCTCATACACCATGTGACCAACAGTGGCATTTTTGGTGAAGATGGATGCTATATCATGTCTAGCTATGATAATGCCAGTGAAAAATATGGTCCCAAATATCATAGATATGCCTAGACAAACATAGGCAGCAAATAGTGTACGCTTTGGACGCCCAGCTCCTATTTCATTTGATATTATGACACTGCAAATTCACAGGCAAGGTATCAAGTGTTCATTTTGAGATCAAAGAATAAGAACTGACTATAAAAAAAGTGGGTAAATTTGAAATTTCACAAACCTTGTTGCAGCACGGCTATTGAACATCATGAGCCCTTCATATACACTTAAACTGCACAAGTCTAGATGTCAGCCCAATGCAGCACTTGATATGAACAAGCTTCATTCTTAACAATATTATAGATACGATAGAAAAAGATGCAGGTGATTTTGTGATTCCAAATTGAAGGCAACAGGGGCAAAAGTGTGAGATTCAGTAATACCAGATAGAAAATGAATCCACTGCAATCGCTGGATTTGTCAGATTTCCAGTTAAAAGAGCCAAAACTCTATAGTACCAGAGGTCCACACTATATCAATTGCAAAATATAAAAGCCATTGTAAGAAAATCTTTGAAATTTGAAGAGTTCTAAGTAAATATTTGAGCTAATTTGAAGCAATTATGTACAGACCATGACATCACAGCAGATGAAGCTGCAAGCTTTAAAAAGCTCCAAACATCATGAAAGATGTCAACTGAGAACCCAGTCCATGTTTCTGGGAATGGTCCAATCACAACATATGTAAACTGTCCTATAACAACTAACCACCAGGATACATTCAAGGCCATAGCCAACGCAAGAAGGCCAAACCCAAGCTTAGTGATTAGCAACCAATTCAAGAAAACATGGAAAGCCAATGAACCTGCACATATCACTGCCTGGAACACAACTTTTCACTGTGATTGGAAGAACTTCTGAGTAGGAAAATAGTTTGCATATGCAAATAGCTGAGGAAGGGACCAAAGGGCAAACTGTCCAGTCAGTTCAGCGACCTGTTCTGATTGCCCCAGCACCTTGAGAAGAGGTGCTGCAAAAATATACAATAAACTGAATAAAAGCGCAGTTCCATTTATTACTATAAAAGATTGCTGCAGGTAAACCCCAAGAAGGTTGAATTTCTTTGCACCAAATGCTTGACCAGACAACGTCTGTTGGGCACTTGACATCCCTGTCTGCACCAAAACTCTATAATCAGATTTAAAATGATCTCAAAAAAATCATGATAACAAATTATTATCTTGTTTTGCATCATTTTAAAAGAAATTGGAAAATTGACTATCCATGATTTGACAAAAGCATGTCGAATTGTCCTGGGCCCAATTTAACATTCTGCGACCTCATAACAGCAAAGCTACATTACCAGGTTCTCACTCCTGCACCCCCACACCTGTATATGGGTTGAACAGGGTTCGAATCCTGGGCCAGATACTCCTTAAAAAGGGCCCCAATTTGCCCCAGGTACAGGCAGGGTACCCCATATGCAAAGAAAACCAAAATTCACTCTATGGTAGTCTAAATTTTGTTCCGAGAAATAGCCAAAATAAGAAAGAAAAAGTGATGTCTTAAAACCTATAAAGCTATGTAAAATACGCCACGTGACAAAAACAAAAACGAAAAGCTTGCCTCTTGTATCCTCCAAGCCTTTCATCATCTCAAAAATGCTTCGCGGTGGAAACCTCATCAAGCTACTGTTCCAAGTTTCCAACATCATTGTCTTGCTATTCCTATACTAGTATTAGTGTTCTTTTGCTACCAAAGAGTTGAAGAGCTTTCCACTGTGGCTGATTTTGTTTATTTGGCAATAGTTTTTAATAAATTTAACTTTTTCAATAGCCATACCCAACCTGGCCCCAAAAGAATTCAGCAAACCCAAACTAGCAACTTAGCAACCAAGGGAAAAGAGACCTTTAATGCCTTGGACCAGAGTGTAAAGGTGATAGTGTTCCCTATAGCGATCTAGGGCTCTTAATCTTTATATTTTATAAAGGGATTATCTTCAGATCCAGAACTGACTGATTCAGGACTAAATTTTAGGGTAACATCAACTTTAGAAAATCACATGCAATAATATGTGGACATAAGAACTGAGTTCAGACAAAAAGCTCATAAAAGCTGCAAACGAATGTTTTTCGGTGTGCTTTATGAATGACACAATGAAAGTTCCTGCCCTGTATGAAATAAGCCTTCTGGAAACAGAAGATAAATGGAGAAATTATCATAATGTCTATTCGACTGTGGTCTAGGGACAAGATGGGAAACTTATTCCAACAATGACCCTGCTTCAGAATCTCCGCTTGGTGTGCATACTACGTGGTCTCCGTGTTTATGCAACAGTGATAGACTAGTATCAATCGAGATCTAAAAGTGATATCACGAACTGGCTAGATTCTGAGCTTAATGTGAAAAAGCGTACTACAAGAAAATTAAAAATAGAATAATCCATAGTCGGAATGCAACCTGCTCCAGGGATTGTTTAGGTATAAAAAGAAATGCAAGAACAATCATAGTCTCAGATTCCTCGCATAAAATCCTCAAGTTCCCTAGCTTAATCTGCAGGCCTCAGTAAAACTACTGAAATAGTGGAATGAGTGGCACAAACGAAATCACCTCTTCCACCCAATAGAGGTCCCAATAAGATGAACATTGGCAGTAGTCAGCAACATGTATTATAGGTAATTAAAAATGAATACCCGATGCAAAAGCGTATAATTGAGCCGTGATTTTGATGACAATCCTACTGAAAGGTGTAAAAGCTCAATAATTTTGATAACAATTTACAGTTATGTCAAGTGAGTTAAAATGCTTGTGCCATCATTTTAAAGATACCAAAAACCCGATTCCCACGTCATAACTGAAAAGTTTTGACATGGCCCTGGAATCAGAAACTGCATCTCTGTACCTATTTGGACCAATACCAGAGATGAAGTAGGCTAACTGCAGTCCCACAAATAATGCAATACACTCTTAAACAATAGAACTAGGTAGCAAATCTTTCAAAACAATTGAATAAGATTGGTTGCGTACCATGAGCCCAAAGGAGATTCCCCGAATGGTACTAGTAGCCAAGGACACGGCAGCAAGTTCCACCGTGCCGAATTGGCCAGCATAAGCCTGAGTGACAACCCCAAAGGCGTAGGTGAATAACCTATTAAATCCCACAGGGACAGCCAAGCTCAACACCTTCTTGGACTCCTCCCTAAATTGCTGGAAAAAGATGTAGGGACGTAGTCTTCCGGACAAGGCACTACTTGTTGGCATCCCTCAGGGTCAGATGGTCCCAAAAGTGGGGTAGTGGGAGATTTTTCCATCTATTCAGTAAGAATAAGATTATCAAGAATAAATATGTCAGTAATAAAACCTGTTTCTTCAGATCTAACAATTCCTTACACCACAGATTTAATCGTGATAGACAAGGCTTTTGCAATGATTTTATAGGAAGTATTAAGCAAGGTGATAGGAAGCCAACTAGAAATAGTATCCTCCTTTTTTTCCTTTGGGAAGAAACTTAATTATGCCTCCATGAATATTCCGACCTAAAGATCCTTTTGTATAGGCTTCCAATGATTTAATTTCTAATTTGTCAAATGATTTCATAATGCTTTCATTATATTAGTAATATCCAGCAATATTAATTTAAACCACACCATTTGTTATTATTAGATTCTCTCAAGACAAGGATTCTATAACAACCTTAAAATTGAGTAAATCAATTAATTGATATTTAAAAAAAATTATAATACTTTTTAATATTCATATTTAAAAAATAATAATATAATATTTTTTTTAAGTATATTTTTAATTCATATAAAATAATGTAAAATTTTAAAATCTTCTTTTAATTCTATTTTTCTTTAATTTTTTTCTAAAGATCAATGAATGTAAAATACTTTTATAAAATGATATCTTGTTTTCAAATGTAAAAAATATTAATATATTTTTTTCATAAACGATATCAAAAAGTATTTTACAACAATAATAAAGAACAAAAAGACATTCTACAATGATATGAATATATTAAAAAAAAATTATATTATATCTTAAATATGACACTCATTTGCATATTAAAATATTAATATTTAATAATAAACATATATATTAAATATTAATATTTAATAGTAAACATATATATAAAATTTATATTTTCATATTCAAATTAATAATAAACATATATATTAAATATTAATATTTAATAGTAAACATATATATAAAATTTATATTTTCATATTCAAATTAATATTAATATCTTAATATATTTAAGATATTTATACTCTTTTAATATCATTAAAATCATTTCGGAAAAAGTGAATATTTAGGAGTATAAAATGCAAATTCATTAAAACGTGCACATACAGATTTAAAAAAATCATAGTCAATCCTTACCAAGACTTTGAATAAAATTTAAAGTGTTGCAATTGAATGCAAGTCATTTCATATAAAGAAGTTCAATGTATACTGCTCAGTTGCGTCGTTTCATCCTACACACATGTTGAAAATCTGTAACAGGTAACAAGGAGGGTATGGCATCCTCCTCTACATTTTAGGGCTTCTCCTGCCATGCTTACTCTTCCCATCCCCAAATACATGAAACTCATCAACGGAGAATTTATGGATTCAGATTCAGGTGTCTAAAATTGCTTACTATTCCATGTCTCTCTGTAAATAATCTTTTATTGAACTTATTTGTATCGAGGAAGAACATTCGAAACGCTGGATCCTGGAACAGAGATGTGATAATAAGTGTAGCAGAGGCCATTAAAGAAGATGTTGATGAGGCTATTAAAGCTATTCGCGAGGCCTTCGATCATGGCCCCTCGCCTCGCATTCCTGGCTCTGTAATTTTGCCATCCTTTTCTTTTCCTACACCAATGGCAGAAATTTGGGGAATTTAGTAGAAGAATCCTTTTCCTTTTCTATACTAACGGTGGAAATTTGGGAAATTTACTAGTAGAACCTTTTTCTTTTCTACACTAACAGTGGAGATTTGAAGAATTTACCAAAAGAAGCTTATGCAAGAGAGCGCCTGCATTCTGACTCACTCCAAGCATCTCATCTCGACAGCGTCCACTCCAATCCATACCCTAATTTCTAATTCCTAGTACCGAGTCTCCCTAATAAGTATGTAGATCGGGTGGAGCTGCTATGCTGCCATCTGGTGTCAAGGCACTCTGCTATTATTCTGTTAAAATCAACGCTCTCCGCCTGTTTTCTACACCAATGTCGGAGATTTGGGGAGTTTACTGGAAGAATCCATTTCTTTTTTAACATTTACCAGAAGAACCCTGTTCTTTTTCTCACTAACAGAGGAGATTTGAGGAATTTACCAAAAGAAGCTTGTGCAAGAGAGCGCCTCTATTCTGAACAAGTATGTAGATAGATAGGGTGGAGCAGCATCTGGAGAAGCTGGTGTGCTTCCAGCTTGTGTCAAGAGTCTCCGCTATAATGCCGGTAAAATCACAGCAGCCTCCAAAGAAGCTTTGTATCTCTGTTAAAGGTGTCATGGTTGTAATTGCACGATACAGAGAAAAGATTCATGGATTAACATTAAAGATGAGTGAGCAATATCGGGAATATACATTTCGTGAGCCCATCGGTGTTGTTGGTCAGATAATACCATGGAATTTTCCCTTCTCCATGTACTACAAAATTAGTCTTGCTTTGGCCATGGATGCACAATTTTTATCAAGCGAGGAGAACAGAAGGATATCATTTATTATGTTACATCAATCAATTAAGAAAGAAAATTAATATCCTGATCTCACCGTAGGCTGAAATGCATGAATGCCTCCTTTAACAGGGGAGAATACTGGTGGCGCTTCTGAGTGTGCTTTATGGGTTTGGAAAAACAACTGAAGCAGCCATCCGCAGACATGGATATGGATAAAGTAAGTTAACCACTACACACACCGCTTTTTCCCCTAAAAACAGGGCATACATTGCTCGATTGGGGGAGAGGGCCCAAGAGTAGAGGTTCAAATGGAGCACCACGTGAGAAAGGAAAGGAAAGGTCCTTTTATAATCCACGATACCAGGCGGTCTGTTTTTGGGTCTACAGATGGCTTACAGTATATGGGACTCCTCGTACTCCCAATATGAGGGAGGCACTGAACTCATGCTCCACAATACAAGGTGTACATACCTTACCCCCTGCAAGATTTGAACTTGTGACCTCTCTCTCAAGAGTACAAGTTCTCCACCATTAGGCCAACTCGAGATGAAGATCAAATATTTTTAACCAACATGCTCTGTATATGTACACCATGTTAAGAGAGTACAATGGATGGACACGTTTAATTCGAAAATGATAGCATTTATCCTATGTCGTCTCATAGTTATTGACATCTCAACGCATTTATGTCACATTCTATTGGATCTTAGTGTTCAAGATGGTGACGAGACTTGAAATAATGGAACCTTCAATGCTACATGCTGCAACATAATCTTTCATGGCCACTTCATTACTAACTTTCTTTTTCTTATTAAAATTTAGATATTCGTATGTGTTAGGTTAATAGGCGCAAAAGGATATATCTCAATATAATTTATCTATATTAATTAAGATAGATATGCTAGTAGGAGTCATAGATCAACAGTGAAAATATTAATTTATTTTTTATTCATGTCATTATATATAACTAGCAATCGCACCTTGGTGTGCAATGGGTACACTAAAGAAGTGTGGAAGGTCAATTAGGGAATTTTTTGGTCTATTTTCTACATGCATTTGTGTAGTATACATGAGGTCAATTGACATGCCATTTAGAAAATGATGTTGTTTGTGCAACAAAGGTCTCAATGGTGAAGTAATATCTTCAAATCAACTGTGCATCTTCTTACAAGGATCCAAACACAACTAAAACAAAACATCTAAATCAAGAAGATAATAAGGCTCCATTACTAATAGGCTCATGTTATGTTCACAATAGGGAGAGAGGGAGAGATAGAGGGGAGAGAGAGAGGGAGGGAGGGGAAGTTAGAGATAGAGATGGAGATGAAAATGTAGGAGAGGGATATGGGAGAAAGAGAGGGAGAGATAAAGAGAGAGGACAAAAGGATAGAGATGGAAGATATATATATATATGTAAGAATAAATATATAGAGATAGAGGTAGAGCTAAAGATATAAACAGAGGGAGAGAAATAGAGATAGGAGAGATAAGTGGAGAGATATAGAAAGAGGAAGTGATATGGAGAGAGAGAGGGGGATGTATAAGGATATAAAGGAGAGATAGAGAGATAAATTCAACTTAGGAAAGATAGAGAGGGTGAGAGAGAGAGAAAAGCAAATATAGAGAGGTAAATATATAAAGGGAGAGACATGGAAGGAGAGAGGGAGAGGGAGAGGGAGAGATACAAATAAAAAGAGGGAGACAATGAAAGAGGGGGAGATGGAGGGAGAAAAATAAAGATATAAAGATATAGGAAGTGATATTTATTATAATATATAAAGAGAGTAGGAGAGATGGAGTAAATAAGAGAGAGATGTGATGTCAACCCCAACAAAAACACAAATTTATGCACACTATTTTGTTTGAACATTACAATCATGGTATCAAGTTAACTTACTGTTGTGCCTTCAACACACATGCCCCATTCAGAACGCTGACCCTCTCATTTTGCCTCACTGAGGCGCTTCTATTGTCACTTTGTTTTGTGTGCCCCCTATTTTAGTGTTCTAAGTGGTCATTCATCCTTAGATAGTTCATCTTGAGTCAATCATGTTTTTCCCCCCTCAAATTTCAAAGGTTCAAGGCCTTCAGGAAATTTTCCTAGTTGTTTGCCTTTGTTTTCAAATTGGTGTCCGAGGAGCTGGTCGAGTCCGCCCTGTCGAGCCATCCCCTTCAGGTTTCCGTTGCCTCACCGTCATTCCAAACAACCAAGCTCTGGTAGCTTTCTGCCTAGCAGAACTCACTTGCTTGTTCGCCACATCCTTACTGCTAACTTTTCAAACGACCATCATTCAGTGCCCTTCCACTGCCTAGAACCTGAAGCCTCTAGTGTCGTCTCCTCATCGCTGAACGATCAATGGCCGAGCTCCGACTACCACTTGCCTGGCGGGTCCCGATGATCTCGCTGTCATTTTCAAATTGCAGCTTATCGACTCTCAGCCTCACCATACAATCATTAATGCAGGGCATTTAATGAGCTATTTTCTATAAATTGGCAACTTCTAGCTATCATTTTCACTTGTTAGGTTGATTACAGAAAGTCAGAGTGCCTTCCAACGTTGTCCCCACTTCCGCATCACTCATTCGTCGTTTCCAGATCTCTACTTCCTATTTGGTCACCTCCTTCATCGAGTCTTTGAGGTAGGGTTTATGCTTGCGGGCCTTGTATTGTATTTTCATTGATTTCTGCATAAATTGCTAAGCATAAGGGAGGAAAACTTGATAGATAGATAGATTATGACCGGGCACACAAAAACCATATGTTTAAATCTTGAAAAACCTCGAAAATCAACCCATCTGCCATCTGCGGAATTCACACTCTGTCGTTGTTCATCAGATAGGGCTTTCACCTATCGCGAGCCCATGAACTCCCATCACTGTTGCTAACCTTGAAAACTGAGTTAAATATTGAGACATCGAACTCCTTTGTTAGGTCCGCCCTAGCGGGAGGACCCCCTTCATTAACCGTCTATACTTAGTGAAAATTTCACAAACTGAAATGAAAGTCTGATGACTCGTTCGGGTCCACCTTCGTGGAGTTCTGCACGTAGAATGCCTTTCGGTTTTTCTGTTTCTAATGGTTGTTGAAACATGACTTTCCAACAGGCAGGTCCCGCCTTGGTCATCGCCCCTCAAATCTAAGCTTGATAAAATCTTAAGTCCTAATTCATTCCGGGTCCCTCACTATGGAGTTCCATCGATGCTTTACCAACTCAAATGGCTTTCATTGCCCATCCTCTTGACCATCGGATCCCAGACTCGCCTCTGCCGACCAACTCCATTCACCCTCCAAATGACCAAGTGTTAGCATCATTTCGGGTCCCGCCTAGCGGACTTCCATCCACGGGTCGTGGTGGTGAAACCGCCGCCTCTAACGGCTTCTGAGGATTGTCGTTCTGCCCTCTGAGTCCCGATCTCACTAAGGCTCCCTGTATGAAAAATGAAGATTGCTAGTTAATGAATCTTATGCGGGCCGTTCCTCGCAGACCTTCGGCATCAGAACTCCATCTATGCTCTGCCATGCTCAAATGGAAAATTGTCACCATTTTCCCACAAGCCAAAACTCGACTTCCTCATTGCCCATGGATTCTCTGAGCGATAAACAAAGTAAACACAAAGGATTTACCTCCTCTTGGACTTGGTGCAGCAGGTTGCTCTCGTCGGACCGCTATTTGACTTTTGTCATTTTGAATGACCATTGCCTAACGTCCTTCCACCCCTTCCAACCCGTGGTGACTTGAATGACAATTAAACCATGCCGCCACCCTCCAAAACCTTGGGTCCCACCCAAGGGAACTCCACCTATGGGCTGCCTTCTTGCCAACGTCGTTTCTACGATAGACCTCCAACAACCAAGCTACTCCCTAATTCTAATTGCTCAAATGATGATATTAATGCCCTCTGATCTTCAAAATGACTTTGACTTATGTGGTAAAATGGAGTGACCCCTTTGGTGGACCCCACACAAAGGTCAAATCTTAAGGCAGGTTGGGAGAGTCAAGCCGCTATGCTTTGATTGTTGTCCCTCCTATAGCTGCTCCAAAACGACCATCAACCTAGGGAAGTCTGACCCCCTAGACCTGAATTGCTCAAACTCCTTCCTATAAAATGTTAATGTCAATCTAAAAGAAATGTCAGGATTCTTAAATGATGAATTATCTAATTTAACATCATTTTGTATGATTTTGGCTAACCTTCCCATGTTTTCATGTGCTTACCTCCCTCTCACCCGTAGGATATATGGAACAAGGTGCAGGACCGTCAGAGGCAGTCATAGAGAAGGACAAGGGAAAGAAAACAACAAAAGCACCCTGTGGAAAAGAAGACAAAGATCATATGAAGTATAAGTTCCAAGGGGAACCTCTCAACTCCAAGGTCACCTCAGCCTGGAAGGAGGTCTCTGATACAAACATCAGACACATGGAAATCAATGAATTCAAGAAAAGGGTCTGGGTCAACCCTACAACAAAAAATGCGAGAAAGATCATAAGTAGTGGATTGGCCAAAGTTACAGGCTTCCCTCTTGCCTTCATCAACCTTGAGCTTATAATGGCCTATAGAGAGGCATATCAGCCAGAGACAAGAACCATTGTGGACAAAGACATAAATGTTTTGGTTGACTTCTCTACCAAGTCAATAGGAAAGACCTTCCATATCCCTACCTTCGGGGAGATGGAGGAGGCAACCAAGGAAGATGGAAAGGAGATGTGGGATGAATACCCCCTCAAATGCAAAAAACTTATAAATCAATATTGGTTGAAAGAGAAGAGGGGTAGTGTAGCCAAGGTGCCCCACGAGCTCTTCCACAATGACTTCTATGAGGATTACCATGACTTGGTAACCTTGCTAAGCAGAGTCATGGGCCTTTTGATTGTAGCCTACTTCCAAGAGTGGATGTTGTATTTTGGGGAGGAGATCCTCCAGGCAAAACCAAGTTCTATTGGGCGGGAAATATCAGCAATTGCTTGTACAAATAGTTTATGGATATGAAGAAGACCTCACGCTTCTACATGACCTCCTACCTTGTCTATTTTCTAGCTAACAATACACAATACAGGGGCTTGTTTAGGGCTCTAGATACAAAACCAGGCAGGGAATTAAAGGTTTATGATAGGTACCCTTAGCTCCAATTCAGGAATTTTACGAGGGATTATTGCAGAGTTAATGATGCTTTCATAATTCACATCATTAGATTGCTTGGGGGTGACTTTGAGAGAAGAGTCTCCCATAGTGTGAATGCTTTCCTCCAACAATTCGCCTTCCTATTTATACAATTCCCTAAATTTACCTATATTGGTGCTAAAGGTTTCTTAGAGAAACCATATAAATTTCCTCGGTACCCAAATGATCGAATAATATTGTTAGAACTCTCTTGGTAGCTATGACATGAACACGCCCTCCTAAGCAACAAGCATAAGGTGGGATTCCTTCACCCCTTTCTTTCAGCCAAGGGCTATACGAACTCCACACATCTTAATGTGCTAACAATTTAGATAAAGAACTCGTGGAGTATAACCTGAGGTTCCACACTACCTGGCCGCAAATGGACCCCTATGGTAAACTTAAGAAGATGGTTGCAGCTGAATATGCCCATTTACATAGTGTCAAAGATTTATGGGCCAATTGCAAGGATGACAATGAAGTGCAAATGAGGCACTACATGTGCATGACTGCATATTTTGTGAAGAGGGTCAACTTGTTCCCCTTATCAGATCAAGTGGTAGAAGATGAAAATATGATGATGAATCCTTGGTACAATGTAGTTGCTAATCTCCTGCTACTTCTGATTGATTGGGATGAGAAAGAGGTTGATGAAATTGATATCCTAACAAAACCCATTGAGGATAGAACCAAGGAATGGATTGATGGGAAATTTTTCCAATTGAAGCAACAAGGGGTTACCTTGACCTATGAGGAGCTTGAGGAAGAACCTACAAGTGAAACTAATAGTGGGACAGTTGCTGGAGACACCTCAAAATCTCCTCCAACCACTAGGTCGAGGAAGAGAAAAGAAATGGCTAAAAGTCAGCCCAAGCCTAAAGTATGCTCAAGAAAATATTTAGAGGGTGAAACCTCCAAGAGACCGAAGACAATGGGAGGTCTTGATACCATTTAGGAGGACCCTCTCCACGAAGGAGAGGAAGTAGAGGCCAAGTAGCGAAATTCTCTGCCTGCTGCCTCCACCCTTGCAACTATTGCTGCTACTAATATTGCTATTGTTGATGTCGTCATGCCTACCTCTCAGGTGATGGTTTCTACTTCTCCTATAGTGGATATCTTTGTCCACCTTACTTCCACTTTTCCCACAACCCAAATAATGGTAATAGATTCTTCTTCTACCATCATCTCTCAACTTTCCTTTGCCTCCATGTCTCTAGAAACATCTCTTCCTTTGGCAACAACAACTATTCCAATGCTCACTCTTTCACTCTCGGAGGCCTTCTCCCACCATATGCAAAAAATTCCTGTAGAACTTCTGGGGTGCTGATGAACCCAACTATACAGGCTACATTGGTGCAAATTGCTGCCATTTTTTCTATCTGTACTCCTCCAACTGAACCGACAGAGATGAAGGCAACCATGGAAATCTTAAAAGAAATTGAGATACAAGAAAGGGAAGCTACAAAAGATATAGAAGAGGAAGCCAATGATTACCATGAGCACCCTGAGTACTAGCATTTGATGATTGATAAGGTGGTGTGCAAGGGAGAAGAAACCCAATGATCAAAGGAAGTCACCGAGGAGTCAAGCACCAAGTACATTGTAGAAACATCTGATCCTGACCTTGAGGAGGAGTTGGCTTCGCAACTCAAGGATGTTGGAGAAGAAGTAGAAAGGAAACCCTTTCATGAAGAAAGGAAATCAAGAGAGGAAATGGAGGAGGATATTGAACCTCCAACTGGGAAGCATGACAAAAGCCCCAAGAATGTTGAAGAAATGCCCCTTTCAGAATAAAAAGTGCAGCAAGAAGAGGGCCTTAAGCACGATGAAGAGGTGTAGCCCCAACGTGAGGAAGAGGAAAAGAAAGAAGAAGATAAACTTGGAGAAGATACTAAAGCCCACAAGAGTCCAGAAATGGAATAGCTTGAAGAGCATGGGCATAATGAAGAAGAAGGAAAGAAAGCTGTTGAAGGGGAAGACAGCCCCAAGGAGCACATAGCCTCTGAGTCCCCACATAAGGAAACTGTGTTCATTCAGGATTTTGATGAGGAAGGAAGGACAAAGCCAAAAACTATGGGTAATAAGGTAATGGAGATTAAACACACCCACAAGGAAAAAGGTGGTCATGAATCACCAAAAGGGGAATCTTAGATGCTAGAGTGGGTAGAGAAATAGTTAGAAAAGAAAACCCCAACCTCAAACGATCTAAGGGAAAGGCTAGAGGCCATCTTGGCTTGAGCCCAAATAAGCACAAAGAAAGAGAAGAAACCTAAGGTCAAATCTTAGCTGACAATGGATGCCTCTAGATCTAGAACTATGCAAATAGCCACCCCAATGGTGAATGAAGAAGGGGCGAGTTAAAATATTTCCACCCTTGATTTGGGGACAACCACACAAGAGAAAAAAGATTGACCACCAAGGGTCTATTGCCACCATCGTGCATCAGATGAACAAAGATACAATCTCTAAGGGGGAACTAAAGGCACAAGTGGTTGATCTAACAACATATATTCAATAGTGTTCATCAATGGAAGAGCTTCCCACCACATCCTCGGTGTCACCACAATTATTGTCTAAGGACCATATTGATCAACTTGAGAAAAGAAAGAATTGGACAAAAGCCACAAAGGATTGGTTCATATAGGTCATCTACAATGACAACATGGGTATTAGTCATGTTGTTAGGGCAGCAAACAAGTTCTTAGAAGTACAATAGATACTTGAGGGAATAAGGAAGTTCTGTATAGACTTCCCCAAGTTATACAGGATCACGTACCCCAAACTTGAGGCTATTCTCAAGATACCAGATAGATCCTGCGATAAAGAAGTTGGCTTGGTAAAAGATAACCACTGGCTTGTAGAAACATGAAAGCTGGGTTTAGATCACATGAAGGAGGTGTTGGAACCAGTGCTCCATGAAGTGGAGCTAGATATTGACTGGGTTAGGAAAATTAATGTAGACTGCGCAAAATACCTAAAGATGATGACAAATCTCAATGTGCCTGCTAGTGAGCTAGATGTAGAGAAATTAAAACCATATTTCCACAAGAAAATGGAAAATACGACCGTGGATGCACTAACACCAAATTTCATGAGTTTTTCTACATGAACCTTCTCTCAGTCCGAGCAAGTAGTGAAGAATACATAGAAATATGACAAGGACTGGGATGTCATCACAAACAAATCAAGGAGGCTGAATTTTCAAGTAATCCAATTTGATATATTAGAGTGGAACAAGCTCCAAGCATTGATCGACAAGTTTGTGGAGTATGCCACCTTGAAGAGGAATGAAGGAATTCCTGGTATTGATGATGAATTCCTTACAATGTAGCTACAACAAAAGAAATCAGCAAAAGACAAAAGAGCTACAGTGCTACCACAAGAAGACAAAATAGGGAAAATGAAAAGAATGTAATTTTAAATTGTAATATATTTGGGGGTAGGTGAAACCCTAGTTTTTAGTGAATCTTGGCCACATAATGCAAATCAATCTTTGCCATTCATTTTTATTTTTGAACATTATAAATAGGGGGGTCTCCTCTAATTTTCAAGAGAGATTTGAATTGTTGTAAAGGCATGCTGCTGAAATTTTAATAGAAGTTCATTGACTTTTGGTGAATTCTTGGGTTTTAGTTGCATGTTAAATGGTTCTTCTCCCATAGTTAGTTAATTTGAGTAGATTTACTTTGTTGTTTTATATGTTTTAACTTGTTCTAGTAGATTAGTTGATGTTGTTCATTAGTTTTGAAGAATTTTGTTGTGTCCTGGCAACTTTCCTTATCCATAATTTTTGTTGTTTGTTGATGATAAACAACTGTGTAAAGTTAGTTTGGACATGATCTAAAATATTCTCTAAAATTCTATCTTTTATTCATGCTTATGGTGAATGAATGGTCGAATATCTACAATCCTTAGAAGCTTGCACAAATTTCATGAGACTATGAGGAAAACTAGTCAAGTGAAATTCTATTGTAGGAAGGTTGTCCACAACAAGGTCCTCCATGATCACTATTCATTATTAGTTTCAGATCCAAGAACTTTCTCATTTCTCTGCCCTTTTTCTTTTTTTTTAAAGTAAATAACCTATGCTAAGGTTCATTGCACATTGTAAAGCCAACTCTAAAGTTAAAATAGGAGTTTAAGACTATTGTTCAAACCTGGAGTAATTGCATACCCACTTCCCCATCTCAAGAACTCCATTTTAAGATCCAACTTCCCTCTAGCTTAACCCTGTAAGTCTTCCTTATGATTACCAACAAAATCACATTGAACCAAATAATAAATTCCATGCATGTCATGACCTAACACTCGAGATACCTTGGGGTAGTGATTTGGAACTTGTTTGTAGATTTCTACCTTTCAAGAGAAGTAACATACTTGTGTGTTGTCTGTGTTGAGAAGTGCATAAAAAACACATCAACAGAACTGGCTCTAGGAGGGCCATTTGAGCTAAGCTAGATCGAGTTGATTCACTCTCCCTTGAGAGATCCCGAAGTGTTTTGAGGTCTACTCCAAACAAAGGGGAATTTCAGGAATTGCAGCCTCCTACAAGGGCTAGAAGAACTAAAAGAGGGGACACAACCTCTCCTTCCTCCTCTATTCCACATAATTCACCTTTACCCTTGCCTCCTTTCTCTTTCCATTCACCCCATACTCAATAGACGCTCTTCACTTCCATCCCTTCCCTTCATCCATACCGCACTGCTTTACCACCACTTGCTTCCCACAACTGGGGTATTGCCCCTTCCCCATCCCTACAAGTCCAAGGTGTAGTCCCAACTGCCACTTCCCTTTTGCAGCCCCAAGTCACTATTCAACAACAAATACCACCCCTTCCCCCCTCATGGCCTGGATGGGAGATAATCCTTCCCCCTTGTTTTTCAATGCTTACCATGATATGCCTAAGAACCTAGAGAGCTTTTTCTCAAAATTCAATCCTCAGGATCCGTAGAGGACAGCTGGAGATCACATCAAGATATTCCAAACAATGCTAAAAGAAATGTAGATTGACCAGGAGGATGTGGCATGTAGACTTTTCCCTTATTCATTAGGGGAGGAAGCCTTCTATTGGTATATCAACTTGCCAACGGGTTCCATCACATCTTGGGATTTGCTGATGAATGCCTTCTTGTAGAAGTACAAGATCACGATCAACCCTTCATAACTATATCAAAAATTCATGTCAGTTCATAAGGAAGTCAACGTTCCAATCAGCTCCTTCAACGATCAATTTCACCAAGCCTTCACAAGGTTGCAAGCCCCATATGTACTCAATGGTGTTGCTGCCTTGCCAGTTTATTACGTAGCATTGGACAACCTCACAACTGCATTGGTGAAAAGAATGTGACCAACTCCAACCCAATTAGTAGATGCTTATGTTGAGATAGTTATTTCTAGCACTGACTTAGGTCAAAATATTTCCATTATGCTACCCTCCTTAGGGTAGGTTGCCCATCTGCTATAGATTTAGGGACTTACTCAAGCATTGCAACATCAGACACCCTTGGTGAACCAAGTGCCATAGCTGCCTATAGTGCCTCACCCAAGGAAACCTATGAATTAGGAACCTCTAGTGCCTCATTACTTATAGTACCAACAACTGCAAACATATCCACAACAACCTCAAAAAGCCCCTATACCTACAAGGGCCTAAATTTTTGCTTGCTCAACAAAATCAGCCGGTAGCATAGCCTATCTGTTTCTAGAATCAAGCATCACAACCAAGACAAAAATGATCCAAAAGATGTCCAAAGATATGAAACATTTGAGAAATTGGAACAACTAGCTGCAAGCTTCTCAACACAACATTCAAGCTAATCTCAACCGAGATAATAGGGATAACCATGAGGCAAGTACTTCATCAACACAAAATTATGACCAAGGACAAAACTCCAATCAAAACTTTGAAAGGAGACCCTCCCAAAGAAAAAACCAAACATGGAATACAAGACCAAATAATGGGGGTGTTTGCACTCCTCTTGATTAGCCAACCAACCTGGAAAAGACAACTAGTGGAGTGTACCTTGTTGAGGCTGCTTTGTTTGGATGGTGCAGGATTCACAAGACAAACAAGCATTCTGAGTTGGACTGCCCCAAATTATAGATAGCCATGAAAATATTTCAAATGGAGGTCCAAAACATTGTTGAGAGTGTAAACTGTAGAGACATAGTTCTGTCCAACCCTTACAATTCCTCCTGTCTTGTGGTCAACCAGGCCCCATTCCCATGGAGTGAGAGCAACGAGCCCAAGATCGAGATCACCCCTGTCCAAAATGAAGAAGTACAAGAGGTAAGTAATGAAGAAGCTTTATCTCAGCTCTTTACTTTAGTAGATAATGTCCTTGTAGATGAGGAGGAAAATTGTGAAGATGAGGTCCAAATGTTTCACTAAAGAACATCTCCATATTTCTTAAGAAATAGACAAACAGGGGGACCATTCACTACCTCTACTCCACCTAATAACTTCAGTACCCCACTTGAACCTAATGCAAGCAACAACCCAAGCTACCCTTATGTTCCTAAACAATATCTAAACAATAACAAACAAATCGATCAAACACAAGGCCAAATTGCTAGCTCATCCATAGGCCAATAATTTGAGGCTGAAATCGAGCAAATGGAGGAATATGTCATTGAAGAATTTAAGAAAGTTCAGATCAACTTATTTTCCTTTGATTTACTCAAGGTTCCCAAAATTAGGCACACCTTTTTTAGGGTCATTAATGGAACCCCTTCCTCTAAGATGACATAAGAAATACCTACTAAGAGGGTCACCTTTGAAGAGCCTTGACAAGATCCCGTAATCCAAGAAATCATAGGCAAGAAGAAGGATATTTCTACCAACCAACAAGCTAGAAAATAGCCCGCTAAAGAGCAGACTCCAATACAGTCCAAAGAAAATACAAATGAAAAGGATAAAGGTCAAGTAGCCTAGGTGGGTGTACCTATGGGTCTCTTCCAAGGAAAGTTTGAAACACCACCCTTCCTCACCACAATTAGAATATTTGGGAAGAATTTGCACAATTGTCTGATTAACTCTGGAGCATCAACCAATGTCTTGCCTCTGACAATATGCAAATCCCTTAGGATTACACCCACACCTTCCAGAAGAAAAGTGACTCAATTGGATAAACCTAAGGTGAATATCGTTGGGGAGATCAATTGTATACCAATGTAGATTGTTGTAGATCCAAGGGTGCAATAGGTTATTGACATTCCTGACACATGCAGAATTATCTTGGGATGAGACTTCACCCATGCATTGAATGGGTATGCTGCAACAGATTTCTCTCACATGTGGCTACCATGGAAGCAGTTGCCAAACTAGATTCGAATGGATTGGGAGCCATGCATGAAGTTTATGATCACCAAATACAAAAACATTAATGAGGTGTTGTTTGTTGAAATGGAGTTGGGAAATTATTGCCTCTTTGCTTATTAAGAAGAAGCATAGCCTCAAGAAGAAGAGCTGGTTGTAGAGGTCTTCCTAGTGCACTGCAGTCCTCAGACTAACCTGACTTATACACCTTAGAGCACAAAAATGTTAGTGGAATCAGAGGATGATGAGCCCTATGAAGATGGTAATTTAGGACTGCTAGATGGATTCCAATACTTCATGGAGAAATGCGTACAAGCTCAACTTAGCCTAGGGGAAAGAATGGACTTCCAAGATCTCTTGCTGCCAAGCTGGTGCAGAGTTCACAATGCTGCCCATTCTGAGTTCGAATGTTGCTTGTTCCAAACAATAGTAGAACATATCAAAAGATTAGTCACTCCTTGAAAGGAGATGCCAACAGGGTAGCTGCCCCCAATCATATTGAACCAATACCTACTTCAAAGGTTGTGGATGTAAGAACATAAACAAAAGGGAAAGAAGACATCATCAACCTTGGTGTCAAAGAATTTTTCAAGTTCTAGACGCTGCGCTTCGATGGATCCAAGTCCAAGCAAGGAGTTGGCACCAAGTTCTAACTCATCAGCCTCACGGGTAAGACTTACTTTGCAACCCATAGGCTTCAATTTTATTGTACCAACAATGTAGTGGAATATGAGGCTTTAGTACATGGTCTCCTAATGGCTTTGAGAAAGAATGTGAAGATGCTACAAGTTTTCGGTGATTTGGAATTGGTAGTCAAACAAGTTAGAAAACTATACTCTTGTCATGATAGAAGGTTGGAAAACTCTAGGCATAGAGTTTGGGATCTTTTAGAGAGTTTGCATGCATTTAATATCCAGCTGATCCCAAGTTCTCAGAATCATATTGTTGATGCATTGGCTGAAGCAGCCAACACACTTCAACCTCTTTCCTTGTCTGGCCTCAAGAGATTCACTGTTGAATTGACATCCACCCCTTGCATGCTAGATAATGCCACTCATTTCTAGGTATTCAATGATGATAAGAACATCCTAGATTTCATCACTAGTTCTGACATGTTTGCACCACATATAATTGATGAAGCTGATCTAGAAGAAGTTGAACTGGACATAGAGGGGGTCATCAACCTCAAAACCAATATGATCCTTAGAGGTATGGTTCAACTTGAGCACATATTTGACTTGGATCAAATTCGAGATCAAGATTAGAAAGAAAAGAAGGAATCCATAAGCAACTAGTTTGACACCCACAACCTTAGGACAATCGAAGAAGTAAAAAATGTATTCATTAGAAAAGTGTGTATCATAGAAGAAAAGAAAGGAATCTTTAATGCTTTGCGAAAGTATCATGATGTGGTAGCATGGAGCTATGAAGATTTGATGACCTATTATACCTCCATTATCACCCACACCATCCATCTCAAGCCCGATGTGCAACCATTCTAGAAAAGATAACATCCCATCAACGCCTTGTTGGAGTCAATCATTTACAAGTGCATAAATTACTTTTAGCTAGAATAATCTTTCTAGTTAGGCACTCCACATGGGTGGCCAATTTGGTCCCAATTAGAAAAAAGAAAGGAGAAATTAGATTGTGCATGAACTATCGCAATCTAAATAGAGTTTCAAAGAAGGATAACTATCTAGTGCCTTCATTGGATGAGGTATTACAGATTTTCAATGGTTCACAGATGATTTCCTTAGATGGGTATTCTAGGTACAACCAAGTGATGGTGCAGTATGAAGATTGACACAAGACAATGTTCACCACCAAGTGGGGAACTTTTTCTTACAGAAGAATGCCATTTAAACTCATCAATGCTGGCACCACCTTCCAACGTGCAATGGATATTTCCTTCAAAGATCTAATTGGAAAGTGCATCATTATCTACATGGATGATTTGACTGCATTCTCAAAGAAGTGGAGTGATCATGTCTCTGATCTATGCAAAGTATTTCAGAGGTGCCGAGAATTTAGAGTTTCCCTTAATTTGAAGAAGTGCATCTTTGGAGTCTCTAAAGGCAAGCTACTTAGAAATGTTATTTCAGAATGAGAAATTTCTATAGACCCTGAGTGCATCCAATCTCTACTAAAGATTCAACTACCAAGTAGCAAGAAAGAACTAAAATCTTTCTTTGGAAAGATAAATTTTGTTAGAAAGTTCATCACAGGCTTTACTAAAATTGTCAAGCTGCTCAACACCATTTTAAAGCAAGATGCCAAGATTGAGTGGTCTTCGGAAGAAAAGTAAGCCTTCGAAGAAATAAAAAAAGTGATTGTTGAAGCACCAATGTTAGTCAACCCAGATTATCTAAAGCCATTCTACATTTATTCATTTTCTTTAGATCACTTGTGTGCCAACATTTTAACCTAGAAGGATGACGAAGGAAATGAGCACCAGATCACCTTTATGAGTACTCCCTTGAAAGATGTTGAACTAAGATATCACAATGTGGAAAAATAGGCATATGCTCTTGTTAGAAGAGTTAAGAAGTTCAGGTACTACATTCTGTGGAATAAGGTGTTCGCCATAGTCCCTGACCTAGTAGTGAAAAAATTGCTCATGCAAAATGAGTTGGGAGAACAAAGAGCCAAGTGGGTTACCCTACTATAGGAATAGGACATGGAAATTCAGCCCATGAAATTAGTAAGAGGATAGGAACTCACTTGAACAATAGCCAAAACAACAGCTGAAGCAGGACCGAGCTTACGGTTTAGCAATATTAGCTCAAAGATGTTTCCCCATGGGAATGGTATGATGACATCGTTTATTATCTACTAAACAAAAAGTGCCAACCTCGCTTGAAAGGAGTTCAAAAATGTGCTCTTTGTCTAAAAAGTAGCAGCTCTATGTTCCAAGGATCCATACTATATAAGAGGAATCACGAAGGTGTCTATCTGAGATGCCTTGGAAAAGAAGAAGCAGATTGGGTCTTGAAGGAATTTCATGAAAAATTTGGCACTGGTCATGGATCTAGCCCTTCCACTGCTCATTAGATCCTACGAGCAAGTTAATATTGGTGATGGTCTTCAAAGATGCTCACAACCATTTCCGCACATGCCATGTTTGCTAGATTGCTGCAACCAGAGAAAGAAACGTCGTTGTCCCACTGTAACCAGTTTTGGAGGTGAGGACATTCCCGCAATGGGGTCTTGACTTCATTGGTCCAATAATCCCACCATCATTTGCAAGACACAAGTACATTCTAACCACTTCTAATTATTGCACTAGATGGATAGAAGCCATTGCGTGTAGGCAATGTACAACAAAGGTAGTTATGAATTTTCTTGAAAGTTTTATTTTAAATCACTTTGGTTTCCCATGCGCCTTAGTGTGTGATAACGACACTTCCTTTTCCTCACTTAAATTCACTAGTTGGGCCTTCAATTATGGAATTTCCCTCAAGTTTTCATCCAAATACTACCTCAAGGCAATGGCCTAGCAAAATCTACGAACAAGAATCTCATCACTGTGATAAAAAAACTACTTGATAGAAATCCCAAGGACTAGCATACCTAGCTTCGCTTTTCCCTTTGGGCAGATCGCACACACCACAAGGTTGCACTTGGTGATTCCCCGTTCCACCTTGTCTATGACTTAGAGCCTATATTCCCAATTCATTTAAAAATACCTACACTCCAGTTCATCAATGAATTTTACGAAGAAGGGGATCGTTGAGAAGGTCACTTGGCTGAGCTATTACACTTAGAAGAAGTACGTGACCGAGCCATTGAAAATTTCACCAAACATCAGGGTGTAATCAAAAGATGGTTTGATCGGCGAGCCAAAGTCAAGGCCTTTAGAATCACTGATTTAGTCCTATGTTGGGTCAAGGCCCATGAGAAGAAAGGGGGATATGAAAAATTTGACAAGCTCTGGCTTGGCTCCTTTCAAATTGTTGAAATTGTTGGAGACAATGCTTTCTGCCTAAAGATGCTAACTAGTGAAGATGTCTCGTTGCCTGTCAATGGGTAGCACCTAAAGCACTATTTCCAAGCTTGAGCTCTTTCAAGGTGCTCCTTTGTAAATACTTGTATATAGGTTAGTTTAGGTTTCTTTTGGTTTTCTTTGTTTCGTCACTTCTTGTTGCTTTAATTTTGCTCGCTTCTTGGTTGTTTTGCTTCGTTGAGGGTGTTCTTCATTTCTATTGTGGCGGCCATGCTTGTTCAAGGAATGATTCACTTTATTGCTCACTCTTAGTGTTCTTTGACTAAATATTCACTTTCAACTATTGGTCTCTAATAGTTTCCATGAAGTGGTTTCCTCACTTGAACTTTGACTTAGAACCTAACCCTTGGTTGAATCTTCTTGTTACGTTCATCTCAGATCCAACACTAAACAAATATTAATTGTTTCAAAAGAGTTGTACAGTGGTTGTTCATGATGACTTAGCAAGCGAAAAATATCAAGTCTGCTCCAGCACTAACCACTGTGGTTCCCAAACCCATAGTAGGCTTTGATGCTTATGCGATTGAGGAAAAGAAGAAAATATTGAGAGAAGTATTGAAAGAAAAGAAAAAGAAATTTTTTTTTGACATGAAACAACCATATGGGTGTGCGAATAAGTCTATCAAGGCTATGGATGCTGGCTGGAAGTACATAAATGTTTGTGAGGTCACAACAACAACACCATCAGGGATATGGATGCCTGACTAGCAATGGGGAAATGTTCAGGTTAATTTTGGAGTTGGACGATTCATGTAGGTTACTTGGTTAGATTAACTGCCACTTGTTGCAGTTTCTAAGGGAAGGGAATGAATTCACTAAACACAAACTTTTGAGATGTTTTGTGGGTTGAATCAACTAAGGATCTAGTTCTCCTAGTTCACTTCTAGAAACTGGCCCTTGGACTGCAAAACCAACGATTTTGGGTTCTAAATGAATATTTATCCTTAGAACACTTGGGAGCGTTCCCCAACAGAGTTGCCATTTGTTGTGCCTTTAGCACACATGCCCCATTCGGAACGGGGAGCCTCTCTTTCATTTTTCCTTGCTGGGTTGCTTTTGTTGCCACTTCATTTTGTGTGTCCCTTATTTTGGTGTTCTAAGTGGTCAGTGAGCCTTAGATAGTTCATCTTGAGTCGACCATGTTTTCCCCCCCTCAAATTTCCAAGGCTCAAGGCCTTCGAGAAGTTTCCTTGGCTATTTTCCTTTGTTTTCAAATTGACATCTAAGGAGTTGGTCGGGTTTGCCCTGTTAGGCCACCCCCTTCAAGTTTCCATCACCTCGTTGCCGTTCCAAACAACCAAGCTTTGGTAGCTTTCTGCCTTCCAGAACCTGCTTACTTGTTCACCGCTTCCTTACTGCTGGCTTTTCGAATGAACATCATTCAGTGCCCTTCTGTTGCCTAGAACCCGAAGTCTCTGATGCCATCTCATCATTGTTGAACGATCAATGGCCAAGCTCCAACTACCACCCACCTAGCGGGTCCTGGTGATACCATCATCATTTTCAAATTACAGCTTACTGACTCTCAGCCCCATCATACAATCATTAATGCACTATTTTCTATAAATAGGAAACTTCTAGCTATCATTTTCACTTGTTAACTTGATCAAAGAAAGTTAGAGTGCCTTCCAACAGCACTGCCAGTTCCACATTGCTTGTTCACCATTTCCAGATCTCTGCTTCCTGTTTGGTTTCCTCCTTCACTTTTTATTGTATTTACATTGATTTTTGCATAAATTGCTAAGTATAAGGGAGGAAAACTTGATAGACAAATAGATTATAACTAGGCACACAAAACCCATATGTTTAAATCTTGAAAAACCTCAAAAATTGACCCATATGTCATCCGTGGAACTTGCACTCTCTGCTACTATTCATCAGCTAGGGCTTTCACCTCCTATGGACCTATGAACTCCCATCAATGTTGCTAATCTTGAAAAATGAGTTAAACATTAAGACAGTTAACTCTGTTGGGTCCGCCTTAGTGGGAGGACCCCCTTCATTAATCATCTAAACTTAGTGAAAATTTCACAAATTGAAATGATAGTCTGATGACTCGTTCGGGTCTACCTTTGGGGAGTTCCGTATACAAAATTCCTTTTGGTTTTTCCAATTCTAACGACTGTTGAAACACAACTTTTTGATAGGCAGGTCCTGCCTTGGTCACCACCCCTCAAATCTAAGTCTAATAAAATCTTAAGTCTTGATTCATTCCGAGTCCCTCACCACAGAGTTCCATCAGTTCTTCACCGTCCTGAACAAATTTTGTAGCCCATCCTCCCGACTATTGGATCCCAGGCTCGCCTTCGCCAGCCGACTCCATTCACCCTCCAAATGACCAAGTGTTAGCATAATTTTGGGCCTCGCCTAATGGGCTTCCATCTGTGGGCCACCATGGTGAAATTGTTGCCTCTAATGGCTTATGAGGACCATCTTTCTACCCTCCGGGTCCTGATCTCACTAAGGCTCCCAGTATGCAAAATAAAGATCACTAGTTAATGAATCTTATGCGGGTCGATCCTCATGGACCTGCGCCATCAGAACTCCATCTATGCTCCACTGTGCTCAAATGGAAAATTGTCACCATCTGCCCATAAGAAAAAACCCAACTTCCCCATTTCCCATGGATTTTTCAAGCGATAAACAAAGTAAACACAAAGGATTTATCTCCTATTGGACCCCGTGCAGCAGGTTGCTCCTGTTGGACTGCCAATTGACTTTTGTCATTTTGAACGAGCATCGCCTTGCATCATTCTGCACCTTCCAACTTGTGGTGACTTGAATGACAATTGAGCCACGCCGCCACCTTCTAGAACCTCGGGTCTTTCCTGGTGGAACTTTGCCCTTGGGCTGCCTTATTTCTAGTGTCATTTCTACAGTAGACCTCCAATAGCCAAGTTGCTCCTTGATTACGATTGCTCAAATGATGATATTAATGCCCTCCAATATTCAAAATGACTTTGATCCATGTGCTAAAATGAAGCAACCCCTTTGGTGGACCCCACACCATGGTCAAATCTTAAGGCGGGTTGGGACAGTCAGGCCTTCGTACCTTGATTGCCATCCCTCCTACAGCTGCTCCAAAATGACCATTAGCCCAGGGAAGTCTGACCCCTTGGAATCAAATTTCTCAAACTCCTATAAAATGTTAATGTCAATTTGGAAGAAATGTCAGGATTCTTAAATGATGAATTGTCTAATCTAATGTCATTTTGTAGGATTCTAGCTAACTTTCCCATGTTTTCATGTGCTTACCTCCCTCTTGCCTGTAGGATATATGGAACCAGGTGCAGGACCATCAGAGGTGGCCATAGAGAAGGACAAGGTAAAGGAAACAACAAAAGTACGCCATGGAAAAGAAGACAAAGATTAGATGAAGTATAAGTTCCAAGGGGAACTTCTCAACTCCAAGGTCACCTCAGCCTAGAAGGAGGTATCTGACACAAACATCAAACACGTGGACATCAATAAATTCAAGCAAAGGGTTTGGATCAACCCTACAATATAAAGTGCAAGAAAGATAAGAAGTAGTAGATTGGACAAAGTTGTAGACTTCCCTCCTGCCCTCATCACCCTCAAGCTTGTAATGGCCTGTAGAGAGGCATATCAACCAGAGACCAAAACCATTGTGGATAGAGATAGAATTTTTTTGGCTGAATTCTCTACCAAGTCAATAGGAAAGTCCTTCCATATCCCTTCCTTTGGGGAGATGGAGGAGGCAACCAAGGAAGATGGCAAGGAGATGTGGGATGAAGATCCCCTCAAATGCAAAAAAATTATAAATCAATACTGGTTGAAAGAGAAGAGGGGTAGTGAAGCCAAGGTGCCCTAGGAGCTCTTCGATAACAACTTCTATGAGGATTACCATGACTTGGTAACCTTGCTAAGCAGAGTCATGGGCCTTTTGACTGCAGCTTACTTCCAAGAGTGGATGTTGTATTTTGTGGAGGAGATCCTCTGGGGAAAAACCAAGTTCTATTGGGTGGGAATTATCAACAATTGCTTGCACAAACAATTTATGGCTATGAAGAAGACCTTCTTCTACATGACCTCCTACCTTGTCTATTTGCTAGCTGAAAAGACAATACAGGGGCTTGTTTAGGGCTCCAGATATAGAACCATGTAGGGAATTAAAGGTTTATGATAGGTACCCTCAGCTCTAATTCAGGAATTTTAAGAGGGATTATTACAGAGTTAATGATGCTTTCATAGGTCACATCATTAGATTGCTTAGGGGTGACTTTGAGAGAAGAGTATCCCATAGTGCAAATTCTTTCCTTCGACAATTCACCTTCCTATTTATACAGTTCCCTAAATTAACTTATATTCGTGGTGAAGGTTTCTTGGAGAAACCATACAAGCCGCCCTGGTACCCAAATGACTGGATAATATTGTTAGAACTCTCTTGGTAGCTGCAACATGCACACACCCTCCTGAGCAGCAAGAATAAGGCAGGTATTCCTTATCCCCTCTCTTTTGGCCAAGGGCTATACAAACTCCACACATCTCAATGTGTTGACAATTCATATAAAGAACTCATGGAGTATAACCTGAGGTTCCACATTTACCGACCGTGAATGGACCCCTATGGTAAACTTAAGAAGATGGTCGTAGCTGAATACACCCATTTACATAGTGTCAAAGATTTTTGGGCCAATTGCAAGGATGGCAATGTAGTGCGAATGAGGCACTACATGCACATGACTGTGTATTTTGTGAAGAGGGTCAACTTGTTCCCCATATTGGATCAGGAGGTAGAAGATGAAAATATGGTGATTGATGCTCAATACAATGTAGTTGCTAATCTCTTTCTATTGTTGATTGATTGGGATGAGCAAGAGGTTGATGACCTCAATATCCTAACAAAGCCCATTGAGGCTAGAACTGAGGAATGTATTGATTGGAAAATTTCCCAATTGAAGCAACAAGCTGACCTATGAGGAGATTGAGGAAGAGCCTACAAGTGAAACTGGCAATGGGCTAGCTGTTGGAGAGACCTCAAAATCTCCTCCAACCACCAGGCCGAGGAAGAGAAAAGAAGCCGTTGAAAGTCAGCCCAAGCCTAAAGTATACTCAAGAAAAGCTTTGGAGGGTGAATCCTCCAAGAGACCAAAGACATTGGGAGGTCTTGATACCATCTAGGAGGACCCTTTCCATGAAGGAGAGGAAGTAGAGGTCGAGCAACAAAAGTCTCCACCTGCTACCTCCACCCTTGCAACCACTGCTACTACTAATATTGCTATTTCTCCTACCACTGTGCCTACCTCTCAGGTGATGGTTGGTACTTATCCTCTTGTGGTAGATATCTCCATCCACCTTGCTTCCACTCTACCCATGACCTAAGTAATGGTAATATATTCTTCTTCTTCCACCACCTCCCCGCTTTCCTTCACCTCCATGTCTCCAAAAAAATATCTTCCTTTGGCAACAACAACTATTGCAATGCCCACTCTTTCGCTCCTAGATTCCTTCTCTTGCCATATGCAAAACATCCCTACAAAAATATTTGGGGTGCTAATGAACCCACCTATATAGGTTTCCTTGGCACAAATTTTTGCTAGTCTTCCTATCCATACTTCTCCAACTGAAGCACTAGAGATGAAGGCTACCATGGAAATCTTAGAAGAATTGGAGAGACAAGAAAGGGAACCTGCAAAATATATAGAAGAGGAAGCCAATGATTACCATGAGCACCCCGAGTACCAGCATTTGATGATTGATAAGGTGGTGTGTGAGAGAGAAGAAACCCAATCATTAGAAGGAGACACTGAGGAGCCGGGGGCCAAGTACGTTGTAGAAACATTTGACCCGACCTTCAGGAGGAGTTGGCTCAAAAACTCAAGGATGTCAAAGAAGAAGTAGAAAGGAAACCCTCTGATGAAGAAAGGGAATCAAGAGAGGAAATGGAGGGTATTGAACCTCCAAATGGGGAGCATGATGAAAGCCCAAAACATGATGAAGAAATGCCCCTTTCGAAAGAAAAAGAGGGGCAATAAGAGGGCCTTAAGAACAATGAAGAGATGCAACTCTAGTGTGAGGAGGAGGAAAAGAAAGAAGAAGATAAACCTGGAGAAGATACTAAAGCCCACAAGAGTTCAAAAATGGAACAACCTAAAGAGCATGGGTATGATGAAGAAGAAGGAAAGAAAGTTGCTAAAGGGGAAGACAACCCCAAGGAGAATAAAGCCTCTAGGTCCCCACAGAAGGAAACTATGTTCATTCAGGATTCCAATGAGGAGGAAGGAAGGAAAAAATAAGAAACTTTGGGTAATAAGGTAATGGAGATTGAACAAACCTATGAGGAAAAAGGTGGTCATGAATCACCAAAGGGGGAATCTTAGATGTTGGAGTGACTAGATAAATAGTTGGAAAAGAAAACCCCAACCTCAAAGGATCCAATGGCAAGGCTAGAGGCCATTTTGGCTTGAGCCCAAATAAGCACAAAGAAAGAGAAGAAACCTAAGGTTAGATCTTAGCTGACAATGGATGCTTCCGGATCTATAACTATGAAAATAGCCACCTGAGTGGTGAATGAAGAAGGGGTAAGTTATAATATTTCCACCCTCTATCTAGGGATAGCCACATGAGAGAAAAAGATTGACCATCTCCAAGGGCCCGTTTCCACCATCATGCATCAAATGAACAAAGATAAGATCTCTAAGGAGGAACTAAAGGAAAAAGTGGTTGACCTAACAACATATATTCAAAAGTGGTCATCAGTGGAAGAGCTTCCCACCACATCCTTGGTTCCACCAAAATTACTGTCCAAGGACTATATTGATCAACTTGAGAAAAGAAAGAATTGGACAAAAGCCATGGAGGATTGGTTCAGACAGGTCATCTTCAATGAGAATATGGGCACTAGTTGTGTTGTTAGGACAAAAAAAAAGTTCCTAGAAGTAAAAAAGATACTCAAAGGAATAAGGAAATTTTGTACATACTTCCCCGAGTTATACAGGATCATGTACCCCAAAATTGAGGCTATTCTCAAGATACCATATAGATCCTAGGAGAAGGAACTTGGCTTGGTAAAAGATAACCACTGGCTCTTAGAAACATGGAAGCTAGGTTTAGATCACAGGAAGGAATTGCTAGAATGAGTGCTCCATGAAGTGGAGCTGGATATTGACTGGGTTAAGGAAATCAGGGTGGACTACATAGAATACCTAAAGATGATGACAAATCTCGATGTGCCTGCCAGTGAGCTAGATGCAGAGAAATTCAAACCATATTTCCACAAGAAAATGGAAAACATGACTATGGACGCACTAACACCAGATTTCATGGGTTTTTCTACATGAGCTTTCTCTTAGTCCGAGCAAGTAGTGAAGAATACACAAAAATATGACAAGGATTGAGATTTCGTCACAAACAAATCAACGAGGCTGAATTTTTAAATAATCTAATCAAATATATTAGAGTGGAACAAGTTCCAAGCATTGATTGACAAGTTTGTGGAGTACACCACCTTGAAGAGGAATAAAGGAATTCTTGTTATTGATGATAAATTCCTTACAGTGTAGCTACAATAGATGAAATCAACAAAACACAAAAGAGCTACAATGCTGCCACAAGAACACAAAATAGGGAAAATGACAAGAATGTAATTTTGAATTGTAATATATTTGGGGGTATGTGAAACCCTAGTTTGTAGTGAATCTTGACAACACAATGAAAATCAATCTTTTCCATTCATTTGGATTTTTGAACACTATAAATATAGGGGTCTCCTCTCATTTTCAAGAGAGAGTTGATTTGTTGTAAAGGCATGTTGCTGAAATTTTAATAGAAGTTCATTGAATTTTGGTGAATTCTTGGGTTTTAGTTGCATGTTACATGGTTCTTCTCCCATAGTTAGTTAATTTGAGTAGATTTACTTTTTTTTTTTTATATGTTTTAGCTTGTTCTAGTAGATTAGTTGATGTTGTTCATTGGTTTTGAAGAACTCTACTGTGTGCTTGCAACTTTCCTTGTCCATATTTTTTGTTGTTTGTTCATGACAAACAACTATGTAAAGTTAGTCTAGACATGATCTAAATGTTGCTCTAAAATTCTATCTTTTATTCATGCTTATGGTGAATGAATGGTTGAATATATGTAGTCCTTAGAAGCTTGCACAAATTTCATGAGACTGTGAGGCAAACTAGTTTAGTGAAATTCTATTTTAGGAAGGTTGTCCGTAGCAGGGTCCTCCATGATCACTGTTCACAGTTAGTTTCAGATCTAGGAACTTTCTCTTTTCCCTTCCCTTTTTCCTTTTTTTTTAAAAAGTAAATAACCTATACTAAGGTTCATTGCACATTGTAAAGCTAAATATAAAGTTAAAATAGGAGTTTAAGACTGTTGTTTGAACCTGCAACAATTGCATACCCACTTCCCAATCTCAAGAACTCCATTTTAAGATCCAACTTCCCTCCAGCTTGTCCACGCAAGTCTTCCCTGTGATTACCAACAAAATCACCTTGAACCAACTGAGAAATTCCATGCATGTCATGACATGACACCCGAGAGACCTTTGGTTAGTGATCTAGAATTTGTTTGCAAATTTCTACGTTTCAAGAGAGGTGGCATACTTGTGTGCTGCTTATGTTGAGAAGTGTATAAAAAACACATAAACACTTACTACCACTTTCAATAATACAAATTTATTTCTAGAAATAAGAACATTTATCATTTATACATACAACCAATTAAACCTTAATGCTTGTGATTAGAATAGAAAACCCATGAAGTAAATCCAAAATATCAATACCTGAAATTACCATAATTTTTCTGCAAGGTCATGAGGACTGCAAGTCTGGGTGAAGCTACAATAGTGGTTGACAACTCTAGTGAGGAAGGAAAAATCACAAAAAATGACCCCATGCAAAAAAATGTATTTTTGGGGGTTCATACAAACCTGCTGGTTTGAGCGAACCCATAAGGGATTTGCTCGAACTAGGGTTCGAGCGAACCCATTCCCTAGTTTCCCACCCAAAAATAAAATAAAAATGCATTATGTGAGTTGGTTCGCTCGAACCAGGGTTCGAGTGAACCCTGGTTCAAGCGAACCCTTGGGGATTCACGCCAGCCCCTAGGGGTTCATACGAAGCCCCCTTAACCCTCATTCTCCCCCTCAGACACAAAAAAACCTAAATTTTTTCACTTCAAAGCTCGGTTTGAACATGAAAATGGCAGAGACTTCACAAACCCAATTGGAATTAGGTAGTCCTCAGAACGAGCTATCCAACAAATATAATTTTGATATGTTTTGGTTTTATTATGTATTTGTTTTTTAGTTTTATTAAATATAGGTTTTTAATCGAAAATGAAGGTCTTTTGTTTTGCACATATGGAAAAATAGCAGATTATCAAAATAAAATTTTGAAAAATATGAGTGCCCCAAATATTGAAGTCCTTGATCCAAAAAAAAATAAATAATTTTGATATATAAAAAAAAATGTTTTGCATTATACAGTCACTCTATGTCTAAATTGTAATTGGTTTTACTTCAAAATTTGATTAAAAAAAAATTCAATAAAAAAATATCTAACCAAGTGGAAGCACTAGATATCAGAGTTACAAATCTAAGTTTGAAAGAATTAGAATTTTATCCTTCATGGAAAAAAAGTTATGCATTATACATTGTGCGTCACTTTTAAAAAATATTGTATTTTGAAAAAAAACTAGTTTTCATGGGAGATGGAAAGGGAAGTGCAATTTGATTCCAAAAATTTTGAAAAAAATATTTTTAGAATCTACAAACAAAATATGATGAGAGTCTAGTTCGCATCATCTTCAAATTCCTCACAGTTTAGCCACTATAGGTTCCCAAATGTGAAGATTTAGTTAAAAAAATAATTCTAGTGTCCAGTTTGGCCAAAAATTGTAAGCCACTATTGTGGGATCACCCATTTTCTACCTACCTTAGTTTGGTTTAGGGGTGCAATATGAACCCTCCATGTGGATTTAATCCCTCTTCACCCCTCCAAGTAGATTTTGTGGCTTGGGATGAGAGAGAGTTGGCAACTATACCAACTTGTTTCATGCAAGGTCAACATCCTAATGAACATCTACCTAAGGTGTTCTAGCCATTGCTAAACTAAGATGCCAACACTGTATCAAGCTACATGACTTAATGTTACGAGGTATGTCCAATTTTCTACCTACTTAAGCTTCATTAGAAATTATTTTCCTATAGTCCAAAGAATGACTAAGTAACAAAGTGGTCCCTTGTTGGCATGTTGCTAGCTCCTTGGCCCACATGCTCCTGGTAGAATCTATCCCACTATTGAAGGGTACAACTAACAGTCTACTAGCATAATATGCTCCTTAACTCCTATCAATCTCAAGCATGGATAAGCTTATCTCTGAGTGGGCCATAGGATTTTCCATTGGTGATCACCTAGAATGGATAGGAATAGCGTACGTGTTTGAGGATTACCACCTTGACCTATGCCCTTGTAGGGTTCTACTCCATATGTTGTCGTAAAATTTAGTGCCTACACCCAGCTTAGCACTATCACTAGAAAGAGGTTCCTAACTCATAATAAGTAGGTTCTAATCTCATCCACCTTAAATTTCAACTACCCATTCAAAGAGGGTTCACCACTACCCTTTTCTCTAGCTTAATGATATTGCTATAGTTGTAAGTTTAATTACATTTCTGATTGGGTAATTGGAACACTAGGAAGAAGATGAAGAGAGGATTGCTTGCCCCAAGACCTCCGTGTAATTTAAAAGTTAACCCCTTCTTCCTTTAACATAACTGTTTCGGTAACTCCTCTCACTCTATCCTTAATTTTAATAATTCTTGCTAATGTTTACCTTTATAGACCATTCCATTTTAACCTCATTTTCAAGTTATTTACATATTCCATGGTTTTACCTACCTAACAACAAGTAGTCTTATATCTGTGATTTATGGTTTCGCTACAAGGAGTTTTATAGTTTATTCCTTTATCTCTTTTATAGCATTTCTCTTGAAATGAATAAATAGGGTAGTTATTATTTGATTTAAGGTTCACATCTACTATTAACTAAATATGTAGAATCCCAATATCCATATCAGCTGAGCTTAAGCTACTTTGATAATATTTAAGGGAGATAATGATAAAAGTATTTATGCTATCACTTTACTATAGTTGAGTTTCCTACAAAAGGGAAACAACTTGCTAAGACTATGATACTTGAGGTAGTTACATCAAAACAATATAAATAGAGAAGAGATATTTCTTGTCACAAGGTTTAATTACTAAATGACTGTATGGTAAGGAATTGGAGGACCTTTATGTAGGGTTTATTTCCCTAGTTGAAGGTAATGAATTATTATTTATGTTTAAATCTTAGGTCAAAAATCATTGTAGGCCTAAAATATTATTTTTAATTAATGAGACCTCTTCCAATGCAAGCCAAAGTGTTGGGTAGAAAATCTTCTGCTAAACAACCACTAAGCAATAAATTATTTATCTTTTTTTGTAGCTATGTTTTCACCTACAACCACAAATGTTTCAACTAAACACTTTCATCTTCAAACAAAGGTCAATGCATTAATGGTAGGGATATCTATGAATTAATATATGTTTGTAAGGAATATTGCATATCAGAAATTTCAAGAGTTGTGAGTGGGTGACTGAACTTAAAGGGAAATTCGGTGTTGTCTATGGGTTTGATTTACTTCTAGCATAAAATAAAATCTCAAACCCTATGTTGCAGCAACTACCAAAAGCATTTTAATAGTCCCTTCATGACATTATATTTTTATTCTATAGTAAAATCAGAAAATGAATGGAAGGCACATAAAAGAAAAGACCTAGAGGAATGGCATCTAAAATGGCAAGTTATTTTGGGCTTCAAGCTATTGTATCATACTTGCAACTTCACCTAGAGACTCCACACAGATCTGCTATGTCCCTTCACCCTCTCTTCTAATAATTTTTTTTTCCTGAATGAACTCCCAAATTGCGAATTTAAAGAAAGAAGGGCTTCTTGTGTATAGGTGTGCAATTTGTGGGTCAAATTGAGCCATTCTTCTGTAGAAATTGGAGGTCACCATGCCTTTTAATGGCATGGTCACCCTTTTTTCCTTATGCTTTCCCTTTCCTCATTAATCACGTCTATCTCTTGGCTGTGGAGTGAGAAGGTTAAAAATTAATGGCAAGGAATTATTCATTTTGTCATGCCTCCCTCCAACTTCTTCATGTTCATTTCTTTCTTTGTTTCTCTTTTTCATTCAATGGATTTTCTAAAGTTTATTTATTTTTAAGTTTTTCCTTCTTTTATGAGACTATGGTTAATTTATTTAGCCATACGTTTTACATATTTTTCTTAGTATTTATTTCATTTGTTTGTTTATTTATTTATTTTTAGTTATATTTATAAAGATTTATATTCAAGTGTATTTTATTTTATTGTTATTTATTAGTTGTTTGTGTGGGATTAATAAGTTCTATATTTATTTTTATACATGTGCATTTATCCATTAATTTACATTATTGACGATATTTTAATGGCTATAATAATTTAATGATGAGGGCCACACTGCCCAAAACCCACATAAATCACAACAATAGATACCAACACAGAAGATGCAAGACAAAAAAATGACTCATTTCTAATTATTTTCAAAAAATGAAATTATAGATTCAAAGCTTACATGCTACAACTTCATGGGCTTGATTCATTACAAAAAAATCAACTCTAAAAGAAAATCTACTATTCAGAGCCACAATTTTCACTATCAGAGGCCCTTTCTACAACCCCCACTTAACCCTTTTTATTTTCCCCAAATACGTTACCTGATTTTTAGCTTTCAGCTGAAATCGCCTAACATAGTGTTTGTTCTTTCATGTTGTTTAAACATTTACAAGATAAACCATAAAACTGCTAATTTCAATATGCATGAAAGAGTGATTGTCAAATGAAGTGGATTACATTTTTTCATTCCAATGTTGCAATTACAACAAATGAGAAAAGAGAATCATAGACATACAAATGTGATCTTTTATTGATAATCCTGAAGTGTACATGTCCCTCACAAGCCAAGGGACTAACTTTACTTATTCCATGAAAATATGAAAATAATCTATACATGAATAAGTAAACAATAAAATAATATGCATATAAGAATGGAACCAGTCATTGCTTGAGAATGATTGGTTGCAAGTTTCCCACTTCCATGTTGCTACTGCCCCAAACCACTTGTGTCCTTCCCAACTTCGTAGTGCTCATTTCCCCTGCATCTGAGAAAAGCAATGATAGTAGAGTGAGGCTCTAAGTAATGAAAGATTCAATGCTTACATACAAACCTACCTATGCATGTATAAACTGATCCATAAGTGCATTAAATAAGCATGCAAACCTTGGATGTCTCAAAAAACAACGAAGTCATCAAACACATCCAACATATGCATTTATTTTATAACTATTTGCTTCATGTGCAAATTTAGGAAAAGTATGGTTACTATTTAGATTTAGATTAAATGCAATATGTGGGCTAAATGTGTCTCCCACAATGGTAGAGCTCAGCATGCTTTGAAAGAAAAAGGAAATTGAGCAACTTGATCAAATGTTTATCTGTTATCAATGCATTAAATCAATATGGAATCACACCAGTTGATCAACTTTCATTAACAAATTCAAAAGATGCAATATATTGTGTTGATATGTACTTCAATCTTCTTAAGAAGATCCATGATCTATTTATAAAGGAAGTGACTTCATAGATGTATCGAGTTCAATTATGCATCTTTTGAACAATGAGGAAGCATTTTAAGTTGTTGTCAAGCCCCTCTCACCATAACCCTATTGGGAAGTCACACATCACATAGGAAGGTGAGCTATTAGGTCACCCGCATATGTGACATGTGGCTGTCCAATAAAGTTAAAATGAGGAGTCTATGTGTATTTATTACACATAACAAAAGAAAGAGCAATGGTTGAATAAAGGTCATGATACAAGTACAAGGACAACACCTTTTCAAGAGCTACAAGAGGTAAAGGGGACTGATATCACTCACTCATAGGTGTACTTGTGAAAATGAATGCAATAGGTAAGGGTTATTTTCATTGATAAGGACAACCAACAATGCATGTTACAATGGTCTCATGAAGGACAACAGTGATAAATGTATACTACATGACAGAAGAGGTAGCTACTATATTAAAAAATGGAGCAAATGAGCCATGCAATGAGGAGTACAGTCAACTAAAAACAAACATCAACTGCATATGCATCAAGGAGCTTACAAGGTTGAAAAGTATGGGGAAGCATTCAATGCAAGACATAATTGTTTTCATGGAAAAGAAACATGGCCATCTATTTTTCTTTCTTCATAAGTTAGATGAATGAAAGTTTTATGCTATCTTTTAGATTGAGAACATGATAAGCTTGAAAGCATTCCAAGCATGTCAAATAGGATAAGAACAAAAAACAAAATCTGAATTTGCACAAGGCTCTATTCAAGGCCTTCTTGATCAAACATTAGACAAACAAGTTTCCTAATAACATTAGATGCATGATGGTTTAAAGTTGGCACAAAAGGAAAATAAATTCAAGAAACATCAACTCTAGTTGACATAGATATATGCCTATCATGAATATGTCATTACAAGAAGTCATTACATCAATAGAATCCTCATATGATGTGATCAAGATATAATTACTATGCAATGACACAAGGAACATGGGTTTTCTATTCTCCATACTCCTATGTAAATGTTTGAAATTTTTTCCAAATGGTTTCCTCTAGAAATGATGCCTCTAAGCATATTATAAAGAAAGGAAAAACACATACTAAAGATGGCAGTGGTCTTGATTGAATTAAAGGAGCTCAAAATTCAATTGTTGAAACCATCATGAATCATGGTGCTTTAGTGAACAAAGCATAGTCATGGATAAGAATAGTGCCATTGAAAGTTATAGATTCATCTTCATGATTATCTATGAACTTGGAAAAAATAAATTAATAGTGAATACAAGGTGCAGTCATTACATAAAGAAAGTAATTTTGGCACTGCTCTCCAAAATATGCTATTGTGATAGTGTCTCTACATGTAATACATGGAATAATCTCGATCATCATAGGACATGAAATACAATCCATTCACAACAAGTTAAGAGTATAAGTAAGGGGTAGTCCTAGATTCAATCAAAACAGTGGTGGCCATTACTTCTAATGGGGTAGTCATGTGCATTGATAGACATAGATGTGCTTCAAGGTAAGTCACCAATTAATGAGTAGTTTGGTCAATTCAATGCATAAACAATGGGATGCAACAACCAATGAAAGATCATACAAATTTTTGAAGAAGAAATGAAAATTATAAGTGCAATTGCAATTGTGAAAAGTGTAATCATGCTATTCTTGAAGAGCAACACTTTCCCATTCCTACTTTATCCTGAAGTTAAGAATACATCCTCTTGAAAGCAATAAGAGTCTAGAAAAGAGTGAGGGGAGCTTAATTCCAGATTTGCATCTGCTGGGTCAACTTTCAAGGAGCTTTACATTGATAAGGATAGTGACCATGAAGTGTAGAATACAGGTTATTCATAGTGACCAAACCCATTTTGGGTTTTTTTTTTCAAAAGATATTCTACGAAAATGAAATGCATTGCAAAAAATAATTTAGACGCTCATTGGGAAAAGCTTATTTTGCTACAATTGAATTTTTATAAACTTGTTGATAAGAATGTAAAGAGAATTCCAGTATAAACATCAACTCAAGTTTTAGTGCAACAAAATGGACCATCTCATGTAGTTGTTTATTTAGAGTAGATACTTTGCAATAATAGGGAGACTCATTTTTTGACCAAATCTAAAGTTGTTTTAAAATTGAAAACTTACCCATCTTGGTTCATTATAAAATCTGAGAAAGAAAATTGCAATATGGTAAAAATTCTACAAGAGTTAAAAATGAAAAGACATTTCATGTGTTTCTAATAGGCCATGGTGAAAATTGGCCTTTTCCTACAAAATATGAAAAAACCCACTTGGGGTTTTGATATATAGAGCAACATTTGCATTTTCTACAAAAGATGGAAATAATTTATAAAAATCATCTGCATTTCTTGCAACAAATATAGACTTTTCAAAGAAATCATGTAACCCACTTGAGTTATTTACTAACAGTTGCGAATTCAACAAAAATAATTGCTACAGGAAACACAAACGGGGGTTTTTCACAAGAATGCAAAATGAACCAAAAAAATCATGAATATAAGAAAACCCAGTTTGAAAAAATGGAGGCTGAGCCACAACAGGTTTTTCTTCTTCTACATTCCAAAAACCCATTTGGGTTAATTTTTTTGAAATAGAAGGATGAAATCAAAAGAATACATGAGGGTTTTCATAAATGAACACAAAAGACTTTGTTCTTGTTCATAGCCGCAGCCAGTGAGCCATTATTTCCATGAAACAACAAAAAAAGCACTGACTTAACTCAAATTTGCAGATAATAAAGTATTCCAAATGCTATTACAAGAGTTGAAAACAAAATGAAAGACATTTTAAAGCTTCTATTCGAGCTCTTATTGCTCATAAAAGGAGGAAAATGTCAATGGAAGGTCTGCTGGGAGCTTACTTGAGCTCGAGCAGTGAATTGTGTATATTTTTGTTGCTCAAAAGCTTCATACAAACTTCTCATGGCAGTTTTCAAATAGGAGAGAAACAACAAAAAACAAGGAAATGAATCAAATTTCATCAAAATGCTACAAGCTGTGGCCTCTAAGTTATATAAATGACCTCCAAATCATATCAAAATCTAGATTTCAAGCCACAAAATGAGCCTTTACCTACTATTGAGGTGTTTCCCTCAGTAAGTCACCAAAAAAAAAGAACTAGTGTGATCTTCATTTTCCTGTGTTTTTTGAAACCCCATGGCGGCAGAGCTTGCTTCAGATTCTTCAATGACCAAAAGGTGATGTTTTTTCATCATTTCGGTGTTTTGTTATTTAGGGTTTGACCTCCTTTAGATTTTGATGAGATTTTTATCCCATGTTTTAAAATCAAACATATGGTAAATGCAATGGGGGCCAAAATATGGGTGTTCTCCCTTGTTTATTTTATGCCTTAGGAACTTTTCCCATTTTTTTTAAAAAAATATTTGCTAAGTCATCAATTTGGATCATATGTTATCACTTAGGCACTTTATTCCTTAGGATTTCTTCCCTTATTTTGACTTATGGTAAGTCCTCAACACACATATGGAGTATGCCACACAACAAATGTGATATGCCTTGTGTTTGCCCAACATCATGACTTAGAATATGCTTTCCAAGGGACTTGGAGTTTGGCCATATTGGCCAAGTGATTTTGGATTATGATGCCTTTACATAACAATGTGTATGACCATGTGTGAGTAAAATGCAGAATATGGTAAGTTGATAGTCAAGGTGCCTTAGAAGCTTTTGAAAGCTTTTAGCCATAACATTATATGTTGCATTTGTTTCCAAATTTTGAGGATGTCATGTGAGTGATTTGAAAATCACTTTTAGTTGCTTTTAATACAAATGTAATACATATTAATAGTGGGGCCCTTGGTCTTGTGCTTAATTGTAAAGTGACTTGTTAAGTGATGTATTATGAATCACTTAACAAGGTCATTATCTTTAATGTTTTAAAAGCCATGTGTTTTCAAAAACACACATATTGCATGATGGAGAATGTGGTCAAGTATTGTATGAGAACCAATGATGACTTGCAGAGGTGTGAGATGTGTGGGATGTTGTTTTGATTGATTTTGGTGAAAGGGAGGCCAGTTGGAGGTAGTTTTTGTCCCATTTTTGGGGTGACTATTGAATTGGCTTGTTTTTCTTCATGTGCAGGACATTTTAGAGAGGTCTAGAAGGTTCTTTTGGGGAATTTTCTATTTTATCTAACCAAAATATTCTAGAAACACTTATGTGAGAGGTTTTGGTGGGGTTTTTGGCTTAAGTATGTTCATTTTGAACATTGGAGGGAGTTCTTTCTTTGCCAGCAAGAGGATAGCTTACTTTCTTGGAGTTATTTTCATGGAGCTGTATTGTAACTTAGAAAAACTTATTATATAGTAAGCACTTTGAATTAATAAATTGGAGCATTTTTATCTTCTCTCTTCATATTTTATGGTATGCCATTAATGGTTGATCAGTTTGTTTTGTGAAAATTCATTTTTCCTTGCAAAATTGTCCCATGTTTTCTTGCATCCATTTGACAAAAAATATATGTCTATAGGTTATAAGTTGTGTTTTTTAGTGGTGTTATTGACTATGAAATCTATTTTTCCCTTTTGAAAACACTATTATAGATGTCCTTATAAATTATTGATGTGAACTGCATTGGAAAGAGAGTTGTGTGAGTTAAGCTTTGAGATATTAATTTGAATGTGTAAGGCTATTAGTAGGTCTAGGTTGTTTTGGTGCACCACCTTAGTTTCTTTCCAGCATTAGGTGTATTTTATGCAAATTCTTACCCTTATCTCAGAGATTAAGTAGTTAGGTGGCATCAAAAGGGGAAGCCAACCCTTATCACTGGAGATCTTCTTTCAAATAGGTTACCCACAACCTAAAAGTAGTCCCATGTTAGTCCAAATCTACTAAGTTTGCTCAAGGCTTAGCAAACAAGGTGCCAATTTGGGGAGCTAATAGTTTTGGCATGCTCAGTGGGACAGTGAACTACTTCTTAGTTCATTTTTTATGCATTTTATTGTTGCTATTGGTGTGTATAGTAGCAGTTTCAGCCTTTTAGAGGCAAGCTTTAAACACACCTGGTGACTTTGGAAGGATATCAACATCAACTAGTTTCAAGCAAACAAAGTGTTATTTTGAAAGATCAGACCTAGTTTCTTGCTTTACTAGAAATTCTAATGAATTTCCATTCTCTTGAATGAAAAAATATGTTTGTATTTTATGGAAATATGTCATATTACCCACCATTTCATGAAAATCATGCATGTGTGCCCTCTTACCAACCATCTCACACAAAGAATATTGTTGGGATTATCCAAAGTTTCCTTGTAACAACAAATTACTAGCAGTCCTATCATGTTTTCCACCCTCCCATCCCCGCTTAATCTCAATATCAGCCAATCTATGATCAAAATAAACCCCATGAAGATGTCTTTGATGCCAACTAGCATTATTATTTGCATAATCAACCTCAAGAGCATCCTTACTAGAATGTATTGGATCTTATCCAAAAGCTTGATCATGTGTTGTGGGCTTTGAGCCAAAAGCTTGAACATATGAAGATTAGTGATGCTAGTAAGGTGTTGTCACATATGTATTGGATGTTGGTTGACATAAAGAAGCAGAAAAGTAGTATCTCATAGCAGTAAGAGTTGGTTGAGAAATCCTTTGTTTATGATCAAGAACGGGTGACAACAAGAAGGTGATTTGAGGAAAATTTGGAAGGAGAGATAGATGCCAAAGAGGAGAAAATCAAGTCTTTGTCTGCTTAGGTGCAAAGTAGTCAAAAATTATTTTGATTATCAATGCCAACTAAGGTATGAAACTTTGATTCCTAGTCTCATCTTAGATCTTCCTATAATATTGAATAATCCTGTCAATAAAGGAGCTCCCAAGTCCAATTTTCCAAGCCTCAAGCAAGGTGAAACTCTTCAACTAGCTAGATTTGAGTCCCCAAGTTTTTGAAATCTTGTTTCAATTCAAGAACCTATCCTTAAGCAAGCTCAACCTATGGAGGAGCCTAGAGAATTTACTTTCCCTAGTTTTAGGAGCTCTCTTTCTATTCAAGAACCCTTTATTGAACAAAGGCACCCTTGTGAAGGACCCATTGAGGATGCCTAATGAACCCCTTATGTTCTAGAAAAACCTAAAGAAGAGATGCTTGTGGAGGAAGAAACAAATCTTTTAGATTCTATTATGTTTAAACAAGAGCTTGGGAATGATAAATCAAATGTGATAATGGAGGCAAATGAGGTTGTAGATGAAGAGCAACCAGATAGAGATCAACAAATGATTGATGGTTCTCACATTCTAACTGCTTCATTAGATGATTTGTCGCTATTTATGAACAAGGAAGAGAGTGTAGTTTGAATCACAACCACACCAACTTCAATACAGTTGGAGGACGCTCAAAACTTTGATATTTTGACATCTCAATTGAGTTGTAATGAGATAAAAATCAACCTTCCTTCATGGGAAAGAAACATGAGGATGAGGATAACCTTTTTTGGGATAACCTATAATCATTTGTTTAAAAGTTAGAGGTCAAACAATCATCTTTTCAGGAGAAAAAGGTGGGATAACAAGTAGTTGAAGTAGGAAAAGATGTTCAAGTTCAAATTTCTATTTGTTTATTTGATTAACTTCCAAAATTTATAGGTGAAGATGAACAGTGCTTGATTGAACTTACCTCAATGCCCAGTTTTGAGCAGCAAAGTGATGAGATCACGACAGGTTTGTTTGTTGAATTTCCTAGCTTTGCTGATGATGATGGGGACACTATGCTTGTATTAACACCATTATAAAGTTTTGGTGAGTTACAACAAGAGGAGGAAGTTCACTTTGATAGGGTGGTGGTCCATCAAAAAGAAAATAGGGACAACCTTGTCTCAAAAGGTAAAGAAGTTGGTCTGCTTGAGCATGTTGGTTAGAAGGAAGAAAATGTGAGGCAAGACATTGCTTTCAGAGGTATGAGTATTGAAAAATATTATGAAGTTGATGTAGGATATGTCATGCATGAGGAAGCTGATCATGAACTAGAAGAGGATATGTTTTCAAGCATAGTGGAGGAATTATGCTCAAAGTTGGATACCAAGCCATCATTGATTGAATCTGGAGAGTGTGACCACCATAACCAAGTGGACAGAGTAACCATAGTTTCATTCAAATCACACAAGGTAGCTCATTCCAATCATGATGAAGTTGTGATTGTGGAAGCAATTGATTAAAGTAGAGGGAAAAAAGATTAGCTTGGAGGCTATTCTTTCACGAGGATTCTCGATTAGGAATCTAGCCAGAATGGAGGCCAACAAAGATATTGATACCTTGCTTGCACCCAGGCATGAGGGCACAACTAAGGAGTAGCACACTCAAGTTACCTTTCTAGCTCATAACGAGAATTTTTACATTCCATATGTAAAGGTTAGTGAGCTTGTATATGTCCTTCAAGAGATATTGCAGTTGTTTTCTAAGGTTCTATTCATGTTCCCTCTCTTTATACTTGTTCTCCAACATGGAAAACATTGCAAATTCTTTAGAAAATACAATTATTTCACCCAACCTATGAATGGTTTTGCTTGACTAGCTTCTTTGCTAGTTAGAGTAGGTTAGGGTAGTTTCATTTAAAATGCAACTTTCTTTTCCCTAAGTGCCGTTTTTGCAGAGTTAGTTAGTTTGCTTCTTTTTCTGGTGCATTTTGAATAAATTTCAAAGGTGTCTCTTATTAGTTAGTTTGTTTCTGATGAGTTACAAAAACTTACAATGTTGTTTTCAAGTGGTGCCAATTTTCTAAGTGACCCCGTGCCCAATAGATAAGCTTAGGGAGCTGGTCTCATGCTTAGTAGGAAAACATATGGGAAAAATCAAGTAACTTAGTGTTTGTTCTTTTCATGTTTTTTTAAATTTTTAAAAGATAAACCATAAAACTACTAGTTTTAACATGCATGAAAGAGTGATTGTCAAATGAAGTAGATTACATTTTTTCATTCCAATGCTGCAATTATAGAAAACTAGAAAAGAGAATCATAGATATACAAATGTGATCTTTTATTGATAATCCTGAAGTGTACATGTCCCTCACAAGCCAAGGGACTAACTTTACTTATTCAATGAAAATATGAAAACAATCTATACATGAATAAGTAAACAATAAACTAATGTGCATATAAGAATGGAACTAGCCATTTCTTGAGAATGACTGGTTACAAGTTGCTCGCTTCCATGTTGTTGCTACCCTGAACTGCTTGTGTCCTTCCCAACTCCGTAGTGCTCCTCGCCCCTACATCTAAAAAAAGAAATGATATTAGAACGAGGCTCTAAGCAGTGAAAGATTCAATCCTTACATACACACCTACCTATGCGTGTATAAATTGATCCATAGGAACATTAAATAAGCATGCAAACCTTGGATGTCTCAGAAAACAATGAAGTCATCAAACACATTTAAACATATGCATTTATTTTCTAACTATTTTCTTCATTAGTAGATTTAGGACAAGTCTGGTTATTGTTCCAATTTAGATTAAATACAACATGTGGGTTAAATGTGGCTCCCACAAGGGTAGAGCTCAACATACTTTGAAAGAAAAAGGAAATTGAGCAAATTGATCAAAGATTGATCTGTTATCAATGCAATAAATCAATATGGAATCACACTAGTTGATCAAATTTCAAATATTAGATTCAAAAGATGTAAAATATTTTGTTGATATGTCCTTCCATCTTCTTAAGAAGATCGATGATCTATTTATAAAGGAAGTGACTTCATAGATGGATCAAGTTGAATTATGCATCTTTTGAAGAATGAGGAAGCATTTTAAGTTGTTGTCAATCCCCTCTCACCACAACCCTATTGGGTAGTCACACATCACATAGGAAGGTGAGCTGTTAGGTCACCCACATATGTGACATGCGGCTGTCCAATAAAGTTAAAACGAGGAGACTGTGTGTATTTATTACACATAACAGAAGAAAGAGCAATGGTTGAATCAAGGTCATGATACAAGTACAAGGAAAAAACCTTTTCAAGAGCTACATTAGGCAAAGTGGATTGATATCATTCACTCATAGGTGCACTTTTGAAAATGAATGCAATAGGTAAGGGTCATTTTCATTGATAAGGACAACCAAAAATGCATGTTACAATGGTCTCATGAAGGACAACAGTGATAAATGTATACTACATGACAATAGAGGCAGCTACTATATTAAAAAATGGAGCAAATTAGCCATGCAATGAGGAGTATAGTCAACTAACAACAAACATCAACTGCATATACATCAAGGAGCTTACAAGGTTGACAAGTATGGGGAAGCATTGAATACAGGGCATAATTGTTTTCATGGCAAAGAAACATGGCCATCTATTTTGCTTCCCTCATAAGTTAGATAAATGAAAGTTATATGTTGTATTTTAGATTAAGAACATGATAAGCTTGAAAGCATTCCAAGCATGTCAAACAAGACAACAACAAAAAACAAAATCTGAAGTTGCACAAGGCTCTATTCAAGGCCTTCTCAATCAAACATTAGACAAACAAGTTGCCAGATAACATTCAATGCATGATGGTTTAAAGTTGGCACAAAAGGAAAATAAATTCAAGAAACATAAACTCTATTTGACATAGATATATGCCTATCATGAATATGTCATTACAAGAAGTCACGAAATCAGTAGAACCCTCATATGATGTGATCAAGATACAATTGCTATGCCATGAAACAAGGGACAGGGGTTTGCTATTCTCCATACTCCTATGTAAATGTTTGAAAAAGTTTCCAAATGGTTTCCTCTGGAAATGATGCCTCTAAGCATATTATAAAGAAAGGAAAATCATTGATAATAAAGATGGCGGTGGTCTTGATTGAATTAGAGGAGCTTATGAAATTCAATTGTTGAAACCATCATGAATCATGGTGCTTTAGTGAACAAAGCATAGTCATGGATAAGAACAGTTCCGTTGAAGGTTACAGATTCATCTTCATAACTATCTATGAACTTGGAAAAAACAAATTAACAGTGAATGAAAGGTGTAGTCATTACATAAAGAAAGTACTTATGGAACTGCTCTCAAAAATATGCTATTGTGATAGTGTCTCTACATGTAATACAAGGAATAAGCATGATCATCAAAGGATATGAAATACAGTCCATTCACAACAAGTTAAGAGTATAAGTAAGGAGTAGTCCTAGATTCAATCAAAACAATGGTGGCCGTTACTTGTAATGGGGTAGTCATGTGCATTGATAGACATAGATGTGCTTCAACGTAAGTCACCAATTAATGAGTAGTTTGGTCAATTCAATGCATAAAAAATGGGATTCAACAACCAATTAAAGATCATACAAAGTTGTGGAGAAGAAATGAAAATGATAAGTGTAGCTACAATTGTGAAAAGTGTAATCATGTTATTCTTGAAGAGCAACACTTTCCCATTCCAAATTTATCCTGAAGTTAGGAATACATCCTCTTGAAAGCAATAAGAGTCTACAAAAGAGTGAGGGGAGCTTAATTCTAGATTTGCATCTGCTGGGTCATCTTTCAAGGAGCTTTACATTGATAAGGATAGTGACCATGAAGTGTAGAATATAGGTTATTCATAGTGACCAAACCCATTTTAGGGTTTTTGTTTTCAAAAGACATTCTACGAAAATGAAATGCATTGCAAAAAATATTTTAGATGCTCATTGGGAAAAGCTTATTTTGTTAAAATTGAAGTTTTATAAACTTACTTGTTGATAAGAATGCAAAGAGAATTCTAGTATAAACATCAACTCAAGTTTTACTGCAACAAAGTGGACCATCTCATGTAGCTGTTTATTCAGAGCAGATACTGTGGAATAATAAGGAGACTCATTTTTTGACCAAATCTAAATTTTTTTTCAAATTGAAAACATACCCATCTAGGTTCATCATTAAATATGAGAAAGAAAATTGCAATATGGTAAACATTCTACAGGAGTGAAAAATGAAAAGCCATTTCATGTGTTTCTGACAGGTTGTGGTGAAAATTGGCCTTTTCTTGCAAAATATGAAAAAACCCACTTGGGGTTTCGATATATAGAGCAACATGGCCAGTTTCTATGAAAAAATGGAGATAATTTACAAAAATCATCTACATTTCTTGCAACAAATCTAAACTTTTCAAAGAAATCATGTAACCCACTTGGGTTCTTTACTAATAGCTGTAGATTCAACAAAAATACATGCTACAGTAAACCCAAATAGGGTTTTTTACAAGAATGCAAAATGAAGTAGAAAAATGATGAATACAAGAAAACCTAGTTTGAAAAAATGGAGTTCAAGCCATAACATGTTTTCTCTTCTATATTCCAGAAACCCATCTAGGTTGTTAATTTTTGTGAAATACAAGGAGGAAATCAAAATAATACATGAGGGTTTTCAGAAATGAACATAAAAGACTTTGTTCCTGTTCATAGCCACAACTAGTGAGCCATTATTTCCATGAAACAACAGAAAAAGCACTGACTTTATTCAAATTTGCAAATAATGAAGTATTCCAAATGCTATTACAAGAGTTGAAAACAAAATGAAAGACATTTTAAAGCTTTTATTCGAGATCTTCTTGATCATAAAAGGAGGAAAATGTAAATGCAAGGTTGGCTGGGAGCTTACTCGAGCTTGAGCAGTGAATTGTGTAGATTTTTGTTGCTCAAAAGATTCATACAAACTTCTCATGGTGGCTGTCAAACAGGAGAGGAACAACAAAAAACAAGAAAATTAAGCAAAGTTCATCAAAATGCTACAGGCCGTGGCCTCTAAGTTATAGAAACGACCTCCAAATGATATCAAAATCTAGATTTCAGGCCATGAAATGATCCTTTGCCTGCTATCAAGGTGTTCCCCTTAGTAAGTCACCAAAAAAAATTCAGTGTGATCTCCATTTTCCTGTGTTTTTCGAAACCCCATGGCAGTAGAGCTTGCTCTAGATTCTTCAACGACCAAATGATGATGTTTTTTCATCATTTCAGTGTTTTCTTATTTAGGGTTTGACATCCTTTGGATTTCGATGGGATTTTTATCCCTTGTTTTAAAATCAAAGACATGGTAAATGCAATGGGGGTCAAAATATGGGTGTTCTCCCTTGGGTATTTTATGCCTTAGGAAATTTTCCCATTTAAAAAAAAAAAACTTTACTAAGTCATCAATTTGCATCATATGTTATCACTTAGGCACTTTATGCCTTAGCGATTTCTTCCCTTATTTTGACTTATGCTAAGTCCTCAACATACATATGGAGTATGCAACAAATGTGATATGCCTTATGTTTTCCCAACATCATGACTTGGAATATGCTTTCCAAGGGACTTGGAGGTCAGCCATATTGGCCAAGTGTTTTAGGATTATGATGCCTTTACAAAACAATGCGTATGCCCATGTGTGAGCAAAATGCAGATTATGGTAAGTTGATAGTCAAAGTTCCTTAGAAGCTTTTGAAAGCTTTTAGACATAACATTATATGTTGCATTTGTTTCCAAATTTTGAGGATGTCATGTGAGTGATTTGAAAATCACTTTTAGTTTCTTTTAATACAAATGTAATACATATTAATGGTGGGGCCCTTGGTCTTGTGCTTAATTGTAAAATGACTTGTTAAGAGATGTTTTATGAATCAATTAACAAGGTCATTATCTTTAATTTTTTAAAAGCCATGTATTTTCAAAAACACACATATTGCATGATGGAGAATGTGGTCAAGTATTGTATGAGAACCAATGATGACTTGCAGAGGTGTGAGATGTGTGGGATGTTATTTTGATTGATATTGGTGAAAGGGGGGCCAGATGGAGGTAATTTTTGTCACATTTTTGGGGTGACTATTGACTTAACCTATTTTTCTTCACGTGGAGGACATTTTAGAGAGTTCTAGAAGGTTCTTTTGAGGACTTTTCTATTTCATCCGACCAAAATATTCTAGAAACACTTGTGTGAGAGGTTTTGGTGGGGTTTTTGGCTTAAGTATGTTCATTTTGAACATTGGAGGGAGTTCTTTCTTTGCCAACAAGAGGATAGCTGACTTTCTTGGAGTTATTTTCATGGAGTTGTATTATAACTCAGACAAACTTATTATATAGTAAGCAATTTGAATTAATAAATTGGAGCATTTTTATCTTCTCTCTTCATGTTTTATGGTATGCCATTAATGGTTGAATAGTTTGTTTTGTGAAAATTCATTTTTCCTTGCAAAATTGTCCCATGTTTTCTTGCATCCATTTGACAAAAAATATATGTCTACAGGTTATAAGTTGTGTTTTTTAGTGGTGTTATTGACTGTGAAATCTATTTTTTTTTCTTTTTTAAACACTATTACATACATCCTTATAAATTATTGATGTGAACTGCATTGGAAAGAGAGTTTTGTGAGTTAAGCTTTGAGATATTAATTTGAATGTGTAAGGCTATTAGTAGGTCTAGGTTGTTTTGGTGCATCACCTTAGTTTCTTTCCATCATTAATTTTTTTAATGCAAATTCTTACCCTTATCTCAAAGATTAAGTAGTTAGGTGGCATCAATAGGGAGGCCAACTCTTATCACTGGAGGTCTTCTTTCAAATAGGTTACCCACAACCTGAAAGCAGTCCCATGTTAGTCCAAATCTGCTAAGTTCACTCAAGTCTTAGCAATCAGAGTGCAAATTTGGGGAGCAAACAATAACCACCCTAGAATGTTCTAGAAAGTTCAAATTTCCCCCTTTTTTTTGGCACCAAAAGTCCCACCGTTTGATTTTTGGCTTAGGAAGAAATTTTTAATGAAATTCATTTATTAGAGGACCAACTTTGTGGGGCCATAAATTTTGATTTGCATGTCCAATTTTCTTTTATTGTATATCATTAAAGCTCTCCACAAGATCTACAACATATGAATACACTGTAGGTTGGTTCAACCACTTTTTGAGTTGTTTCATGCAATCTGAAGTTTTATATCTGAGTTTGGAGTTGCATTGGAGAAATTTCTTGGGATGAAAACTTTAATTTCTCCCAAATCATGTAGGGTATTGAGGTGATTCTTTTGCAACTAGAAATGTTTTTCAATTATGCTCCTTGGGGTAAAATTTTAGGTCCATATGAGCCCAGTTAGGTTGACTTACTAAAAATAGTAATTGCCTATTTTTCTCTAATTTTGACACTTGACTGCCTTACTCCCCTTAAGTTCCATTATGGGACTCAAAACAACTGAAGAAAATAAAGAAAACAATTTTTTTTGGGTGATGCAAGATTGCCCTACACTGTTGGATGTTCTTGCATCATTTAACTACCATTCATGGTTTTGGAATGATCTCCTTAGACAACCTTGCATGCTCGACTATTTAGATCATCTAACCACATTCCTAACTATGTCCTAAATCAAGTAAACCTTAGGTTAAGGCGAAGTTACCTACAAAGTTTGTCATTAAGATATGGCTCTAATTTTACCATTCTCTCATCACTGTACCACAAAATCCACCTCATCTTGCACCTTGAGTACTTGCATCCAATAGGAAACCTCACACAAATCCACCAACTAAGTCATTAGTCTGAGTCAGTATGAATAAAAATCAAGCATTTAAATTTAACCAAAACATGATAGAGTTATGCATATATTCAATAATAGTAGAGTGTTCAAAACATAATCATGACACTCAGAGAAGTTCAATTGTTATAATAAGGTCATAAATCCTCCCCTAGTCCAAATTAACATGGGGCTAGGGGTCATGCAAGAAAAATACAAATTCTAGGGGGATATTCCAAAAGAGAGAGAGAGATAAAGATAATGAGATATAAATAGAAAGGGACAGGGAGAGATGGGAAGATAGAAATAGAGGGGGAAAGAGTAAGAGATAAAGGAGGTGATAGAGAAAATTAATAGAGAGACAAAGAGATATAGAGAGAGGGTGGAAAGATAGAGAGATATCTAGATAGAGATAGAGATAGGGGGAGAAACAATGAGTGTGTGTGTGTGTGAGTGAAAGAGATATAGAGATAGAGATAGGGAAGGAGAAATAAGGAGTGTGCATGTGTGTCTAAGTGAGAGATATATTAAGATAGATATAGAGAGGGAGAGATAAATTTTAATATATAGAGAGGGAGAGAGAGAGGAGATCAATAGAGAGAGGATGGATAAGTTGAGATATATAGAAAGAGAGAGTAATATGGAGAGAGGGAGAGATATGGATAGAAAGAGGGAGAGATGGAGAGATATATAGTGGGAATGATAGAGGGGAAAGAGATAAAGATATGTAAGGAGAGGTAAGGAGATATAGGTAGAGAGAGAGATAGAGACAAATATAGGGATGGAGATGGAGATGGAGATGTAGATGGAGAGGGAAAGAGCGGGAGAGAGAGAAATATAGATAGAAGTAGCGAGAGACAAAGAGAGGGAGAGAATGAGAGGGATAGATAGATAAATATAGAAAGTTATATAGAGAGAGATATAGAGAGGGAGATATATATAGAGAGAGGTAGGGAGAGGTACATATTAGGAGATATATATAGAGATATATGGGAAGAGAAAGAGAGAGATCTCTTTATATCTTGGTCTCCTTATCTATCTTTATATTTTTATTATCTCTCAATGTATCTCTTCCTCTCTCCCCTATTTATCTCTATATTTTGTCTTCCCTCTCTCCCTATATTTATATTTCTCTCATTTCTTCTATTTTTCTATTTCCCTCTCCCTATATTTCTCCCCTTACTATTTTTTGATATCCCTATTTATCTCCACTCTCTCTCCCCTTTCCCTCTCCATCTCTTGATCCCTCTACCTATATATATATCTTTGTCCCCTATTTCTTTTTATCTCTTTATCTCTCTATCTCCCTCTTTGTGTGATTATATTTATGTCTCTTCTCTTCTCTTTTTTCATCTCTCTCTTTCTTTATCTCTCTTCTTATCTCTATCTCTCTATCCCTCCATATTTATTCCTTTATATCTATACCTCTACTTTTGTATCTCTATCTCCATTTTTATCTCTTGTATCTCTTTGTCTCTCTCCATTTCTCTATTTTTTCATATTTCTCTCTCTATTTATTTAACTCCTAAGAGTGCAAATGGTACATTAAAGAGGTTTTAAAGGTGAATTATCATATCCTTATTCAAATGACATACCACCTTGAGCATAACTCCCTAGGGACACACTATCCTTGGATTATTGGCATGAAACAACTAATCAAAAGTTACCTTCTATCTCTATAAATTTTAATTTATATTTTAAAGCTTGAAATTCATTTTATTATATAAATTATAACAAAAATCCAAAATACATTTATTTCACAATAATTAAAATTTTAATAAGATAAATAATTATAAACTAAATTAATTCTAATAATGTTTAATTATTATTTATAATTTCATAAAAAGACATAAATAATAAAATAATTTTCAAACTTAAAATTAAAATTAAAAACTAAAATAAAATAAACTAAATGGAAAGTAAAAATATATCATAATCCATATATTAATAAACATAATAATTTAAAAAAATTAATAGCAAATAATAAACTTATTAAATTAATAAATAATGAAATAAAAAAATGTAAAACTACACCAAAAAATATAATTAATATATTATAAATAATATTAAGTGAAATTCAATATTAAAAAATAAAAATATTATTAGATAAATTAAATTTCAAAAACTAAAATTTTATTTCAAATAAAATCTTAAAAGATAAAATAAACTATATTAAAATTGTTAAAATACAAGTCTAACTTTTATATTAAAAATTACAAGTAACATCAAACTTAAAAAGTGAAAATACAATAAAACCTGTTCAAAATATAAACTAGCACTTGCACCAGAGGGGGTGCAATATGTAGGTGCATGAAGATGGGTAGCCAATTTGTGGCCAATTTACTTTTTCATCATGAAATAGTGAAAATGTGAGTGTGTTATGGGTTGGTAATGACTGAGCCTAGGTTCAGTCATTACCAACCCATAACACAAGCGCGCTATAACACACTCACGTTATAACACACTCGCGTTATGGTTTAAATTTTTAAAAAAACCACACATTTTGATTTCAAAAAATGTGTATTTTTTAAAATAAAAAAAACATTTCTAAAATGTGAGTGTGTTATAACATGTTCGCGTTTTGGTTTACATTGAAAAAAATTTCTTCCCTTTTTCTTGTTTCTTTCTTCTTGTTTTCTTTCAAGGAAACTATATACATGAAATAAACATTTAAGTATAAGTTGAAATTTACATATGGACATTCACTGTCTTATACTTTAAGTTATATTTCATGCGTATAGGAAGGATGTTTGAGAGTGGTTTCAAATCTCTAGGAGTTATAATAAAAATTCTAGTTTTTGGAAGATCTCAAAAATTTTAGACTTAGTCAAATTTTAGTAATCAACATGTCAAATTTTAGTAATTAGGATGTCAAATTTCAATAATCAATAAGTTGTATAATCTTTCTCTCTCTATCTCACTCCTTTTTTATCCCTTATGCTCTAGAACTCTCTCACACTCTCTCCTTCCCTCTATACTTCTATCTAACCTCTCTCTCTCCCTCCATCCCTCCCTCCTTTCCTCCTTCCCTCCTTCCCTCTCTAAGTTTCTCTCTCTCTCTCTTCCTTCATCCCACCCACCTTCCCTCTCTACTTCACTCTATTTAACCTATCCCTCTC
>VDFB02358134.1:119451439-119504975 GCA_007258455.2 Sequoia sempervirens
TCTCTCTCTCTCCATCTCCATCTCCATCTCTATCTTCCTCTCTATCTCTCTCCCTACCTCTATCTCCTTACCTCTCCTTACATATCTTTCTCTCTTTCCCCTCTATCTTTCCCACTATATATCTCTCCATCTCCCCCTCTTTCTATATCTCTCAACCTATCCATCCTCTCTCTATTGATCTCATCTCTCTCTCTCCCTCTCTATATATTAAAATTTATCTCTCCCTCTCTATATCTATCTTAATATATCTCACTTATATGCACATGTACACCCCTTATTTCTCCTTCCCTATCTCTATCTCTATATCTCTTTCACTCACACACACACACTCATTGTTTCTCCCCATATCTCTATCTCTACCTAGATGTCTCTCTATCTTTCCACCCTCTCTCTATATCTCTCTATCTCTTTATTAATTTTCTCTATCACCTTCTTTCTCTCTTACTCTTTCCCCCTCTTTTTCTATCTTCCCATCTCTCCCTCTCCGTTTCTATTTAAATCTCATTATCTTTATCTCTCTCTCTATTTTGGCATATGCCCCTAGGACTCGTATTTTTCTTGCATGACCCCTAGCCCTATGTTAATTTGGACCAGGGAAGGATTTATGACCTTATTATGATAAATGAACTTCTATGAGTGTGGTGATTATGTTTGAACGCACTACTATTATTGAATATATGCATAACTTTATCATGTTTTGGTTAAATTTAAATGCTTGATTTTTATTCATACTGACTTGGACTAATGACTCGATTGGTGGATTTGTGTGAGGTTTCCTATTGGCTATAGGTACTCGAGGTGAAAGATGAGGTGGATTTTGTGGTACAGTGATGAGAGAATGGTAAACTTAGAGCTAGATCTCAATGAAAAACTTTATAGGTAACTTCACCTTAACCTAAGGTTTACTTGATTTAGGACATAGTTAGGAATGTGGTTAGATGATCTAAATAGTTAAGCATGCAAGGTTGTCTAAGCAGATAATTCTAGAACCATGAATGGTAGTTAAATGATGCAAGAACATCCAACGGTGTAGGGTAATCTTGCATCACCCAAAAAAAAAAATCTTTATTTTCTTTGATTCTTTTGAGTCTCATAAAGGAACTTAAGAGGTGTAAGGCAGTCAAGTGTCAAAAATATAGAAAAATAGGCACTTACTATTTTTAGTAAGTCAGCCTAAATGGGCTCATACGGACCTAAAAGTTTACCCCAAGGAGCATAACTGAAAAAAATTTCTAGTCGCAAAAGAATCACCTCCATACCCTGCATGATTTGGGAGAAATTAAAGTTTTCATCCCGAGAGATTTCTCCAATGCAACTTCAAATTCAGATATAAAACTTTAGATGTCATGAAACAACTCAAAAATTGGTGGAAATGACCTAAAATGTATTCAGACATTGTAGATATCGTCAATATCTTTCCAATGATATGCAATAATAGCAAATCAGACACAAGAATCAAAAGTTATGGTCCCATGAAGTTGGTCCTCTAAAAAATGAATTTTATTAAAAATTTATTCCTAAGCCAAAAATCATATAGCGGGACTTTTGGTGCCAAAACAAAAGGGGAAATTTGAACTTTCTAGAACATTCTAGGGTGGTTATTGTTAGCTCCGCAAATTTGCACCCTATTTGCTAAGCCTTGAGTGAACTTAGTAGATTTGGACTAACATGGGACTACTTTTAGGTTGTGGGTAACCTATTTGAAAGCAGACCTCCAGTGATAAGGGGTGGCTTCCCCTTTTCATGCCACCTAACTACTTAATCTCTAAGATAAGGGTAAGAATATACATAAAATAAACCTAATGCTGGAAAGAAACTAAGGTGATGCACCAAAACAACCTAGACCTACTAATAGCCTTACACATTCAAATTAATATCTCAAAGCTTAACTCACACAACTCTCTTTCCAATGTAGTTCACATCAATAATTTATAAGGAGGTTTGTAATAGTGTTTTCAAAAGGAAAAAATAGATTTCACAATCAATAACACCACTAAACAACACAGTTTATAACCTATAAACATACATTTTCTATCAAATGGATGCAAGAAAACATGGGACAAGTTTGCAAGGAAAAATGACTTTTCAAAAAAAAAATTGATCAACCATTAATGGCATACCATAAATCATGAAGAGAGAAGATAAAAATGCTCCAATTTATTAATTCAAAGTGTTTACTATATCATAGGTCTGTCTGAGTTACAATAAAGCTTCATGAAAATAACTACAAGAAAGTAAGGTATCCTCCTACTAGCAAAGAAAGAACTCCCTCCAATTTTCAAAATGAACATACTTAAGCCAAAAACCCCACCAAAATCTCTCACATAAGTGTTTCTAGAAGATTATGGTCAGATAAAATAGAAAAGTCCCAAAAAGTACCTTCCATAACTCTCTAAAATGTCCTCCACATGAAGAAAAAAAGGCCAAGTCAATTGTGACAAAAATTGCCTCCACCTGGCCTCCCTTTCACCAAAATTATCAAAACAACATCATGCACATCTCACACCTCTGTAAGTCATCATTGGTTCTCATACAATACTTGACCACATTCTCCATCATGCAATGTGTGTTTTTGAAAACACATGGCTTTTAAAACATTAAAGATAATGACCTTGTTGAGTGATTCATAAAACATCACTTAACAAGTCACTTTACAATTAAGCACAAGACCAAGGGCCCCACCATTAACATTTATTACATTTGTATTAAAAGCAACTAAAAGTGATTTTCAAATTACTCACATGACATCCTAAAAATTTGGAAAAAAAAAATGCAACATATAATGTTATGGCTAAAAGATTTCAAAAGCTTCTAAGGCACATTGACTATACACTTACCATATTCTACATTTTACTCACACATGGTCATACACATTTTTTGGTAAAGGCATCATAATCCAAAAACACTTGGCCAATATGGCCGACATCCAAGTCCCTTGGAAAGCATATTCCAAGTCGTGATGTTGGGAAAACACAAGGCATATCACATTTGTTGTGTGGCATACTCCATATGTTTGTTGAGGACTTAGCATAAGTCAAAATAAGGGAAGAAATTGCTAAGGCATAAAGTGCCTAAGTGATAACATATGATGCAAATTGATGATAGTAAAGGTTTTTTTTTTTTTAATGGGAAAAGTTCCTAAGGCATAAAATACCCAAGGGAGAACACCCATATTTCGGTCCACATTACATTTACCGTGTGTTTGATTTTAAAGCACGGAATAAAATCTCATCGAAATCCAAAGGAGGTCAAACCCTAAATAACAAAACATCGAAATGATGCAAAAACATCATCATTTGGTCATTGAAGAATATGAAGCAAGCTCTGTTGCCATGGGGTTTGGAAAAACACAACAAAATGGTGATCACACTGGTTTTTTTTTGTGACTTACTGAGGGAAACACCTCAATAGTAGGTAAAGGCTCATTTCATGGCTTGAAATCTGGATTTTGATATCATTCGGAGGTCATTTCTATAACTTAGAGGTTGTGGCCTATAGCATTTTGATGAACTTTGCTTCATTTTCTTGTTTTCTATTGTTGCTCTCCTATTTGAAAACCGCCATGAGATGTTTGTATGAATATTTTGAGCAACAAAAATATGCACAATTCACTGCTTGAGCTCGGGTAAGCTCCCAACCAACCTTACATTGACATTTTTCTCCATTTATGAGCAAGAATAGCTTGAATAGAAGCTTTCAAATGTCTTTCATTTGTTTTCAACTCTTTTAATAGCATTTGGAATACTTCATAATCTACAAATTTGAATAAAGTTGGTGCTTTTTCTATCGTTTCATGGAAATAATGGCTCACTAGCTGTAGCTATGAATATGAACAAAGTCTTTTGTGTTCATTTCTGAAAACCCTCATGTATTCTTTTGATTTCCTCCTTGTATTTCACAAAAATTAATAAACCAAATGGGTTTCTAGAATGTAGAAGAAGAAAAAACCTGTTGTGGCCTAGCCTACATTTTTTCAAACTAGGTTTCCTTGTATTCATGATTTTTCCACTTCATTTTTCATTCTTGTGAAAAAACTTTATTTGGGTTTACTATAGCATGTATTTTTGTTGAATCTACAACTGTTAGTAAAGAAACCAAGTGGGTTACATGATTTCTTTGAAATGTTCAGATTTGTTACAAGAAATGCAGATGATTTTTGTAAATTATCTCCATTTTTCCATGGAAAATGGCAATGTTGCTCTATATATCGAAACCCCAAGCGGGTTTTTCATATTTTGCAGGAAAAGGAAAATTTTCACCATGGCCTGTCAGAAACACATGAAATGGCTTTTCATTTTTGACTCCTAGAGAATTTTTACCATATTGCCATTTTCTTTCTCAGATTTTATGATGAACCCAAATGGGTATATTTTCAATTTGAAAAAAACTTCAGATTTGGTCAAAAAATGAGTCTCCCTATTATTGCATAGTATCTGCTCTGAATAAATAGCTACATGAGATGGTTCATTTTCTTGCACTAAAACTTGAGTTGATGTTTATACTAGAATTCTCTATGCATTCTTATCAACAAGTAATTTTATAAAACTTAAATTTTAGGAAAATAAGCTTTTCCCAATGAGTATCTAAATTGTTTTTTGAAAGGCATTTCATTTATGTAGAATATCTTTTGGAAACAAAAACCCCAAAATAGGTTTGGCCACTATGAATAAAATATATTCTACACATCATGGTCACTATCCTTATCAATGTAAAGCTCCTTGAAATTTGACCCAGCAGATGAAAATCTTGAATTAAGCTCCCCTCATTCTTTTGTACACTCTTATTGCTTTCAAGAAGATGTATTCCTAACTTCAAGATAAAGTAGGAATGGGAAAGTGTTTCTCTTCAAGAATAGCATGATTACACTTTTCACAATTGTAGCTGCACTTATCATTTTTATTTCTTCTCCACAACTTTGTATGATCTTTCATTGGTTGTTGCATCACAATGTTTATGCATTGAATTGACCAAACTACTCATTAATTGGGGACTTACCTTGAAGCACATCTATGTCTATCAATGCACATGACTGCCCAATTAGAAGTAATGGCCGCCACTGTTTTGATTGAATCTAGGACTACTCCTTACTTATACTCTGAACTTGTTGTGAATGGATTGTATTCCATGTCCTCTGATGATCATGCTTATTCCTTGTATTACATGTAGAGACACTATCACAATAGCATCTTTTTCATAGTAGTGCCATAATTACTTTCTTTATGTAATGACTACACTGTGCATTCACTATTGATTTGTTTTTTCCAATTTCATAGATAATCATGAAGATGAATTTGTAACCTTCAATGGCACTATTCTTATCCATGACTATGCTCTGTTCACTAAAGCACCATGATTCATGATGGTTTCAACAATTGAATTTCATGAGCTCCTCTAATTCAATCAAGACCACTACCATCTTTATTATCAATGCTTTTCCTTTCTTTATAATATGCTTAGAGGCATCATTTCCAGAGGAAACCATTTGGAAACTTGTTCAAACATTTACATAAGAGTATGGAGAATAGAAAACCCCTGTCCCTTGTGGCATGGCATAACAATTGTATCTTGATCACATCATATGAGGGTTCTATTGATGTCATGACTTCTTGTAATGATATATTCATGATAGGCATATATCTATGTCAACTAGAGTTGATGTATCTTGAATTTCTTTTCCTTTTGTGCCAACTTTAAACCATCATGCATTGAATGTTATCTGGAAACTTGTTTGTCTAATGTTTGATTGACAAGGCCTTGAATAGAGCCTTTTGCAACTTCATATTTTGTTTTTTGTTGTTGTCCTATTTGACATGCTTGGAATACTTTCAAGCTTATCATATTCTCAATATAAAAGATAGCATATAACTTTCATTCATCTAAATTATGAGGGAAGAAAAATAGATGACCATGTTTCTTTTCCATGAAAACAATTATTCCTTGTATTCAATGCTTCCCCATACTTGTCAACCTTGTAAGCTCCTTGATGTATACGCAACTAATGTTTGTTGTTAGTTGACTGTACTCCTCATTGCATGGCTCATTTGCTCCATTTTTTAATATAGTAGCTACCTTTACTATCATGTAGTATACATTTATCACTATTGTCCTTCATGAGAACATTGTAACATGCATTTTTGGTTGTCCTTATCAATGAAAATGACCCTTACCTATTGCATTCATTTTCACAAGTACACCTATGAGTAAATGATATCAATCCACTTTGCCTCTTGTAGCTCTTGCACAGGTGTTGTCCTTGTACTTGTATCATGACCTTGATTCAACCCTTGCTCTTTCTGTTGTTATGTGTAATAAATATACACAGTCTCCTCATTTTAACTTTATTGGACAACCACATGTCACATATGTGGGTGACCTAACAGCTCACCTTTGTATGTGATGTGTGACTACCCAATAGGGTTATGGTGAGAGGGGATTGACAACAACTTGAAATTCTTCCTCATTGTTCAAAAGATGTATAATTGAAATTGATGCATCTATGAAGTCACTTCCTTTATAAACAAATCATCGATTTTCTTAAGAAGATTGAAGGACATATCAACACAATATCTTTCATCTTTTGAATCTGATAATGAAATTTGATCAACTGGTGTGATTCCATATTGATTTAATTCATTGATAACAGATAAATATTTGATCAAGTTGCTCAATTTCCTTTTCCTTTCAAAGCATGTTGATCTCTTCCCTTGTGGGAGCCACATTTAACCCAAATGTTGCATTTAATATAAATTGAAACAGTAACCAAACTTGTCCTAAATTTGCACATGAAGCAAATAGTTAGAAAATAAATGCATATGTTGGATGTGTTCGATGAGTTCGTTGCTTTCCAGGACATCCAAGGTTTGCATGCTTATTTAATGCACTTATGGATTAGTTTATACATGCATAGGTAGGTGTGTGTGTGAGGATTGAATCTTTCATTGCTTAGAGCCTCTCTCTAATATCATTTCTTTTTCTAGATACAAGGGTGAGGAGCACTACAGAGCTGGGAAGGACTCAAGTGGTTCGGGGCAGCAACAACACGGAAGTGGGCAACTTGTAGCCAGTTATTCTTAGGAAATGACTGGTTCCATTCTTATATGCACATTAGTTTATTGTTTACTTATTCATGTATAGATTGTTTTCATATTTTTATGGAATAAGTAAAGTCTCTTGGCTTGTGAGGGACATGTACACTTTAGGATTATCAATAAAAGATCACATTTGTATATCTATGATTCTATTTTCTCATTTGTTTTAATTGCAACATTGGAATGAAAAAATGTAACCTACTTCATTTGACATTCACTCTTTCATGCATATTGAAACTAGTAGTTTTATGTTTTATCTTTTAAAATGTATAAACAACATGAAAAGAACAAACACTAAGTTACCTGATTTATGCTATATGTTTTCCTACAAAACATGAGACCAGCTGCCTGAGCTTATCTATTGGGCACGGGGTCACTCAAAAAATTAGCACCACTCGAAAACAACATTGTAAGTTGTTGTAACTCATTAGAATAGCAAGAGACACCTTTGAAATTTATTCAAAATGCACCAAAAAAAGAATCAAACTAAGTAACTATGCAAAAATAGCACTTAGGGAAAAGAAAGTTACATTTGAAATTAAACTACCCTAACCTACTCTAACCAGCAAAGAATCTAGTCAAACAAAACCATTGATAGGTTGGGTGAAATAACTGTCTTTTCTAAAGAATTTGTAATGTTTTCCATGTTGGAGAATAGATATAAAGAGAGGGAACATGAATAGAACCTTAGCAAACAGCTGCAATATCTCTTGAAGGACATATACAAGCTTACTAACCTTTACAAATGGAATGTAAAAATTCTCATTCTGACGTGGAAAAGTAACTTGAGTGTGCTCCTCCTTAGTTGTGCCCTCATGCTTGGGTGCAAGCAAGGAATCAATATCTTTTTTGGCCTCCATTCTGGCTAGATGCTTGATTAGGCATCCTCATGAAAGAATAGCCTCCAACCCAATCTTCCTGGGTCTACTTTGATCATTTGCTTCTACAATCACAACTTCATCATGATTGGAATGATCTACCTTGTATGATTCGAATGAAACTATGGTTTCTCTGTCCACTTGGTTATGTTGCTCACTCTCTCCAGATTTAGTCAATGATGGCTTGGCATCCAGCTTTGAGCAGAATTCCTCCACTATGCTTGAAAACATATCCTCTTTCGATTCATGATCAACTTCCTTATGCATGAAATTTCCTACATCAACTTCATAAGACTTCTCAAGACTCATACCTCTGAAAGCAATGTCTTGCCTCACATTTTCTTCCTTCTGACCAACATGCTCAGGTAGACCAATTTCTTTACCTTTTGAGACAAGTTTATCCCTATTTTCTTTTTGATGGACCACCACCCTATCAAAGTGAACTTCCTCCTCTTGTTGTAACTCACCAAAACTTGATAATGGTGTTAATACAAGGATTTTGTCCTCCTCATCATCAACAAAGCTAGGAAATTCAACAAACAAATTTGTCACGATCTCATCACTTTGCTGCTCAAAATTGGGCATTGAGGTAAGTTCAATCAAGCACTACTCATCTTCACCTATAAATTTTGGAAGTTCATCAAATAAACAAACAAAAATTTGAACTTTAACATCTTTTCCTACTTCAACTACCTGCTATCCCACCTTTTGCTCCTGAAAAGATGATTGTTTGACCTCTAACTTTGAAAAAAATGATTCTAGGTCATCCCAAAAGGGCTCATCATCATCCTCATGTGATGAGGGCGCAGCCCGAGACTTAGAAAATAACCCACAAACAAGAAACCAATTTTATTATTCAGAAAATGGAGCTTCTTACATGCAGAGGATCTCAAATCCCCAAGCTCTATAACACATGCAAGTTATAGAAAGCTACAGAATCACCCTTTCATAATATGCGAGCTTGTCCCCAAAAAGTTACCCAAAAATTAGAAACCCGCTCATAAATAGAGCTCCTCTTTAGTTTGGATCCAAAATAACATTCAAATTTGAGTTTAGGCGGTTTGGCGCCAAAAAAGTTACAACTTGAAGTTCAAATTTCAAAAGAACATTTGCAATTGTATCTTCTAGAAAGTGCGCCAACTTCCCGAGGCCATAACTTTTGATTCAGGACTCTGATTTGCAAACCGTTTGAACCGTTAGAAAGGTCTCGAAGTCAATAATGTGCTCAAAATCTACTACACCAATTTTGGAAAGTTTAGGGGCTGATCCAGGAACTCTAAGTGCCTCAAATATAACTCAGAAGATTTTCAGGTGCAAATCTGGGAAACTAAAACTACAATATCTTTCAACGTAGGAATAGAAAATAAAAACCATAAATTGGGAATTTCATTATGATGAAAAGGGTGTCCAAAAATGTAAAAACATCAAAAAACTAAGAAACTTGAAATTTAACTATTTTTGGGTGATGCAAGATTGCCCTTACACCACTGGATGCTCCTGCATCATCATGTTTACTTTCCCATGAAGGAAAGCTGATTTTTATCTCATTACATCTCAACTAAGATGTTAAAATATCAAATTTTTGAGCCTCCTCCAGCTGCATTGAAGTTGTTTTGATTGTGATTCGAACTGCACTCTCTTCTTATTCATAAATAGCAGAAAATAATTTAATGAAGCAGTTAGAATGTGAGAACCATCAATCATTTTTTGATCTTTATCCTGCCGCTTTTCATCCACAACCTCATTTTCCTCCATTATCACATTTGATTTATCATTCCCAAGCTCTTGTTCAAACATAACAGAAGCTAAAACATTTTTTCTTCCTCCACGAGCATCTCTTCTTTAGGCTATTTTGGAACATAAGGGGTTAGTTAGGCCTCCTCAATGGGTTCTTCACAAGGGTTCCTTTGTTCAATAAAGGGTTTTTGAACAAAAAGAGAGCTCCTAAAACTAGGGAAAGTAAATTCCCTAGGCTCCTCCATAGATTGAGCTTGCTTAAGGACAAATTCCTAAATTGAAACAAGATTTCTAACACTTGGAGACTCAAATCTAGCTAGTTGAAGAGTTTCACCTTGCTTGAAGCTTGGAAAATTGGACTTGGGAACTCCTTTATTGACAACATTATTCAATATTACATGAAGATTTGAGATGCTACTAGGAATGGAAGTTTCATACCTTAGTTGGCATTGATAATCAAAATAAGCTTAACTACTTTGCACCTAAGCAGACAAAGACTTGATTTGCTCCTCTTTGGTAGCTATCTCTCCTTCCAAATTTTCCTCAAACTACCTTCTTGTTGTCACCCGTTCTTGATCATAAACAAAGGATTGCTCAACCAACTCTTGCTGCTATGAGATAATCCTTTTATGCTTCTTTATGTCAACCAACATCCAATACATATGTGAGAACACCTTACTAGCATCACTAATCTTCACATGTTCAAGCTTTTGGCTCAAATCCCACAACACACGGTCAAGCTTCTAGATAAGATCCAAAACATTCTGGTAAGGGTGCTCTTGAGGTTGATTATGCAAATAATCATGCTGGTTGGAATCAAAGACCTCTTCATGGGGTTGATTTTGATCATAGATTGGCTGATATTGAGATTGAACAGGGATGTGAGGGTGGAAAACATGATAGGACTATTGGTAATTTGTTGTTACAGGGACACTTGGGATAAGACCAACAAGTTGCTCTGTGTGAGATGGTTGGTAAGAGGGAACACATGCAGATTTTCATGAAATGGTGGGTAATATGACATATTTCCATAAAATATAGACATTTTTTCATTCAAGAGACTGGAAATTCATTGGAATTTCTAGTAAAGCAAGAAACTAGGTCTAATTTTTCATAATGCTTTGTCTTCTTGAAACCAATTAATGTTGATATCCTTTTGGATTTTCTAGGTGTGTTGAAAACTTTCCTCCAAAAGTCTAAAACTGCTGCTATACACACCAACAACAACAATAAAATGCATAAAAAATGAACTGAGAAGTAGTTCACTATCCCATCGAGCGTGCCAAAACTATTAGCTCCCCAAATCTTCAACTTGTTTGCTAAGCCTTGAGTGAACTTAGTAGATTTGGAATAATATGGGACTACTTTTAGGTTGTGGGTAACCTGTTTGAAAGAAAACCTCCAGTGATAAGGGCTCGCTTCCCCTTTTGATACCACCTAACTAATTAATCTCTAAGATAAGGGTACAAATTTGCATAAAATAAACCTAATGTTGGAAAGAAACTAAGGTGGTACACCAAAACAACCTAGACCTACTAATAGCCTTACACATTCAAATTAATATCGCAAAGCTTAACTCACACAACTCTCTTTCCAATGCAATTCACATCAATATTTTATAAGGAGGTCTATAACAGTTTTTTCAAAAGGAAAAAATAGATTTCATAGTCAATAACACCACTAAACAACACAACTTCTAACCTATAAATATACATTTTCTGTCAAATGGATGAAAGAAAACATGGGACAAGTTTGCAAGGAAAAATGATTTTTCACAAAACAGACTAATCAACCATTAATGGCATACCATAAAACATGAAGAGAGAAGATAAAAATGCTCCAATTTATTAATTCAAAGTGTTTATTGTATAATAGATTTGTCTAAGTTACAATACAATGCCATGAAAATAACTCCAAGAAAGTAAGCTATCCTCCTACTAGCAAAGAAAGAACTCCCTCCAATGTTCAAAATGAACATACTTAAGCCAAAAACCCCACCAAAACCTCTCACACAAGTGTTTCTAGAAGATTCTGGTTAAATAAAATGGAAAATTCCCCAAAAGAACTTTCTAGAACTCTCTAAAATGTCCTCCACATGAAGAAAAATAGGCCAAGTCAATATCACCCCAAAAATGTGACAAAAATTTCCTCTAGTTGGCCTCCCTTTCACCAAAATTAGTCAAAACAACATTCTGCACATCTCACACCTCTGCAAGTCATCATTGGTTCTCATACAATACTTGACCACATTTTCCATCATCCAATATGTGTGTTTTTGAAAACACATGGATTTTAAAACATTAAAGATAATGACCTTGTTGAGTGATTCATAAAACATCACTTAACAAGTCACTTTACAATCAAGCACAAGACCAATGGTCCCACCATTAATATGTATTACATTTGTATTAAAAGCAGCTAAAAGTGATTTTCAAATCACTCACATGGCATCCTCAAAATTTGGAAACAAATGCAACATATAATATTATGGCTAAAAGCTTTCAAAAGCTTCTAAGGCACATTGACTATCAACTTACAATATTCTGCAATTTAATCACACATGGTCATACACATTTTTTTGTAAAGGCATCATAATCCAAAAACACTTGGCCAATATGGCCAAACTCCAAGTCCCTTGGAAAGCATATTCCAAGTCATGATGTTGGGCAAACACAAGCCATATCACATTTGTGGTGTGGCATACTCCATATGTATGTTGAGGACTTAGCATAAGTCAAAATAAGGGAAGAAATCGCTAAGGCATAAAGTGCCTAAGTGATAACATATGATGCAAATTGATGACTTAGCAAAGTTTTTTTATTTTAAATGGGAAAAGTTCCTAAGGCATAAAATACCCAAGGGAGAACACCCATATTCCAGCCCCCATTGCATTTACCATGTGTTTGATTTTAAAACATGGGATAAAAATCCCATTGAAATATAAAGGAGTTCAAACCCTAAATAAAAAAACACTGAAATGATGAAAAAACATCATCATTTGGTCATTGAAGAATCTAGAGCAAGCTATGCCGCCATGGGGTTTGGAAAAACATAGGAAAATGGAGATCACACTGGTTTTTTTTTTGGTGACTTACTGAGGGAAACACTTCGATAGTAGGTAAAGGCTCATTTCATGGCTTGAAATTTGGATTTTGATATCATTTGGAGGTTGTTTCTATAACTTAGAGGTCGTGGCCTATAGCATTTTGATGAACTTTGCTTCATTTTCTTGTTTTCTATTGTTTCTCTCATGTTTGATAGATGCCATGAGAAGTTTGTATGAAGCTTTTGAGCAACAAAAATCCACACAATTCACTGCTCAAGCTCGAATAATCTCCCAACCGACCTTCCATTGACATTTTCCTCCTTTTATGAGCAAGAACAACCCGAATAGAAGCTTTAAAATGTCTTTCATTTTGTTTTCAACTCTTGTAATAGCATTTGGAATACTTTATTATTTGCAAATTTGAGTAAAGTCAGTGCTTTGATGTTGTTTCATGGAAATAATAGCTCACTGGCCGTGACTATGAATAGGAACAAAGTCTTCTGTGTTCATTTCTGAAAACCCTCATGTATTCTTTTGATTTTCTCCTTGTATTTCACAAAAATTAACAACCCAGATGGGTTTCTGGAATCTAGAAGAAGAAAAACCTGTTGTGGTTCGACCTCCATTTTTTCAAACTAGGTTTTCTTGTATTCAAGAGTTTTCTTCTTCATTTTGCATTCTTGCAAAAAACCCTTGTTTGGGTTTCCTGTAGCAATTGTTTTTGTTGAATTTGCAACTGTTAGTAAATAACCCAAGTGGGTTACATGATTTCTTTGAAAATTTTAGATTTTTTGCGAGAAATGCAAATGATTTTTGTAAATTATCTCCATTTTTCCATAGAAAAGGGCAATGTTGCTCTATATATCAAAACCCCAAGTGGATTTTTTCATATTTTGTAGGAAAAGGCCAATTTTCACCACGGCCTGTCAAAAACACATGAAATGGCTTTTCATTTTTTATTCCTATAAAATGTTGTCATTTTCTTTCTCATATTTTATGATGAACCCATATGGGTATGTTTTCAATTTCAAAACAACTTCAAATTTGGTTAAAAAATGAGTCTCCTTGTTATTGCGAAGTATCTACTTTGAATAAACAGCTACATGAGATGGTCCATTTTGTGGCACTAAAACTTGAATTGATGTTTATACTTGAATTCTCTCTGCATTCTTATCAACAAATAAGTTTATAAAACTTCAATTGTAGCAAAATAAGATTTTCCCAATGAGCATCTAAATTATTTTTTGCAATGCATTTCATTTTTCGTAGAATATCTTTTGAAAATAAAAACCCCAAAATGGGTTTGGTCACTATGAATAACATGTATTCTACACTTCATGGTCAATTTCCTTATCAACTTAAAGCTCCTTCAAAGTTGACCCAACATATGCAAATCTTGAATTAAGCTCCCCTCACTCTTTTGTACACTCTTATTGCTTTCAAGAGGATGTATTCCTAACTTCAAGATAAAGTAGGAATGGGAAATTTTTTCTCTTCAAGAATAGCATGATTACACTTTTCACAATTGCAGCTACACTTATCATTTTCATTTCTCCTCCACAACTTTGTATGATATTTCATTGGTTGTTGCATCCCATTGTTTATGCATTGAATTGACCAAACTACTCATTAATTGGTGACTTACCTTGAAGCACATCTATGTATGTCAATGCACATGACTACCCAATTAGAAGTAATGGTCGCCACTATTTTGATTGAATTTGGGACTACCCCTTATACTTTGAACTTGCTATGAATGGATTGTATTCCATGTCCTTTGATGATCATCCTTATTCCTTGTATTACATGTAGAGACACTATCACAATAGCATCTTTTTCATAGCAGTGCCATAAGTACTTTCTTTATGTAATGACTGCACTTTGCATTCACTGTTAATTTGTTTTTTCCAGGTTTATAGATAAGCATGAAGATGAATCTATAACCTTCAATGGCACTATTCTTATCCATGACTATGCTATGTTCACTAAAGCATCATGATTCATGATGGTTTCAACAATTGAATTTCATGAGCTCCTCTAATTCAATCAATACCACTGCCATCTTTATTATCAATTCTTTTCATTTCTTTATGATATGCTTAGAGGAATCATTTCCCAAGGAAACCATTTGGCAACTTATTCAAAAATTTACATAGGAGTATGGAGAATAGAAGACCCCTGTCCCTTGTGTCATGGCTAGCAATTGTATCTTTATCACATCATATGAGGGTTCTATTGATGTCATGACTTCTTGTAATGACATATTCATGATAGGCATATATCTATGTCAACTAGAGTTGATGTTTGTTGAATTTCTTTGCCTTTTGTGCCAACTTTAAACCATCATGCATTGAATGTTATCTGGAAAATTGTTTGTCTAATGTTTGATTGAAAAGGCCTTTAATAGAGCCTTGTGCAACTTTAGATTTTGTTTTTTTTGTTTTCCTATTTAACATGCTTGGAATGCTTTCAAGCTTATCATGTTCTCAATCTAAAAGATAACATATAACTTCCATTCATCTAACTTATGAGGGAAGCAAAATAGATGGTCATGTTTCTTTGCATGAAAAAAAATTATGCCCTGTATTGAATGCTTCCCCATAATTTTCAACCTTGTAAGATCCTTTATGTATATGCAGATGAATTTTTTTGTTAGTTGATATACTCCACATTGCATGGCTCATTTGCTCCATTTTTTAATGTAGTAGCTACCTCTATTGTCATGTAGTATACATTTATCACTACTAGCCTTCATGAGACCATTGTAACATGCATTTTTGGTTTTCCTTATCAATGACAATGACCCTTACCTATTGCATTCATTTCCACAAGTACACATATGAGTGAATGATATCAATCCCCTTTGCCTCATATAGCTCTTGCAAAGGTCTTTTCCTTGTACTTATATCATGACCTTGATCCAACCACTGCTCTTTCTTATGTTATGTGTAATAAATACACATAGTCTCCTCATTTTAACTTTATTGGACAGCCACATGTCACATATGTGGGTGACCTAAGAGCTCACCTTCCTATGTGATGTGTGACTACCCAATAGGGTTATGGTGAGAGGGGCTTGACAACAACTTGAAATGCTTCCTCAGAACTTGATACATCTCTAAATTCACTTCCTTTATAAATAGATCATGGATCTTCTTAAGAAGATTGAAGGACATATTAGCACAATATGTTGCATCTTTTGAATCTGATAATGAAAGTTGATCAACTGGTGTGATTCCATATTGATTTAATGCATTGATAATAGATAAATCTTTGATCAAGTTTCTCAATTTCCTTTTTCTTTCAAAGAATGTTGAGCTCTACCCTTCTGGGAGCCACATTTAGCCCACATGTTACATTTAATCTAAATTGGAATAGTAATAGACTTGTCCTAAATCTGCACATGAAGCAAACAGTCAAAAAATAAATGCATATGTTGGATATGTTTGATGAGTTCGTTGTTTTCCAAGACATCCAATGTTTGCATGCTTATTTAATGCACTTATGGATCAGTTTATACATGCATAGGTAGGTGTGTATGTAAGGATTGAATCTTTCATTACTTAGAGCCTCGCTCTAATATCATTGCTTTTCTTAGATGTAGGGGCGATGAGCACTACAGAGCTGGGAAGGACACAAGTGGTTTGGGGCAGCAGCAACATGGAAGTGGGCAACTTGTAACTAGTCATTCTCAGGAAATGACTAGTTCCATTCTTATATGCACATTAGTTTATTGTTTACTTATTCATTAATAGATTGTTTTCATATTTTCACCGAGTAAGTAAAGCTAGCCCCTTGGCTTGTGAGGGACATGTATACTTCAAGATGATCAATAAAAGATCACATTTGTACATCTATGATTCTATTTTCTCATTTGTTTAATTGCAACATTGGAATGAAAAATGTAATCTACTTCATTTGGCAATCACTCTTTCATGCTTATTGAAACTAGCAGTTTTATGGTTTATCTTTTAAATGTTTAAACAACATGAAAAGAACAAACACTATTTTACCTGATTTCAATTGAAAGCTAAAAATCAGGTAACATATTTGTGGAAAATAAAAAGGGTTAAGTGGGGGTTGTAGAAGGGGCCCCTGATAGTGCAAATTGTGGCTCTGAATAGTAGATTTTCTTTTCAGAGTTGATTTTGTTGTAATGAATCAAACCCATGAAGTTGTAGCATGTAAGCTTTGAATCTATAATTTCATTTTTTTTAAATAATTAGAAGTGAGTCATTTTTTTGTCTTCCATCTTATGTGTTGGTATCTAGTGTTGTGATTTTTGCGGGTTTTGGGCAGTGTGGCCCTCATCAATAAATTATTATAGCCATTAAAATATCATCAATAATGTAAATTAATGGATAAATGTGTATAACAATAAATATAGTACTTATTAATCCCACACAAACAACTAATAAATAACAACAAAATAAAATACACTTGAATATAAATCTTTATAAATATAACTAAAAATAAATAAATAAATAAACAAATGAAATAAATAATAAGAAAAATATGTAAAACTTATGGCTAAATAAATTATCAATAGTCTCATAAAAGAATGAATTTTTTTTTAAAAAATAAACTTTAGAAAATCCATTGAATGAAAAAGAGAAACAAAGAAAGAAAAAAATGTGAAGAAGTTGGAGGGTGGCATGACAGAATGAATAATTTCTTGCCATTGATTTTTAACCTTCTCACTCCATAGCCAAGATATAAACATGATTAATGAGGAGAGGGAAAGCATAAGGGAAAAAGGGTGACCATGCCATTAAAAGGCATGGCAACCCCCAATTTCTACAGAAGAATGCTTGATTTGACCCACAAATAGTGCACCTATACACAAGAAGCCCTTCTTTCTTTAAATTTACAATTTGGGAGTTCATTCAAGAAACAAAATGATTAGAAGAGAGGGTGAAGGGGCATAGTAGATCTGTGTGGAGTCTCTGGGCGAAATTGCAGGTGTGACACAATAGCTTGAATCCCAAAATAACTTGCCATTTTAGATGGCATTCTTCTAGGTCTTTCTTTTATGTGCCTTCCATTCATTTTTTGATTTTGTTGTAGAATAAAAAGATAATGTCAAGAAGGGACTATTAAAATTCTTTTGGTAGTTACTACAACATAGGGTTTGAGATTCTATTTTATGTTGGAAGTAAATCGAACCCATAGACAACATTGAATTTCCCTTTTAAGTTCAGTCAGCCACTCACAACTCTTGATATTCTGATATGCAATATTCCTTACAAACATATATTAATTCGTAGATCTCCCTACCATTAATGCATTGACCTTTGTTTGAAGATGAAAATTTTTAGTTGAAACATTTATGGCTATAGGTGAAAAAATAGCTACAAAAAAAGATGAATAATTTATTTCTTAGTGTTTGTTTAGCAGAAGATTTTCTACCCAGCACTTTAGTTTGCATTGGAAGAGGTCTCAATTAATTAAAAATAATATTTTAGGCCTGCAATGATTTTCTACCTAAGATTTAAACATAAATAATAATTCATTACCTTCAACTAGTGAATTAAACCCTACATAAAAGGTCCTCCAATTCCTTACCATTCAGTCATTTTAGTAATTAAACCTTGTGACAAGTAATATCTCTCCTCTATTTATATTGTTTTGATGTAACTACCTCAAGTATCATAGGCTCAACAGGTTGTTTCCCTTTTGTAGGAAACTCAACTATAGTAAAGTGATAGCAGAAATACTTTTATCATTATCTCCCTTAAATAATATCAAAGCAGCTTAAGCTCGGCTCATATGGCTATTAGGATTCCACATATTTAGTTAATAGTAGATGTGAAGCTTAAATCAAATAATAACCACGCTATTTATTCATTTGAAGAGAAAAGCTCTCAAAGAGATAAAGGAATAAACTATAAAACTCCTTGTAGCGGAACCATAAATCATGGATATGTGACTACTTGTTGTTAGGTAGGTAAAACCATGAAATACGTAAATAACTTGATAATGAGGTTAAAATGGAATGGTCTATAAAGGTAAACATTAGAAAGAATTATTAAAATTAAGGATAGAGTGAGAGGAGTTACGGAAATAGTTATGTTAAAGGAAGAAGCAGTTAACTTTTAATTTACCCGGAGGTCTTGGGGAAAGTAATCTTCTCTTCAACTTCTTCCTACCATTCCAATTACCAAATCAAAAATGTAATTAAAATTAGAACTATTGCAATATCATTAAGCTAGAGAAAAGGGTAGTGACGAACCATCTTTGAATGGGTAGTTGAACCTTGAGGTGGCTGAGATTAGAACCTACTTATTCTAAGCTAGGAAGCTCTTTCTAGTGATAGTGCTAAGTTGGGTGTAGGCACTAAGTTTTATGACAACAGATGGAGTAGAACCCTACAAGGGCATAGGTTGTGGTGGTAATCCTCAAACATGTAGGCTATTCCTATCCATCCTAGGTGATCACCAATGGAAAATCCTATGGCCCACTCAGAGATAAGCTTATCTATGCTTGAGATTGATAGGAGTTAAGGAGCATATTATGCTGGTAGACTATTAGTTGTACCCTTTGATAGTGGGATAGATTATGCTAGGAGCATGTGGGCCATGGAGCTAGCAACATGCCAACAAGGGACCACTTTGTTTCCTAGTCATTCATTGGACTGTAGGAAAAGAATTTCTAATGAAGTTTAAGTAGGTATAAAATTGGACATACCTCATAGCATTAAGTCATGTAGCTTGATACAGTGTTGGTATCTTAGTTTAGCAATGTTTGGAACACTTTGGGCAGATGTTCATTAAGATGACCTTGCACGAAACAAGTTGGTATAGTTGCCAACTCTCTCTCATCCCAAGCCACAAAATCTGCTTGGAGGGGTGAATAGGGATTAAATCCACATGGAGAGATCACATTGCACCCCTAAACCAAACTAAGGCAAGTAGAAAATAGGTGATCCCACAATAGTGGTTTACAATTTTTGGCCAAACTGGACACTAAAAATATTTTTTAACTAAATCTTCACATTTGGGCACCTATAGCGGCTAAACCATGAGGAATTTAAAGATGATGTGAACTAGAGTCTCATCACATTTTGTTGTAGATTCTAAAAATATTTTTTTCAAAATTTTTGGAATCAAATTGGACTTCTTTTTCCATCTCCCATGAAAACTAGTTTTTTTTCAAAAAACAACATTTTTAAAAAGTGGTGCACACCGTATAATGCATAACTTTTTTTCCATGAAGGATAAAATTCTAATTCTTTTGAACTTAGATTTGTAACTCAGATATCTAGTAATTCCACTTGGTTATATATTTTTTTATTAAATTGTTTTTCTTTAATCAAATTTTGAAGTCAAACCAATTACAATTCAGAAATAGTGCGACCATATAACACAACTTTTTTTGTATATATTGAAATTCAATTTTTTTTTTGTTGGATCAAGGACTTCAATATCTAGTGCACTCATATTTTTCAAAAAATTATTTTGATAATCTTCTATTTTTTCACATGTGTAGAACAAAGACCTTCATTTTTGGTGAAAACCCTATATTTAATAAAACAAAAAAAAATACATAATAAAACACAACATATCAAAAGTATATTCATTGGATAGCTCGTTCTGAGGACTACCCAATTCCAATTGGGTTTGTGAAGTCTCCACAATTTTCATGTTCAAATTGAGCTTCAAAGTGAAAAAATTTAGGATTTTTTATGTCTAAGGGGGAGAATGAGGGTTAAGGGGGGTTCGCATGAATCCCCAAGGGTTCACTCTAACCAGGGTTCACTCGAACCCTGGTTCAAGTGAACCACCTCACATAATGCATTTTTATTTAGTTTTTGGGTGGGAAAATAGGGAATGGGTTCGGTCAAACCCTAGTTCAAGCAAACCCCTTATGGGTTCGCTCAAACCAATAGGTTTGTATGAACCCCCAAAATCACATTTTTTGGCATCAGGTTATTTTTGTGAGTTTTCCTTCCTCGCTAGAATTGTAAACCACTATTGTGGCTTCACCCAGGCATGTAGTCCTCATGACATTGTAGAAAAATTATGGTAAGTTTCAAGTATTGATATTTTGGATTTACTTCATGCCTTTTCTATTCTAATCACTGGCATTCAGGTTTAATTGGTTGGATGCATAAATGATAAATGTTCTTATTGCTAGAAATAAATTTGTATTATTGACATTGGTATTAAGTGTTGACATGTTTTTTATGCACTTCTCAACACAGGAAGCACACAAGTATGCTACCTCTCTTGAAAGGTAGAAATTTGCAAACAAATTCCAAATCATTACCCCAAGGTCTCTCGGTTGTCAGGTCATGACATGCATGGAATTTCTTAGTTGGTTCAATGTGATTTTTTTGGTAATCACAAGGAAAACTTACGCGGTTAAGCTAGAGGGAAGTTGGATCTTAAAATGGAGTTCTTGAGATGGGGAAGTGGGTATGCAATTGTTGTGGGTTTGAACAACAATCTTAAACTCATATTTTAACTTCAAATGTGGCTTTACAATGTGCAATGAACCTTATCATAGGTTATTTACTATTAAAAAAAGGAAAAATGGTAGGGAAATGAGAAATTTCCTAGATCTGAAACTAACAATGAATAGTGATCATGGAGGACCCTACTGTGAATAACCTTCCTACAATAGAATTTCACTTAACCAATTTGCCTCACAATCTCATGAAATTTTTGCAAACTTCTAAGGAATGCAGATATTCGACCATTCATTCACCATAAGCATGAATAAAAGATAGAATTTTAGAGTAGATTTTAGATCATGTCTAGACTAACTTGACACAGTTGTTTATCATCAACAAACAACAAAAAGTATGTACAAGGAAAGTTGCTAGCACTCAGCAGAATTCTTCAAAACCAATGAACAACATCAACTAATCCACTAGAACAAGCTAAAACATATAAAAAAGAAAATTAAATCTACTCAAATTAACTAACTATGGGAGAACCATGTAACATGCAACTAAAACCCAATAATTCACCAAAAGTAAATGAACTTCTATTAAAATTTTAGCAACATGCCTTTACAACAACTCAACTCTCTCTTGAAAATAAGAGGAGACCCCCCTACTTATAGTGTTCAAAAAGAAAAATGAATGGAAAATATTGGTTTCAATTATGTGGTCAAGATTCACTAAAAACTAGGGTTTCACCTACCCCCAAATATATTACAATTCAAAATTACATTCTTGTCATTTTTCCTATTTTGTCTTCTTGTGGCAGCACTCTAGCTCTTTTGTGTTTTTTTGATTTCCTTTGTTGTAGCTACACTATAAGGAATTTATCATCAATAATAGGAATTCCTTCATTCCTCTTCAAGGTGGCATACTCCACAAACTTGTCAATAAATGCTTGGAGCTTGTTCCACTCTAATATATTAGATTGGATTACTTAAAAATTCAGACTCCTTGATTTGTTTGTGATGGAATCCCAACCCTTGTCATATTTATGTGTATTTTTCACTACTTGCTCGGAATGAGAGAAAGCTCATGTAGCAAAACCCATGAAATCTGGTGTTAGTGCATCCACAGTCTTGTTTTCCATTTTCTTATGGAAATATGGTTTTAATTTCTCTGCATCTAGCTCACTGGTGGGCACATCGAGATTTGTCATCATCTTTAGGTATTCTACGCAGTCCACCCTAATTTCCCTAACCCAGTCAATATCTGGCTCCACTTCATCGAGTACTCGTTCTAGCACCTCCTTCCTATGATCTAAACCAAGCTTCCATGTTTCTAAGAGCCAATGGCCAAGTTCCTTCTCCTAGGATCTATCTGGCATCTTGAGAATAGCCTCAAGTTTGGGGTACATGATCCTATATAACTCAGGGAAGTCTGTACAGAACTTCCTTATTCCTTCAAGTATCTTTTTTACTTCTAGGAACTTGTTTGTTGTCCTAATAGCACTATTCATGCCCATGTTGTCGTTGAAGATGACCTATCTGAACCAATCCTCTGTGGCTTTTGTCCAATTCTTTCTTTTCTCAAGTTGATCAATATGATTCTTGGATAGTAATTGTGGTAGCGCCGAGGATGTGGTGGAAAGCTCTTCCTCTAATGACCACTTTTGAATATATTTCATTAGGTCAGCCACTTGTGCCTTTATTTCCTCCTTACAAATCTTATCTTTGTTCATTTGATGCATGATGGTGGCAACGGACCCTTGGATATGGTCAATATTTTGATCTCATGTGGCTGTCCCTAGATAGAGGGTGGAAATATTATAACTCACCCCTTCTTTATTCACCACTGGGGTGGCTATTTGCACAGTTCTAAATCTAGAGGCATCCACTATTAGTTGAGATCTGACCTTAGGTTTCTTCTCTTTCTTTGTGCTTATTTGGCCTCGGGCCAAAATGGCCTCTAGCCTTGCCCTTGGATCCTTTAAGGTTGGGGTTTTCCTTTCCAACTATTTCTCTAGCCACTCCAACATCTGAGATTCCCCCTTTAGTGATTCATGACCACCTTTTTCCTTGAGGGTTTGTTCAATCTCCATTACCTTATTACCTAAAGTTTCTTATTTTGTCCTTCCTTCCTCCTCATCAAAATCCTAAACAAACATAGTTTCCTTTTGTGGGGACTCGGAGGTTGTGTGCTCCTTGGGGTTGTCTTCCCCTTCAGCAGCTTTCTTTTCTTCTTCATCATCATACCCATGCTCCTTAGGCTATTCCATTTTTGAACTCTTGTTGGCTTCAATATCTTCTCCAGGTTTATCTTCTTCTTTCTTTTCCTCTTCCTCACACTGGGGCTGCATCTCTTCATCGTTCTTAAGGCCCTCTTCTCGCCCCTCTTTTTCTTTCGAAAGGGGCATTTATTCATCATGTTTGGGGCTTTTTTCATGCTCCCTAGTTGGAGGTTCAATATCATCCTCCATTTCCTCTCTTGATTCCCTTTCTTCATCAGAGGGTTTCCTTTCTACTTCTTCTCTCACATCCTTGAGTTGTTGAGCCAACTCCTCAAGGTCAAGATCATTTTTTTCTACAATGTACTTAGCGCCCAACTCCTCAGTGTCTCCCTTTAATGATTGGGTTTCTTCTCTATCGCATACCACCTTATCAATCATCAAATACTAGTCCTCGGGGTGCTCCTAGTAATCATTAGCTTCCTCTTCTATATCTTTTGTAGCTTCCCTTTCTTGTCTCTCCAATTCTTCTGAGACTTCCATGGTAGCCTTCATCTCTAGTGCTTCAGTTGGAGGAGTATGGATAGGAAGACTAGCAATAATTTGCGCCAAGGCAACCTGTATAGCTAGGTTCACTAGCACCCCACATATTTATGTAGGGATGTTTTGCATATGGTAGGAGAAGGCCTTCGGGAGAAAAAGAGTGGGCATTGCAATATTTGTTGTTGCCAAAGGAAGAGATGTTTTCAGAGACATGGAGGTGAAGGAAAGCAAGGATGTGGTGGAAGAATAAGAATCCACTACCATTACTTAGGCCACAGGTAGAGTAGAAGCAAGGTGGATGGATATATCCACCACAGGAGGAGAAGTACCAACCACCACTTGAGAGGTAGGCACAACGGCAACACAAATAGCAATATTAGTAGTAGTAGTGGTTGCAAAGGTAGAGGGAACAGGTGGAGACTTTTGTTACTCAGCCTCTACTTCCTCTCCTTCGTGGAGAGGGTCCTCCTAGATGGTATCAAGACCTCCCAATGTATTTGGTATCTTTGAGGATTCACCCTCTGAAGCTTTTCTTGAGTATACTTTAGGCTTGGGCTGACTATCAACGACTTCTTTTCTCTTCCTCCACCTGGTGGTTGGAGGAGATTTTGAGATCTCTCCAGCAACTACCCCATTGTCAGTTTCACTTGCAGGATCTTCCTCAATCTCCTTATAGGTCAAGGTGACCCCTTGTTGCTTCAATTGGGAAATTTTCCAATCAATACATTCCTTGGTTCTAGCCTCAATGGGATTTGTTAGGATATCAATTTCATCAACCTCTTGCTCATCCCAATCAACCAGCGGTAGCAAGAGATTAGCAACTACATTGTACTAAGGATCAATCACTGTATTTTCATCTTCTACCACCTGATCCAGTATAGGGAACAAGTTGACCCTCTTCACAAAATATGCAGTCATGCACAGGTAGTTCCTCATCCGCACTACATTTCCATCCTTGCAATTGGACCAAAAATCTTCGACGCTGTGTAAATGGGTGTATTTAGTTGTGACTATCTTCTTAAGTTTACCATAGGGGTCCATTCACAACCAGGCAATGTGGAACATCAGGTTATACTCCACAAGTTCTTTATTTGAATTTTCAACACACTGAGATGTGTGGAGTTCGTATAGCCCTTGGCCGAAAGAGAGGGGATAAGGAATCCCTGCCTTATTCTTGTTGCTTAGGAGGGTGTGTGCATGTTGCAACTACTGAGAGAGTTCTAACAATATTATTTGGTCATTTGGGTACTAAGGCAGCTTGTATGGTTTCTCCGAGAAACCTTCACCATGAATATAGGTAAATTTAGGGAACTATATAAATAGGAAGGTGAATTTTCATAGGAAAGCATTCGCACTATGGGAGACTCTTCTCTCGAAGTCACCCCCAAGCAATACGATGATGTGACCTATGAAAGTGTCAGTAACTCTACAATAATCCCTCTTAAAATTATTGAATTGGAGTTGAGGGTACCTGTCATAAACCTTTAATTCCCTACCTAGTTTTATATTTGGATCCCTAAACAAGCCCCTGTATTGTGTCTTGTCAGCTAGCAAATAGACAAGGTAGGAGGTCATGTAGAAGTAGAAGGTCTTCTTCATAGCCATCAACTGTTCATGCAATCAAGTATTGATAATTCCCACCCAATAGAACTTGGTTTTTCCCCTGAGGATCTCCTCCACAAAATACAGCATCCACTCTTAGAAGTAGGTCACATTCGAAAGGCCCATAACTCTTCTTAGCATCCTGGGGCACCTTGGTTGCACTGCCCCTCTTCTCTTTCAACAAGTATTGATTTTGTAAGTTTTTTGCATTTGAGGGGGTCTTCATCCCACATCTCATTTCCATCTTCCTTGGTTTCCACCTCCATCTCCCCAAAGGAAGGGATATGGAAGGACTTTCCTATTGACTTGGTGGAGAAGTAAGCCAAAATATTTATGTCTCTATCCACAATGGTTCTGGTCTCTAGCTGATATGCCTCTCTATAGGCCATTACAAGCTCGGGGGCGATGAGGGCAGGAGGGAAGCTTGTAGCTTTGGCCAATCTACTACTTTTGATCTTTCTCGCACTTTATATTGTAGGGTTGATCCAAACCCTTTGCTTGAATTCATTGATGTCCACATGTCTGATGTTGTATCAGATACCTCCTTCTAGACTGAGGTGACCTTGGAGTTGAGAGGTTCCCCTTGGAACTTATACTTCATCTAATCTTTGTCTCCTTTTCCATGGGGTACTTTTTCTATTGTATTTCCCTTGTCCTTCTCTATGGCCACCTCTGAGGGTCCTACACTTGGTTCCATATATCCTACAAGCAAGTGGGAGGTAAGCACATGAAAACATGGGGAAGTTAGCCAAAATCCTACAAAATGACGTTAGATTAGACAATTCATCATTTAAGAATCCTAACATTTCTTCCAAATTAACATTAACATTTTACAAAAGTATTTTGAGCAATTCGAGTCAAGGGGGTCAAACTTCCCTGGGTTGATGGTCATTTTGGAGTAGCTGCAAGAGGGATGGCAATCAGGCCATGGTGGCCTGACTGTCCCAACCCGCCTTAAGATTTGACTATTGTGTGGGGTCCACCAAAGGGGTTGCTTCATTTTAGCACATGGGTCAAAGTCATTTTGAAGATTGGAGGGCATTAATATCATCATTTCAGCAATCATAATCAAGGAGCGGCTTGGCTATTGGAGTTTCACCAGGTGAGACCTGAGGTTCTAGAGGGTGGCAACGTGGCTTAATTGTCATTGAATTCATAGCAGGCTGGAAGGGGTGAAAGCATGCTAGGTGATGGGCGTTCAAAATGATAAAAGTCAATCGGCAGTCCTACGAGAGCAACCTGCCACACAGGGTCCGATAGAAGGTACAAAGCCATTATGTTTACTTTATTTATCATTCATAAAATCCATGGTTAATGGGGAAGTCAGGTTCCAGCTTGCTGGAAGATGGTAACAATTTCCCATTTGAGCACAATGGAGCATAGATGGAGTTCTGATCGTGAAGGTCTACAAGGAACAGCCCACATAAGATTCATTAACTAGTGATCTTCATTTTACATACTGGGAGCCTTAGTGAGATCAGGACCCAGAGGGCAAAGCAATGGTCCTTAGAAGCCATTAGAGGCGGCAGTTTCACCACGGTGGCCCACGGATGGAAGTCTGCTAGGCGGGGCCCAAAATGATGCTAACACTTGGTCATTTGGAGGGTAAATGGAATCAAACAGAAAAGGTGAGCCTGGGATCAGATGGTCAGGAGGATGGGCGACAAAATATGTTTGGAATAGTGAAGCACCGACGAAACTCTACAGTGAGGGACCCAGAATGAATCAGGACTTAAGATTTTATTAGACTTGGATTTGAGGGGTGGTGACCAAGGCAAGACCTGCCTATTAGAAAGTCGTGTTTCAATAGTCATTATAAATGGAAAAATTGAAAGGCATTTTGCATATGGAACTCCGCAAAGGTAGACTCAAATGAGTTGTCAAACTATCATTTCAGTTTGTGAAATTTTCACTAAGCTTAGATGGTTAATGAAGGAGATCCTCCTACTAGGGCAGACCCAATAGAGGAGTTTACCATCTCAATGTTTAACCTAGTTTTCAAGGTTAGCAATAGTGTTGGGAGTTTACGGGCCCGCAGGATCTAAAAGCTCTAGCTGATGAATAGCAGCAAAGAGTGCAAGTTCCACGGATGACATAAGGGTTGATTTTTAAGGTTTTTCAAGATTTAAACATCTGGGTTCTATGTGCCTGGTCATAATCTATCTTTCTATCAAGTTTTCCTCCCTTATATTTAGAAATTTATGCAAAAATCAATGAAAATACAATACAAGGTGAAGGAGGCAACCAAAGAGGAAGTAGAGATTTGGAAACGATGAACAAGCAATGCAGAACTGGCAGTGTTGCTAGAAGGAACTCTGACTTTCTTTGATCAAACTTACAAGTGAAAATGACAGCTAGAATTTGCCTATTTATAGAAAATAGTGCATTAAATGCCTTGCAATAATGATTGTATGATGGGGCTAAGAGTCGGTAAGCCATAATTCGAAAATGGCAATCGTATCACCGAGACCTGCCAAGCAGGTGGCAGTTAGAGCTCAGTCATTGATCATTTAATGATGATCATATGGTGCTAGAGGCTTCAATTTTTGGGCAACAGAAGGGCACTAAATGATGGTTGTTCAAAACTTCAACAATAAGGAAGTGGCGAACAAGCAAGTGGGTTCCGGCAGGTGGAAAGCTATTAAAGCATGGTCATTTGGAACAACTACAAGGTGATGAAAACTCAAAGGAGGTGGCTCGATAGGGTAGACCCAACCAACTCCTCAGACATTAATTTGAAAAAAAAGGAAAATAGCCAAGGAAACTTCTCGAAGGCCTTGAGCCTTGGAAATTTGAGGGGTGTAAAACATGGTCGACTCAAGATGAACTATCTAAGGCTCACTGACCACTTAGAACACCAAAATACTATCATCTCATTGATCACTTTGCGCTAATATAGAATGTCAAGCTGCCCTATGTGCTACAATGTGATGACACCCCTGTATCTCCAAACAATAGGATCATCTGGCTCTACATCTACCATCTGACCAATCGGTCAGAGCACAACAATATGCTCCCATGCCCATATGTGGAGAAGGGTGACACACGTGCCAATGGATTTGTCATCAAAATACACAAAGTCATGTATATCATGGTATAGGGAGTCCATCATCATTGGTCCCCATGTAAAGTAGGTCCTCTTGAATAGAATCATGTGCCAAGCTAGCCCCCATCCTAGAATGAATCCCCTGCTCTGTTGATCTAGAGTGACCAAACTTGAGATCACTACTACAATGATCAATTTGAAGGTCAACACCCAACCTCTATACATCTCAAGGTCAATCTGGGAGTTGACTAAGACAATGTCCCTCTAGTCAAGCACCTCATGGTAGGAATCATAGTTGATGTTAGTATCATATATAACACACTCACCACATATCAACAAATGCAAAATATGCCATACATCTTCAAGTGTCATAATCGTCTTGCTGGTAGGTAGGTGGAACAACAAAGTCTCGCTATGCCATCACTCACATAGCACTGTCATCATTGCCAAATGGGTCTACACAACATGCATGTAAGCAAAATGAAGTGGCAACAGGAGTGACCTGGGAAGGAAAAATGAAAGAGAGGCTCCTCGTTCTGAACGAGGCATGTGTGTTGAAGGCACAACAAATGGAAACTCTATTGGGGAACGCTCCTAACTATTCTAAGGATAAATACTCATTTAAAACCCAAAATCTTTGGTTTCGCAATCTAGGGGCCAGCTTCTAGAAGTGAACTAGGAGAACTGGATCCTTAGTTGAGTCAACCCACGAAACATCTCAAAAGTGTGTATTTAGTGAATTCATTCCCTTCCCTTAGAAACTGCAACAAGTGGCAGTTAATCTAATTGAGCAAGCTACATGAATCATCCAACTCCAAAAGTAACCAGGACATTTCCCCACTACTAGTCAGGCATCCATAGCCCCGATGGAGTTGTTGTTGTGACCCCACAGACATTGCTCTACTACCAATCGAGCATCCATAGCCCCAGTAGAGTTATCTACACACCCATATGGTTGCTTGACATTAGCATTTTTTTTCTTTTTCTTTTTCTTTTCTTTCAATACTTCTCTCAATAATTTTTTCTTCTGCTCAACCGCATAAGCATCAAATCCTACTATGGGTTTGGGAACCACAGTGGTCACTGGAGCGGACTTGATATTTTTTGCTTGCTAAGTCATCATGAACAACCACCGTATAGCTCTTTGGAAACAATTAATATGTGTTTTATGTTGGGTTTGAGATAAACGTAACAAGAAGATTCAACCAAGGGTCAGGTTCTAAGTCAAAGTTCAAGTGAGGAAACCACTTCATGGAAACTATCAGAGACCAATAGTTGAGAGTGAATATTTAGTCAAAGAACACTAAGAGTGAGCAAAAAAGTGAACCATTCCTTGAACGAGCATGGCCGCCATAGCAGAAACAATGAACACCCTCATCGAAGCAAAACAACCAAGAAAAGAGCAAAAAAAAAGTGACACGAAGTGATGAAACAAAGCAAACTGAAGGCAACCTAAACTAACCTATATACAACTATTTATAAAGGAGCACCTTGAAAGAGCTCAAGCTTGGAAATAGTGCTTTAGGTGTTGCCCATTGATAGGAAATGGGACATCTTCACTAGTTAGGATCTTTAGGCAGAAAGCATTGTCTCCAATGATTTCAATAATCTGAAAGGGGCCAAGCCAGAGCTTGCCAAATTTTTCATGTCCCTCTTTCTTCTCATGGGCCTTGTCCCAGAATAGGACTAAATCAATGATTTTAAAGGCCTTGACTTTGGCTCATCCATTAAACCGTCTTTTGACTACACCCTAATGTTTGGTGAAATCTTCAATGGCTCGGTCACATACTTCTTCTAAGTGTAACAACTCAGCCAAGTGAGCTTCTCTACGATCCCCCTCTCCATAAAAGCCATTGATGAACTGGAGTATAGGGATTTTTAATTGAATTAGTAATATAGGCTCTAAGTTGTAGACAAGGTGGAATGCAGAATCACCAAGGGCAGCCTTATGGTTTGTGTGATCTGCCCAAAGGGTAAAGCGAAGCTAGGTATGCTAGTCCTCAAGATTTCTATCAAGCAATTTTTTTTATCACAGTGATGAGATTCTTGTTAGTAGATTTTGCTAGGTCATTGCCCTAGGCATAGTAGTTGGATGAAAACTTGAGGGAAATTCCATAATCGAAGACCCAACTAGCAAATTTAAGTGAGGAAAAGGTAGTGCCATTATCACACACTAAGGCATATGGGCAACCAAAGCGATTTAAAATAAAAATTTCAAGAAAATTCATAACTACTTCTATTGTACATTGCCTACATGCAATGGCTTCTATCCATCTACTGCAATAATCGGAAGTAGTTAGAATGTACCTGTTTCCTACAGATGATGGTGGGATTACTAGACCAATGAAGTCAAAACCCCATTGCACAAACGACCTCACCTCCAGAACTGGTTGTAGTGGGATAGCGACATTCCTTTCTCTGGTTGCGGTGATCTAGCAAACATGACACGTGCAAACATGGTTGTGAGCATCTTTGAAGATTGTCAGCCAATAGTAACCTTCTTGTAGGATCTGATGAGCAATCGAAGGGCCAGATCCATGAACAGTGCCAAATTTTTCATGAAATTCCTTCAAGACTCAATCTACTTCTTCTTTGCCAAGGCATCTCAGATAGACATCTTTGTGATTCCTTTTATATAGTATGGATCCTTCCAGCATATAGTTGTTTCTTTTCAGATGGAGAGCATGTTTCTGAACTCCTCGCGAGTGAGGTTGGCACTTATTGTTCAGTAGATAATAAATGATGTCATAATACCATTCCCATGGGGAAACGTCTTCGAACTGATACTGCTAAACCATAAGCTCAGGTCTTGCTTTAGCTGTTGTTTCAACTCTCGTTCAAGTGAGTTCCTATCCTTTTATTAATTTCATGGGCTGAATTTCCATGTCGTATTTTTGCAGCAAGGTAACCCACTTGGCTCTTTGTTCTCCTAGGTCATTTTGCATGAGCAATGTTTTCATTATTGGGTCAGGGACTATGGTGAACACCTTATTCTGCAAGATGTAGTATATGAACTTCTTAAATCCTCTAACAAGAGAATATGCCTATTTTTCCACATTGTGATATCTTAGTTCGACATCTTTCAAGGAAACACTCATAAAGGCGAGCTGGTGCTCATTTCCTTCATCATCCTTCTGGGTTAAAATGTTGGCACATGAGTGATCTGAAGCAAATGAATAAATGTAGAATGGCTTCAAATAATCTAGGTTGACTAACATTGGTGCTTCAATAACCACTTTTTTGATTTCTTTGAAGGCTTGCTTTGCTTCCAGAGTCCACTCAATCTTGGCATCTTGCTTTAACATAACGTTGAGTGACTTGACAATTTCAGCAAAGCCTGTGATGAATTTTTTGACGAAATTTATCTTTCCGAAGAAAGATTTCAGTTCTTTCTTGCTACCTGGCAGCTGAATCTTTAGTAAAGATTGGATGTGCTCAATGTCTATAGAAAGTCCTCATTCTGAAATAACATGCCCGAGTAGCTTGCCTTCAGTGACTCCAAAGATGCACTTCTTCAAATTAAGGGAAACTCCAAATTCTCGGCACCTCTAAAAGACTTTGCATAGATCAGAGACATGATCACTCTGATTCTTTAAGAACACAGTCAAATCATCCATGTATATAATGATGCACTTTCCAATTGGATCTTTGAAGGCGATATCCATTGCACGTTGGAAGGTGGTGCCAGTGTTGATGAGTTTGAATGGAATTCTTCTATAAGCAAAGGTTCCCCACTTGGTGGTGAACGTTGTCTTGTGTCGATCTTCATACTGCACCATCACTTCGTTTTGCCTAGAATACCCATCTAAGGATATCATCTATGAACCATTGACAATCTACAATACCTCATCCAATGAAGGCACTAGATAGTTATCCTTCTCTGAAACTCTGTTTAGATTGTGAAATTCCACGCACAATCTAATTTCTCTGTTCTTTTTTCTAACTGAGACCAAATAGGCCACCCACATGGAGTGCCTGACTAGAAAGATTATTCTAGCTAAAATTAATTTATGTGCTTGTAAATGATCGGCTCCAACAAGGTGTTGATGGGACACTATCTTTGTCAGAATGGTTGCACATCGAGCTTGAGAGGGATGGTGTGGGTGATAATTGAGGTATCATAGGTCTTCAAATATTCATAGCTCCATGCTACCACATCGTGATACTTTTGCAAATCATTAATGATTCCTTTCTTTTCTTTTTCAATACACACTTTTCCAATGAATACATTTTTTACTTCTTTGGTTGTCCTAAGGTTGTGGGTGTCACACTAGTTGCTTATGGATTCCTTCTTTGCTTGTTGATCTTGATCTTGAATCTAATCCAAGTCAAATATGTGCTCAAGCTGAACCATACCTTTGGGGATAATATTGGTTTTGAGGTTGATGACCCCCTTTATGTCTAGTTCAACTTCTTCTAGATCAGCTTCATCAATTATTTGTGTTGCAAACATATCAGAACTAGTGATCAACTATAGGATGTGTTTATCATCATTGAATACTTGGAAATGAGTGGCATTATCCAGTATGGAAGGGGTGGATGTCAATTAAATAGTGAATCTCTTGAGGCCATATAAGGAAAGAGGTTGAAGCATGTTGGTTGCTTGAGCCAACGCATCAACAGTATGATTCTGAGAACATGGGATTAGCTAGATATTAAATGCATTCAAACTCTCTAAAAGATCCCAGAATTTATGCCTATAGTTTTCCAACCTTCTATCATGACAAGAGTATAGTTTTCTAACTTGTTTGACTACCAATTCCAAATCACCAAAAACTTGTAGCATTTTGACATTCTTTCTCAAAGCCATTAGGAGACCATGTACTAAAGCCTCATATTTTGCTACATTGTTGGTACAATAAAATTGAAGCCTATGGGTAGAAAAGTAAGTCCTACCCATGGGCTGATGAGTTCAAACCTGGTGTCGACTCCTTACTTGGACCTAGATCCATCAAAGTGTAGTATCCAAAACTTGAAAGGTTCTTTGACACCAGGGCTGATGATTTGTTATTTCCCTTTTGGTTGTGTGCTTACATCCACAACCTTTGAAGTAGGTATTGGTTCAGTATGATTGGGGGAAGCTACCCTACTGGTATCTCCTTTCAAGGAGTGACTAATCCTTTGATATGTTCTATTGTTATTTGGTACAAGCAACATTTGAACTCGAAATGGGCAGCATTGTGAACTCTGCACCAGCTTGTTGGCAAGAGATCTTGGAAGTCCATTCTTGCCCCTAGGCTAAGTTGATCTTGTACGCATTTCTCCATGAAGTCTTGAATCTGTCTAGCAGTCCTAAATTACCATGTTCATAGGGCTCATCATCCTCTAATTTCACTAAGATTTATGTTCTTTGAGGTGCATAAGTCAGGTTAGTCGGAGGACGGTAGTGCACCAAGAAGACCTTTGCAACTAGCTCTTCTTCTTGAGGCTTCGCTTCTTCTTAATAAGCAAAGAGGTAATAATTTCTCAGCTTTGTTTCAGCAAACAACACCTCATTAGTGTTATTGTATTCCGTGATCATAAACTTCATGTGTAGCTCCCAATCTATTTGAATTTAGTTTGGCAGCCACTTCCATGGTAGCCATATGTGAGAGATTTTTTTCAGCATACCCATTCAATGCATGGGTGAAGTCTCATTTCAGGATAATTTTGTATGTGTCAAAAATGTTAATAACCTATTGCACCCTTGGATCTACAACAATCTGAATTGGTATACAGTTGATCTCCCCAATGTTATTCACCCCAGGTTTATCCAATTGAGTCACTTTTCTTCTAGAAGGCGTGGGAGTAATCCTGAGGGCTTTGCATACTGTCGGAGCCAAGACATTGGCTGATGCTATAGATTCAATTAGACAATTGTGCAAATTCTTCCCAAATATTCTAATTATGGTGTGGAAGGGTGGCATTTCAAACTTTCCTTGGAAGAGACCCATAAGTACACCCACCTAGGCTACTTGACCTTTATCCTTTTCATTTGTATTTTCTTTGGATTGTACTAGAGTCTGCTCTTTAGTAGATTATTTTCCAATGTGTTGGTTGGTAGAGATATCCTTCTTCTTGCCTATGATTTCTTGGATTAAGGGCTCTTGTCAAGGCTCTTCAAAGGTGACCCTCTTAGGAGGTATTTCTTATGTCATCTTAGAGGAAGGGGTTCCATTAATGACCCTAAAAAAGGTATGCCTAATTGTGAGAACCTTGAGTAACTCAAAGGCAGAAAAGCTGATCTTAACTTTCTTAAATTCTTTAGAGACATATTCCTCCATTTGCTCCATTTCAGCCTTGAAGGATTGGCCTTTGGACGAGCTAGTGGGTTGGCCTTGTGTTTGATCAAAATTTTTTTATTGTTCATGTATTGTTTAGGGACATAAGGGTAGCTTGGGTTGTTGCTTGCATTGGGGTCAGGTGGGGTACTGAAGTTATTAGGTGGAGTAGAGGTAGTGAACGGTCCCCCTTTTTTTCCTATTTCTTAAGAAATATGGAGATTTTCTTTGGTGAAACATTTTGACCTCATCTTCACAAAACTCCTTCTCATCTGCGGGGTCATTATCTATTGAAGAAAAGAGCTAAGATAAAGCTTCTTCATTACTTACCTCTTGTACTTCTTCATTTTGGATAGGGGCGATCTTGATATTGGGCTCGTTGCTCTCGCTTTGCGAGACTAGGGCCTAGTTGACCACAAGACAGGAGGAATCGTAAGGGTTGAACGAAACTATGTCTCTACAGTTTGTGCTCTCAACCACAGTTTGGACCTCCACTTGAAATATTTTCATGGTTGTCTAGAATTCGAGGCAGTCCAACTCGGAATGCCTATTTGTCTTGTGAATCTTACACCATCTGGACAGAGCAACCTCAGAGAGGTACACTCCACTAGTTATCTTTTCTAGGTTGGTCAGCTGATCAAGAGGAGTTTGAAAACCCCCATTGTTTTCTCTTGTATTCCATGTTTGATTTTATCTCTAGGAGGGTCTCCTTTCAAAGTGTTGATTGGAGTTTTGTCCTCAGTCATAATTTGGTGTTGATGAGGTACTTTCCTCATGATTATCCCTATTATCTCAGTTGAGATTAGCTTGAATGTTGCGTTGAGAATCTTGCAGCTAGTTGTTCTTATTTCTCAAATGGGTCATCACTATGGACATCTTTTAGATCATTTTCGTTAGCTCATCCAACCGATCCTTCTTTGTATTGCTTGGTTACGACGCTTGATTTTGGAAAAATATAGGCTATGCTGTCGGTTGCTTCTATTGAGAAAGTGAAACTTTAGGCCCTTGTAGGTATAGGGGTATTGTGAGGTTGTTTTGGATATGCTTGTAGTTGTTGGGACTGCAAGTAATGAGACACTGGAGGTGCCTGATTCATAGGTTGCCTTGGGTGAGGCACTATAGGAAGCTGTGGCACTTGATTCTCTAGGGGTGTCTGATGTTGCAATGCTTAAGTAAGTCCCTGAATCTGTAGCAGATGGGAAACCTTCCCCAAGAAGGGAAGCAAACTAGAAATATTTTTACCCAAGTCAGTGCTGGCAATAATTTCCTCAGCGTAAGCATCTACTAATCGGGTTGGAGTTGGTCGTATTCTTCTCACCAATGTAGTTGTGAGGTTTTCCAATGCTACATAATAGACTAGCAAGGCAACAATGCCATTGAGTACATATGGGGCTTGCAACCTCATGTAGGCTCAGTGGAATCAATCATTGAAGGAGATGATCAGCACATTGACTTCCTTATGAACTGATGTGAATTCTCGATATAGTTATGAAGGGTTGATTGTGATCTTGTACTTCTACAAGAAGGCATTCATCAACAAATCCTAAGGTGTGATGGAACCCATCGGCAAGTTGATATACCAATAGAAGGCTTCCTCTCCCAATGAATAAGGGAAAATCATACATTCCACATCCTCCTAGTTGATTTGCATGTCTTTCAGCATTGTTTGGAATATCTTGATGTGATTGTCCTCTATGGATCTCGAGAATTGAATTTCGAGAAAAATCTCTCCAAGTTCTTAGGAATATCATGGTAAGCATTAAAAAATAATAGGGAAGGATTATTTCCTAGCCAGGCCATGAAGGGAGGAAGGGGTGGTATTTTTTGTTGAATAGTGACTTGGGGCTACAAAAGGGTAGTGACAATCAGGACTACACCTTGGACTTGTAGGGCAGGGGAAGGGGTAGCACCCCGGCTGTGGGAAGCAAGCAGTGGTAAAGCAGTGTGGTAAGGATGAAAGCAAGGGATGGAGGTGAAGGGCATCTGCTAAGTATGGGGTGAATGGAAAGAGAAAGGAGGTGAGGGTAAAGGTGAAGTGTGTGGAACAAAGGAGGAAGGATAGGTTGTGTCCCCTCTTTTAGTTCTTCTAGCCCTTGTAGGAGGCTGCAATTCCTAAAATTCCCCTTTGTTTGGAGTAGACCTCAAAACACTTCAGAATCTCTCAGGGGAGAGTGAATCAACTTGATCCAGCTTAGCTCAAATGGCCCTCCTTCTAGAGCCAGTTTTGTTGATGTGTTTTTAATGCACTTCTCAACATAGGTAGCACACAAGTATGCTACCTCTCTTGAAAGGTAGAAATCTACAAAAAAGTTATAGATCACTACCCCAAGGTCTCTCAAGTGTCAGGTCATGACATGCATGAAATTTCTCAGTTGGTTCAATGTGATTTTATTGGTAATCATAGGGCAGACTAATGGGGTTAAGTTGGAGGGAAGTTGGATCTTAAAATGGAGTTCTTGAGATGGGGAAGTGGGTATGCAATTATTGCAGGTGTGAACAACAGTCTTAAACTCCTATTTTAACTTCAAAGTTGGCTTTAATATGTGCAATGAACCTTAGCATAGGTTATTTACTATATAAAAAAAGGAAAAATGGTAGGGAAATGAGAAATTTCCTAGATCTGAAACTAATAGTGAATAGTGATCATGGAGGACCCTGCTGTGAACAACCTTCCTACAATAGAATTTCAATTAACCAGTTTGCCTCATAGTCTCATGGAATTTGTGAAATATTTTAAGGACTATAGATATTATACCATTCATTCACCATAAGCATGAATAAAATATAGAAGTTTAGAGAAGATTTTAGATCATGTCTAGACTAACTTTACACAGTTGTTTATCATCAACAAACAACAAAAAGTATGGATAAGGAAAGTTTCCAGCACACAACATAATTCTTCAAAACCAATGAACAATATCAACTAATCTACTAGAACAAGCTAAAACATATAAAACAACAAAGTAAATCTACTCAAATTAACTATGGGAGAAGAACCATGTAACATGCAACTAAAACCCAAGAATTCACCAAAATTCAATGAACTTCTATTAAAATTTTATCGGAATGCCTTTACAACAACCCAACTCTCTCTTGAAAATTAAAGGAGACCCCCCTATTTATAGTGTTAAAAAAGAAAAATGAATGGCAAAGATTGATTTGCATTGTGTGGCCAAGATTCACTACAAACTAAGGTTTCACCTACCCCCAAATATATTACAATTTAAAATTATATTCTTGTCATTTTCCCTTTTTTGTCTTCTTGTGGTAGCACTGTAGCTCTTTTGTCTTTTTTTATTTCCTTTGTTATAGCTACATTGTAAGTAATTCATTATCAATCACAGAAATTCTTGCTACATTGCAAGGAATTCATCATCAATCACAGGAATTCCTTAATTCCTCTTCAAGGTGGCATACTCCACAAACTTTTCAATCCATGCTTGGAGCTTGTTCCACTCTAATATATCAAATTGGATTACTTGAAAATTCAGCCTCCTTGATTTGTTTGTGATGACATCCTAGTCCTTGTCATATTTCTATGTATTTTTCACTACTTGCTCTGACTGGGAGAAAGCTTGTGCAACAAAACCCATGAAATTTGGTGTTAGTGCATTTGTGGTCCCGTTTTCCTTTTTTTTATAGAAATATGGTTTTAATTTCTCTACATCTAGCTCACTAGCGGGCACATCGAGATATGTCATCATCTTCAAGTATTTTGTGCAGTCTACCTTAATTTTCTTGACCCAGTCAATATCCAGCTCCACTTCATGGAGCACTGGTTCCAACATCTCCTTCCTATGATCTAAACCCAACTTCCACATGTTTCTACAAACCATTGGTTATCTTTTACCAAGCCAACTTCCTTCTCACAGGATCTATTTGGTATCTTGAAAATAGCCTCAAGTTTGGGGTACGTGATCCTATATAACTTGGGGAAGTCTATACATAACTTCCTTATTCCCTCAAGTATCTTTTGTACTTCTAAGAACTTGTTTGTTGTCCTAATAGCATGACTGATGCCCATGTTGTTGTTGTAGATGACCTATATGAACCAATACTCTATTGCTTTTTTCCAATTCTTTCTTTTCTCAAGTTGATCAATATGGTCCTTGGAAAATAATTGTGGTGGCACCGAGGATGTGGTGGGAAGCTCTTCTACTGATGAACACTGCTGAATATATTTCATTAGATCAGCCACTTGTGTGTTTAGTTCCCCCTTAGATATTGTATCTTTGTTCATCTAATGCACGATGGTGGCAACGAACCCTTGGAGATGTTCAATCTTTTGCTCTTGTGTGGTTGTCCCCAGATCAAGGGTGGAAATATTATAACTCACCCCTTCTTCATTCACCACTGGGGTGGCTATTTACATGGTTCTAGATCAGAGGCGTCCATTATCAGCTGAGATCTGACCTTAGGTTTCTTCTCTTTCTTTGTGCATATTTGGGCTCGAGCCAAGATGGCCTCTAGCCTTTCCCTTGGATCCTTTGAGGTTGGGGTTTTCTTTTCCAGTTGTTTCTCTAGCCACTCTGGCATATGAGATTCCCCCTTTGGTGATTCATGACCACCTTTTTCCTTGCAGGTGTGTTTAATATCCATTACCTTATTACCCAGAGTTTCTTGTTTTGTCCTTCCCTCCTCCTCATCAGAATCCTGAATGAACATAGTTTCCTTCTATGGGGACTCAGAGGCTATGTGCTCCTTGGGGTTGTCTTCCCCTTCAACAAATTTCTTTTCTTCTTCTTCATTATGCCAATGCTCTTCACGATGTTCCATTTCTGGACTCTTGTGGGCTTCAATATCTTCTCTAGGTTTATCTTCTTCTTTCTTTTCCTCTTCCTCACGTTGAGGCTACACCTCTTCATCGTGCTTAAGGCCCTCTTCTCACTCCTCTTTTTATTCTGAAAGGGGCATTTCTTCATCATGTTAGGGGCTTTTGTCATGCTCCCCAGTTGGAGGCTCAATATCCTCCTCCATTTCCTCTCTTGATTTCATTTCTTCATCAAAGGATTTCCTTTCTACTTCTTCTCTAACATCCTTGAGTTGCCAAGCCAACTCCTCGTCAAGGTTGGGATCAAATTTTTCTACAATGTACTTGGTGCTCAACTCCTTAGTGTCTTCCTCTGATCATTGGGTTTCTTCTCCCTTTCGCACCACCTTATCAATTGTCAAATGTTGGTACTTGGGTTGCTCATGGTAATCATTGGCTTCCTCTTCTATATCTTTTGTAGCTTCTCTCTTGTATCTCCAATTCTTCTAAGATTTCCATGGTAGCCTTCATCTCTGGCAATTCAGTTAGAGGAGTATGGTTAGGAGGACTGGTAGCAATTTGTGCCAAGGAAGCCTATATAGCTGGGTTCATCAACACCTCAAATAATTTTGCAGGGATGTTTTGCATATGGTAGGAGAAGGCCTCTGGGAGTGAAAGAGTGGGCATTGGCATAGTTGTTGCCAAAGAAAGAGATGTTGTCAGAGACATGGAGGCAAAGGAAAGTAGTGAGGTGGTGGCAAAAGAACAATCTATTACCATTACTTGGGCCATGGGCGAAGTGGAAGCAAGGTGGACAAAGATATCCACCACAAGAGGAGAAGTAGAAACCATTGCCTGAGAGGTAGGCACGGCGATAGTAGCAATAGCAATATTAGTAGCAATAGCGGTTGCAAGGGTGGAGGTAGCAGGTGGATAATTTCGTTATTTGGCCTCTACTTCCTCTCCTTCATGGAGAGGGTCCTCTTGAATGGTATCAAGACCTCCCAATGTCTTTGGTCTCTTAGAGGATTCACCCTCCGAAGCTTTTCTTGAGTATACTTTAGGCTTGGGATAACTTTTAGCCATTTATTTTCTCTTCCTTGACTTGGTAGTTGGAGGAGATTTTGAGATCTCTCCACCAATTGTCCCACTATTAATTTCATTTGCAAGCTCTTACTCAAGCTCCTCATAGGTCAGGGTGACCCCTTGTTGCTTCAATTGGAAAATTTTCCCATCAATCCATTCCTTGGTTCTAGCCTCAATGGGCTTTGTTAGGATATCGAGGTCATCAACCTCTTGCTCATACCAATCAATCAGCGGTAGTGGGATATTAGCAACTACATTGTACCAAGGATTCATCATCATATTTTCATCTTCTACCACTTGATCCAGTACGGGGAACAAGTTGACCCTCTTCACAAAATATGCAGTCATGCGCATGTAGTGCCTCATTTGCACTTCATTGTCATCCTTGCGATTGGCCCATAAATCTTCAACACTATGTAAATGGGTGTATTCAGCTGCAACCATCTTCTTAAGTTTACCATAGGGGTCCATTTGCGGCCGAGTAGTGTGGAACCTCAGGTTATACTCCACGAGTTCTTTATCTGAATTGTTAGCACATTGAGATGTGTGGAGTTCATATAGCCCTTGGCCGAAAGAGAGGGGAGAAGGAATCCCCACCTTATGCTTGCTGCTCAAGAGGGTGTGTGCATATCATAGCTACTGAGAGAGTTCTAACAATATTATTCAATCATTTGTGTACTGGGGCAGCTTGTATGGTTTCTCTGAGAAACCTTCAGCATGAATATAGGTAAATTTAGGGAATTATATAAATAGGAAGGAAAATTGTTGGAGGAAAGCATTCACACTATGGGAGACTCTTCTCTCAAAGTCACCCTCATGCAATCTGATGATGTGACCTATGAAAGAGTCATTTACTCTGCAATAATCCCTCTTAAAATTTCTAAATTGGAGCTAAGGGTACCTATCATAAACCTTTAATTCCCTACCTAGTTTTGTATCTAGAGCCCTAAACAAGCCCCTATATTGTGTATTGTCAGCTAGCAAATAAACAAGGTAGGAGGTCATGTAGAAGCGTGAGGTATTCTTCATAGCCATAAACTGTTCGTGCAAGCAATTGTTAATAATTCCCACCCAATAGAACTTCATTTTTCCCCAAAGGATCTCCTCCACAAAATACAACATCCACTCTTGGAAGTAGGCCCCAATCAAAAGGCCCATGACTCTTCTTAGCAAGGTTACCTTGATTCATGGTAATCCTCGTAGAAGTCATTACAAAAGAGCTCGTGGGGCACCTTGGTTGCATTGCCCCTCTTCTCTTTCAACCAGTATTGATTTATAAGGCTTTTGCATTTGAGGGGGTCTTCATCCCACATCTCCTTGCCATCTTCCTTGGTTGCCTCCTTCGTCTCCCTGAAGGTAGGATATGGAAGGTCTTTCCTATTGACTTGGCAAAGAAGTTAGCTAAAACATTTCCATCTTTGTCCACAATGGTTCTAGTCTCTCACTGATATGCCTCTCTACAAGCCATTATAAGCTCAAGGGCAATGAAGGCAGGAGGGAAGCCTACAACTTTGGCCAATCCACTACTTCTGATCTTTCTCATACTTTTTTTTGTAGGGTTGATCCATACCCTTTGCTTGAATTCATCGATGTCCACGTGTCTGATGTTTGTATCAAAGACCTCCTTCCAGGCTGAAGTGACCTTGGAGTTGAGAGGTTCCCCTTGGAACTTATACTTCATCTGATCTTTGCCTTCTTTTTCACATGGTGCTTTTGTTGTTTTCTTTCCCTTGTCCTTCTCTACAACCACCTTCGAGGGTCCTGCACCTGGTTCCATATATCCTACGGGTGAGAGGGAGGTAAACACATGAAAACATGGAAAAGTTAGCCAAAATCCTACAAAACGACATTAGATTAGATAATTCATCATTTAAGAATCCTGACATTTCTTCTAGATTGACATTAACATTTTATAGGGAGGAGTTTGAGCAATTCGGGTCCAGGGAGTCGGACTTCCTTGGGCTGATAGTCATTTTGGAGCAACTACATGAGGGATGACAATCAGAGCATAGTGGCCCGACTCTCCCAACCTTCCTTAATATTTGACCTTTGTGTGGGGTCCACCAAAGGGGTCACTCTGTTTTACCACATGGGTCAAAATCATTTTGAAGATTGGAGGGCATTAATATCATTATTTGAGTAATCAGAATCAGGGAGTAGCTTGGTTACATTAGAGGTCTGCCATAGAAACAACGTTGGCAAGAAGGCGGCCTGAGGGTGGAGTTTCGTTAGGTGGGACCCAAGGTTTTGGAGGGCAGCAGCACGACTCAATTGTCATTCAAGTCATTATGGGTTGGAAGGGGTAGAAGGACACTAGGCGATGGCCGTTCAAAATGACAAAAGTCAATCAGCGGTTTGACGGGAGCAACCCATCACACCAAGTTCAACAAGAGGTAAATCCTTCGTGTTTACTTTGTTTATCGCTCGAAGAATCCATGGGAAATGTGGAAGTCGGGTTCCAACTTGTGGGCGGACGGTGACAAATTTTCCATTTGAGCATGGCAGAGCATAGACTGAGTTCCAATGGCAGAGGTCCGTGGGGAACAACCCGCATAAGATTCATTAACTAGCAATCTTCATTTTGCATATAGGGAGCCTTTGTGAGATCAAGACTCGGAGGGCAGAATGACGGTCCTCAAAAGTCGTTAGAGGCGACGGTTTCACCACGGCAGCCTGTGGACAAAAATCCACTAGGCGAGACCCGAAATGATGCTAACACTTGGTCGTTTGGAGGGTGAATAGAGTTGGTCAGTAGAGGGGCATTTGGGATCCGATGGTTAGGAGGATGGGCGATGAAAGCTATTCGGGACTGCGAAGCATCGACAGAACTCCACGGTGAGGGACCTAGAATGAATTAGCACTTAAGATTTTATCAGACTTAGATTTGAGGGGCGGTGATCAAGGTGAGACCTGCCTATTGGAAAGTCATGTTTCAACAACCATTAGAAATGACAAAACCGAAAGGCATTTTGTGTATGTGGAACTCTGTGAAGGTGGACCCGAACAAGGCATCAGACTTTCATTTCAGTTTGTGAAATTTTCGCTAAGTTTAGACGGTTAATGAAGGGGGTCCTCCTACTAGGGTGGACCTGACGAAGTTCACCCTCTCAATGTCTATCTCAGTTTTCAAGGTTAGTGATAGTGATGGGAGTTTGTGGGCCCATGGGAGGTGAAAGCCCTAGCGGATGAATGACGGAGAGCGCGAGTTCCACGGATGGCATATGGGTCAATTTTCAAGGTTTTTCAAGATTTAAACATATGGGTTTTATGCACCTGGTCATAATCTATCTGTCTATCAAGTTTTCCTCCCTTTATACTTAGCAATTTATGCAAAAATCAATGAAAATACAAGGCCCACAAGCATAATCCCTAACTCAAAGACCCGATGGAGGTGACCAAACAGGAAGCAAAGATCTAGAAACGGTGAACGAGTGATGTGGAAGTGGTGGCAGTGCTGGAAGGCACTCTGACTTTCTCTGATCAAGTTGACAAGTGAAAATGACAGCTAGAAGTTGCCTATTTATAGAAAATAGCGCATTAAATGCCCTGCATTAATGATTGTATGGCGGGGCTGAGAGTCGGCAAGCTGCAATTTGAAAATGGTGGCGGGATCACCAGGACCCACCAGGCAAGTGGCAATTGGAGCTCGGCCATTGATCATTCAACGATGAGGAGACAATGCCGGAGGCTTCAATTTTTGGGCAACAAAAGGGTGTTGAATGATGATCGTTTGAAAAGTTAGCAATAAGGAAGTGGCGAACAAGCAAGTGAGATCAGCCAAGCAGAAAGCTACTAGAGCTTGGCTGTTTGGAATGGTGATGAGGCAACATAAACTTGAAGGGGATGGTCAGACAAGGTGGACTCGACTAGCTCCACGGACGCCAATTTGAAAACAAAGGCAAATAGTTAGGGAAATTTCCTAAAGGCCTTGAGCCTTGGAAATTTGAGGGGGGAAACATGGTCAACTCAAGATGAACTATCTACGACTCACTAACCTCTTAGAACACCAAAACAGGGGGCACACAAAATGAACCGACCCGGCGAAATGAAAGAGAGGGTCCTCGTTCTGAATGAGGCATGTGTGTTGAAGGCACAATAGTAAGTTAACTTGATATCATGATTGTAATGTTGAAACAAAATAGTGTGCATTTTTGTTTTTCGTTGGGGTTGACATCACATCTCTCTCTTATTTACTCCATCTCTCCTACTATCTCTTTATATATTATAATAAATATCACTTCCTATATCTTTATTTTTCTCCCTCCATCTCCCCCTCTTTCATTGTCTCCCTCTTTTTATCTGTATCTCTCCCTCTCCCTCTCTCCTTCCATGTCTCTCCCTTTATATATTTACCTCTCTCTATCTTTGCTTTTCTCTCTCTCACCCTCTCTATCTTTCCCAAGTTGAATTTATCTCTCTATCTCTCCTTTCCTTATATATCCCTCTCTCCCTCTCCCTATCACTTCCTCTTTATATATCTCTCCACTTCTCTCTCCTATCTCCCACCCTCTATCTCCCTCCTCTATCTATTTATACATATATATCTCTCTCTCTCCAAATCTCTCTTACACACATACACACTCTTTGTTTCTCCCTTGGGCTATCTTTAGTTGTACCTCTATCTCTATCTCTCCATATTTAAATTCTTACATATCTCCCTTTATCTCTTTCCCATTATCTATCCATATCTCTCTCTCTCTCTCTATATATATACATATATATATATGTATATATATATATTCCATCTCTATCTATCCTTTTGTCCTCTATCTTTATGTCTCCCTCTCCTTCTCCCATATCCCTCCCCTCCATTTCCATCTCCATCTCCATCTCTAACTTCCCCTCCCTCCTCACTCTCCCCTCTATCTCTCCCTCTCTCCTTATTGTGAACATAACATGAGCCTATTAGTAATGGAGACTTATTATCTTCTTAATTTAGAGGTTTTGTTTTAGTTGTGTTTGGATCCTTGTAAGAAGATGCATAGTTGATTTGAAGATATTACTTCACCATTGAGACCTTTGTTGCACAAACAACATCATTTTCTAAATGGCATATCAATTGACCTCATGTATACTACACAAATGCATGTAGAAAATAGACCAAAAAATTCCTTAGTTGACCTTCCACACTTCTTTGGTGTACCCATTGCACACCAAGGTGCGATTGCTAGTTATATATAATGACATGAATAAAAAATAAATTAATATTTTCACTATTGATCTATGACTCCTACTAACATATCTACCTTAATTAATATAGATAAATTATATTGAGATATATTCTTTTGTGCCTATTAACCTAACACATACCAATATCTAAATTTTAATAAGAAAAAGAAAGTTAATAATGAAGTGGCCATGAAAGATTAATGTTGCAACATGTAGCATTGAAGGTTCCATTATTTCAAGTCCGGTCGCCATCTTGAACATTAAGATCCAATAGAAAGTGAAGTAAATGGGTTGAGATGTCAGTCAACTTTGAGACGACATAGGATAAATGCTATCATTTTCGAATTAAACGTGTCCATCCATTGTCTACTCCCTTGACATGGTGTCCATATACAAAGTATGTTGGTTAAAAATATTTGGTCTTCATCTCACGTGGTGCTCCACTTGGACCCTCTACTCTTGGGCCCTCTCCTCCAATCGAGCAATGTATGCCCTATTTTTAGGGCAAAAAGCGGTATGTGTAGCGGTTAACTTTATCAATATCCCTGTCTGCGGATGGCTGCTTCAGTTGTTTATCCAAACCCATAAAGCACACTCAGAACCGCCACCAGTATTCTCCCCTGCTAAAAGGGGTCTTTCATGCACTTCAGCCTTTGGTGAGATCAGGATATTAATTTTCTTTCTTAATTGATTGATGTAACATAAGAAATGATATCGCCCTGTTCTCCTCGCTTGATAACAACTGTGCATCCATGGCCAAAGCAAGATTAATTTTGTAGTACATGGAGAAGGGAAAATTCCATGGTATTATCTGACCAACAACACCGATGGGCTCACGAAATGTATATCCTCGGTATTGCTCACTCATCTTTAATGTTAATCCATGAATCTTTTCTCTGTATCCTGCAATTACAACCATGACACCTTTAACAGAGATACAAAGCTTCTTTGGAGGCTGCCGTGATTTTACCGGCATTATAGCGGAGACTGTTGACACAAGCTGGAGGCACACCAGCTTCTTCAGATGCTGCTCCACCCAATCTATCTACATACTTTTCAGAATATAGGCGCTCTCTTTCACAAGCTTCTTTTGGTAAATTCCTCAAATCTCCACTGTTAGTGTAGAAAAAGAACAGGGTTCTTCTGGTAAAAGTTAAAAAGAAAAGGATTCTTCTAGTAAACTCCCCAAATCTCGGACATTGGTGTAGAAAACAGGCGGAGAGCGTTGATTTTTACAGAATAATAGCAGAGTGCCTTGACACCAGATGGCAGCATAGCAGCTCCACCCGATCTACATACTTATTAGGGAGACTCCGCACTAGGAACAAGAAATTAGGGTATGGATTGGAGTGGACGCTGTCGAGATGAGATGCTCGGAGTGAGAATGCAGGCGTTCTCTTGCACAAGCTTCTTTTGGTAAATTCTTCAAATCTCCACTGTTAGTGTAGAAAAGAAAAGGGTTCTACAAGTAAATTTCCTAAATTTCCACCGTTAGTATAGAAGAGGAAAAGGATTCTTCCAGTAAATTCCCGAAATTTCTGCCATTGGTGTAGGAAAAAGAAAAGGATGGCAAATTACGGAGCCAGGAATGCGAGGCGAGGCGGCATGATCGAAGGCCTCGCGAATAGCTTTAATAGCCTCATCAACATCTTCTTTAATGGCTTCTGCTACACTTATCACATCCCTGTTCCAGGATCCAGCGTTTCGAATGTTCTTCCTGCGATACAAATAAGCTCAATAAAAGATTATTTACAGAGAGAGATGGAATAGTAAGGAATTTCAGACACCTGAATCTGAATCCACAAATTCTCCGTTGACGAGTTCCATGTATTTGGGGATGGGAAGTGTCAGCATGGCAGGAGAAGCCCTAAAATGTGAGTACGACACGGCAAAAGCTATGCAGGTGACAATTTGCACCTGCATGGATGCATGCCCCATGGATAGCTGCTGCGAGTATTAAATGCACGTACCATCGTTTTCAGACCTTGGTTTTGGAAACTGCGTAGTTGTACATTGGTGGCAGACATCCTTCTCCCTGCTGCATACTCTCACTACGATGACTGACTCGGTATAAATGAAAGTATAAGAGTTAAAATTTAAAAAGTATAACTTATGATTTTTTTGTTTTCAAATTTCATTATTAACTTTAATGTTTTTATTTGATAATTTATAATATAAAAAATAATATATAATAAATATAATAATAATATTTTAAAATATTAAATTTAACATATATATAATAAATAATTTTAAATATTTTGAAATAAATACAAAATAAAATTTAAAATATTATTAAAAAAAATTATATATTAATTGGATTGTTAAATTTTTGTGATAATAATTTTTTTAATAATATTTTAAATTTTATTTTGTATTTATCTTCAAAATATTTAAAATGTATTTATTATATATTATATTTATATAATGTCAATTTATTTTTAAATATTTTATATAATGTAAATTTAATTTTTAAAATATTATTATTATATTTACTATTTTTTATTTTTTATATTATAAATTATCAAATGAAAATATAATGTAATATATACTTAATGTAAAATATATATTATTATATATATATTTTTGTAGTAAAAATTATTAAATACAAATATTAAATTATTAGAATTAATAACTAAGACATTTTTTATATAATACAAATTAATTTAACATGTAAATATAATGCAACACATAATTACTATATAATACATATTTTATATAATTGATGAAAAATATGATTGCATTTATATTTTAAAAAAATAAATGTATTTATCATAGATTATATTTATATAATGTCAAATTATTTTTTAGTATTTAATATAATTATATTAAATTTTTAAAATGTTATTATTATTATATTTATTATATATTATAATTTATATTAGAAATTATTAAATAAAAATATAATTTAAATAATTAATAACATATATATATTATATATATTATAGTAGAAATTATTAGATAAAAATATAAAATTATTATAATTAATAAATAATATATTTTTATATAATAAAAATCAAATTAATATATAAATATATGTATTCTTATATATTGCATTATATTTATATATTAATTTGATTTGCATTATATAAAATTATATTATGTATTTTATCTAAAATAAGTTTTTTGGTAATAATTACTATATGTATTAATGCATAGATGCCCTGTGCATCTATTTAGTTCTTAGGTAAATGTTAAAACTAAAATATTTATTTTTAGAGCCATCCATGCATCATACAAGGATAATACATATAGTAATTATTACCTAGGAACTACCTAGTTACTATAAAACTAAATATTTTAGTTTTAACATTTACCAAAGAATTTATGTAATTATTACCTAAGAACTACCTAATTACTATAAAAATAAATATTTTAGTTTCAACATTTACCTAAGAACTAAATAGATGCACAAGAAATCTATGCATTAATACATATGGTAATTATTACCAAAAAAACTTAATATATAATTTTTTTTTTAATAATATTTTAAATTTTATTTTATATTTATCTTCAAAATATTTAAAATTATTTATTATATATTATATTTATATAATGTCAATTTATTTTTTAATATTTTATATAATGTAAATTTAATTTTTTAAATATTATTATTATATTTATTATATATTATTTTTTATATTATAAATTATCAAATAAAAACATTAAAGTTAATAATGAAATTTGAAAACAAAAAAATCATAAGTTATACTTTTTAAATTTTAACTCTTATACTTTTATTTATAACGAGTCATTGCAGTGAGAGTATGCAGCACGGAGAAGGATGTCTGCCACCAATGTACAACTACGCAGTTTCCAAAACCAGGCTCTAAAAATGATGGTACGTGCATTTAATACTGGCAGCAGCTATCCATGAGGCATGCATCCATGCGGATGCAAATTGTCACCTGCATAGCCTTTGCCGTAGGACACCATACCCTACTTGTTACAAACCCTAAATTTAGGTTAAGATAGCTGTACGTTTGGCTAAGGAATATTATAGGCGTCAGCATTCCAAGTAGCTTCCGATCCATGCCATTGATGGGTTTTTCTTAACTGCAATTGACAGGTGTATTGATGGATCGTCGGAAAGAAAAAATGTTACCTGTTACAGATTTTCAACATTTGAATTCAACATGTGTGTAGGATGAAACGACGTGACTGAGCAGTATACATTGAACTTCTTTATATGAAATGACTTGCCTTCAATTGCAACACGTTAAATTTTATTCAAAGTCTTAGTAGGTATTGACTATGATTTTATGATTTTTTAAAATCTGTATGTGCACTTTTTACTGAATTTTCATATTATACTCCTAAATATTCACTTTTTCCGAATTGATTTTAATGATATTAAAAGAGTATAAATATCTTAAATATATTAAGATATTAATATTAATTTGAATATGAAAATATAAATTATATATAGATATATATGTTTACTATTAAATATTAATATTTTTATATATATGTTTATTATTAAATATTAATATTTTTATATGTAAATGAGTGTCATATTTAATATATAATATGATTTTTTTGTTAATATATTCATATCGTTGTAGAATGTCTTTCTACTCTTTATTATTGTTGTAAAATACTTTTTTATATTAATTATGAAAAAATCATATTAAAATTATATACATTTGAAAACACGATATCATTTTATAAAAGTATTTTACATTCATTAATCTTTAGGAAAAAATAAAGAAAAATAGAATTAAAAGAAGATTTTAAAATTTTACTTCATTTTATATGAACTAAAAAGATATTTAAAAAAATATTTATATTATTATTTTTTAAATATGATTATTAAAAAGTATTATAATTTTTTTAAAATAATAAATTCATTCAATTAATTGATTTACTCAGTTTCAAGGTTGTTATAGAATCTTTGTCTTGAGAAAATCTAATAATAACAAGTAATGATGTGGTTTAAATTAATATTGCCGGATATTACTAATATAATGAAAACATTATGAAATCATTTGACAAATTAGAGATTAAATCATTGGAAGCCTATACAAAAGAATCTTTAGGTCCGAATATTAATGGAGGCATAAATAAGCTTCTTCCCAAAGGAAAAAAAGAGGATACTTGTTAGATCTGAACAAACAGGAACAGGTTTTAGTGCTGGCAGATTTATTCTTGATAATCTTTTTCTTACTGAATAGATGGAAAAATCTCCCTCTACCCCACTTTTGGGACCATCTGACCCTGAGGGATGCCAACAAGTAGTGCCTTGTCTGGAAGACTACGTCCCTACATCTTTTTCCAGCAATTTAGGCAAGGAAATCTGGGAGGAGTCCAAGGTGGTGTTGAGCTTGGCTGCCCCTGTGGGATTTAATAGGTTATTCACCTACGCCTCTGCGGTTGTCACTCAGGCTTATGCTGGCCAATTCGGCACGGTGGAACTTGCTGCCGTGTCCTTGGCTACTAGTACCATTGGGGGAATCTCCTTTGGGCTCATGGTACGCAACCAATCTTATTCAATTGTTTTAAAAGATTTGCTAGTTCTATTGTTTAAGAGTGTATTGCATTATTTGTGGGACTGCTGTTAGCCTACTTCATCTCTGGTATTGGTCCAAATAGGTACAGAGATGCAGTTTCTGATTCCAGGGCCATGTCAAAACTTTTCATTTATGACGTGGGAATCGGGTTTTTGGTATCTTTAAAATGACGGCACAAGCATTTTAACTCACTTGACATAACTGTAAATTGTAATCAAAATTATTGAGCTTTTACACCTTTCAGTAGGATTGTCATCAAAATCACGGCTCAATTTTACGCTTTTACATCCGGTATTCATTTTTTAATTACCTAAAATACATGTTGCTGACTACTGCCAATGTTCATCTTATTGGGAACTCTATTGGGTGGATTCCAGAATTTAGAATTGAAGAGGTGATTAGCAAGTTGCTGGAAAATCTACGGGTACTGATTTCGTTTGTGTCACTCATTCTACTATTTTAGTAGTTTTACTGAGGCCTGCAGATTAAGCTACGGTACTTGAGGATTTTATGCAAGGAATCTGAGCCTATGACTGTTCTTGCATTTGTTTTTATACCTAAACAATCCCTGGAGCAGGTTGCATTCCGGCTAAGGATTATTCTATTTTAATTTTCTTGTAGTACGCTATTTCACATTTAGCTCAGAATCTAGCCAGTTTCATGATATCACTCTTGGATCTTGATTGATACTAGTCTGTTGCATAAACACGGAGACCACGTAGTATGCACACCAAGCGGAGGTTCTGAAGCAGGGTCATTGTTGGAATAAGTTTCCCATCTTGTCCCTAGACCACAGTCGAATAGACATTATGATGGTTTCTCCATTTATCTTCTGTTTCCACGAGGCGTATTAAATACAGTGCAGGAACTTCCATTGTGTCATCCATAAAGCACACCGAAAAACATTCGTTTGCAGCTTTTATGAGCTTTTTGTCTGAACTCAGTTCTTATGTCCACATATTATTGCATGTGGTTTTCTGAAGTTGATGTTACCCTAAAATTTAGTCCTGAATCAGTCAGTTCTGGATCTGAAGATAATCCCTTTATAATATATAAAGATTAAGAGCCCTAGATCGCAATAGGGAACACTATCACCTTTACACTCTGGTCCAAGGCATTAAAGGTCTCTTTTCCCTTGGTTGCTAAAGTCGCTAGTTTGGGTTTGCTGAATTCTTTTGGGGCCAGGTTGGGTATGGCTATTGAAAAAGTTAAATTTATAAAAAACTATAGCCAAATAAACAAAATTAGCCACAGTGGAAGCTCTTCAACGCTTTGGTAGCAAAAGCACACTAATACTAGTATAGGAATAGCAAGACAATGAGGTTGGAAACTTGGAACAGTAGCTTGATGAGGTTTCCACCGCGAAGCATTTTTGAGATGATGAAAGGTTTGGAGGATACAAGTGGCAAGCTTTCCGTTTTTGTTTTTGTCACGTGGGGTCTTTTACATAGCTTTATAGGTTTTAAGATATCACTTTTTCTTTCTTATTTTGGCTAGTTCTCGAAACAAAATTTAGACTACCATAGAGTGAATTTTGGGTTTTCTTTGCATATGGGGTACCCTGCCTGTACCTGGGGCAAATTGGGGTCCTTTTTAAGGAGTATCTGGCCCAGGATTCGAACCCTGTTCAACCCATATAAAGGTGTGGGGGTGCGGGAGTGAGAACCTGGTAATGTAGCTTTGCTGTTATGAGGTCGCAGAATGTTAAATTGGGCCCAGGACAATTCAACATGCTTTTGTCAAATCATGGATAGTCAATTTTCCAATTTCTTTTAAAATGATGCAAAACAAGATAATAATTTGTTGTCAAATCATGATTTTTTTGAGATCACTTTAAATCTGATTATAGATTTTTGGTGCAGACAGGGATGTCAAGTGCGCAACAGACGTTGTCTGGTCAAGCATTTGGTGCAAAGAAATTCAACCTTCTTGGGGTTTACCTGCAGCAATCTTTTATAGTAATAAATGGAACTGCGCTTTTATTCAGTTTATTGTATATTTTTGCAGCACCTCTTCTCAAGGTGCTGGGGCAATCAGAACAGGTCGCTGACCTGACTGGACAGTTTTCCCTTTGGTCCCTTCCTCAGCTATTTGCATATGCAAACTATTTTCCTACTCAGAAGTTCTTCCAATCACAGCGAAAAGTTGTGTTCCAGGCAGTGATATGTGCAGGTTCATTGGCTTTCCATGTTTTCTTGAATTGGTTGCTAA
>VDFB02358134.1:119505075-119527263 GCA_007258455.2 Sequoia sempervirens
TTTCCATTGAATGGGTAGATCGGTCGAAGAACATAATGGCATATTTTTTGGAAAATGTAGCTCTAAGAAGGGATGACATTACACTGGCTGGAGTGTCATAGATTGAGTTCAAAATGAGACCTGTTGTGCTTGATAATATATATAGTTGGCAGGTTTTTAATGATGATACTGACCTCCTAAAATTTCTTCACTATATAGATCAATATGAAGCCCAAGAAATTGATTTCAATGCCTTTGTTGAAGTAGATGGGAAGCAGACAGTATTTGGGAAGGAGATCTTATAGGTCAAAACAAATAAGCTTCCTAAATGGCTAGTGGCATTATAGAGGGTGTATGATGGAAGTGATCGGTCCCTCATGAAGCAAACACCAGTCAAAAGGGAGGATATTGAAGAGACCAACTTGGGGACTAAGATGACACCAAGAAAGGTGTACATAGGGAAGAAAATAAGCCCGACAATCAGAAGAATGTTGATAGCATTACTGAGAAAATATAAACATGTGTTTGCATGGTCTTATGAAGATCTAAAATCATATAGGGAATATTTGTTTCAACATGAAATACCATTGAAGCCAGATGCAAAGCCATTTAGACAGAAGCAAAGACCCATTAATCCAACATTGGAATAAAAAATGCAGGAAGAATTGGCAAAGCTCAAAGATGGTGGCATCATCAAACCAATTAGGCACTCAACATGGGTCTCAAACCTGGTCCCTGTGAGGAAGAAAAATAGAGATATCATATTATGTGTGGATTTTAGAAATCTAAACATGGCATCCCTCAAGGATAATTATCCTCTACCCAATATGGAGGCTATACTACATAAGGTGACAAGGTACGAGCTGTTATCTATGATGGATGGGTTTTCAGGTTATAACCAGGTTAAAGTTAAAGAATCTGAACAGTATAAGACAAATTTTATGACCCCATGGTGGAGATATGTATACATAAGAATGTCATTTGGTCTCACAAACGCAGGAGTAACTTTCCAAAGAGCTATGGATGTGGCATTTGTAGACTTGATTAATGCTATCATGGTGGTGTATCAAGATGACCTTACTGCTTATTCAAAAAGGGATGAAGATCATGTAGAACATTTGGAAAGGGTATTTTTAAGGCTTTGGAATATGGTATTAGTTTGAACCCTAAAAAAATTCATTTTGCAATCACAGAGGGTAAAATATTAGGACATATTGTGTCAAAAGAGGGGATTAGAATAGATCCTAAAAGGGTTGAATCCATCGATAAAGTTCCAATTCCTAAAACTGTCAAGGCCATTCAGTTATTCCTTGGACAAATCAACTTTGTTAGGTTTGTTTCTAATTTTGCTGAAATTATTAAGCCTATATCAAAGATGTTAAGAAAGGGACAAAAAATAGATTGGACTGTAGAAGCATTAGATGCTTTTATATCAATCAAAAAGGCCATCAAGGAGGCCCCTGTCCTTAAGTCTCCAGATTTTTCAAAACTCTTTCAGATATTTTCATTTGCTTCATTGCATACTATAGCTGCAGTTATGTTATAGAAAAATGAGGAAGGACATGAACAACCTGTGTCTTTTTTCAGAAAGTCATTGTAGGGGTTAGAATTGAAGTATGATATAATGGAAAAACAAGCATTTGCATTAGTAAAAGCCACAAAATATTTTAGGCCATATCTTGTTGGAGCTAAGGTGATTGCTTATGTCCCTCATGCAGCTGTAAAGGATATTGTGACACAGTCTAAGGTAACAGGAAAGAGATGCAGGTGGATTAATAAAATCTAGGAGTTTTATATGGAAATACAAATCACTAAATTAGTGAGAGGTTAGGGTTTGGCTAGGCTAATGGAAAAATAAAATATTGAAGAAAATCAAATTTTTAATATAGAAGAGGAAGAGAATGAAATTGCAAGCATTGAGCATAATCCTTGGTATGCGAACATCATGCATTACCTTAAATACATGAAGTGTCCAAAAGGCTTGAGTGACAACCATAAAAGAACTTTAAAGCAACAAGCATCTAAGTATGTGTTCATGGAAGGTGATTTGTTTTGGAAGAACATGGATGGGATATTGTTGTTATGTCCGGATGAGTTACAAGCTAGGCATGTCTTAAGAGAAATGCATGAAGGGGTATGTGGAGGCCATTATTCTACAAAGACAACTGCACATAAAATTCTCAGGGTAGGTTATTACTGGCCAAAAATTTTTAATGACTCCTTTTCACATGTAAGAAAATATGAGGCCTGCCAGAAATTCTCTAGGAAAATGAAGTATCATGGAGCTTTACCACTTAGGTCATTGCAGGTTGAAGCCCCTTTTCATCAGTGGGGCATTGATTTCATTGGGGAGATACAAGAGAAATCGAGTGGAGGACATAAGTGGATACTGGTAGCTACTGACTATTTTACCAAGTGGGTAGAAGTAGTCCCAACCAAGCAAGCTACAAGTAAAGTTGTGAAATTTTTTCTAATGGATAACATCATTACCAGATTTGGTACACCACTAAGACTGATTATAGATAACGGGATGTGTTTCAGATCTGATGAATTCAAAATTTTTTGTAGCACATATGGCATTACCATTTCTTATGCAGCTCCATACCATCTGCAAGCTAATGGTCAAGCAGAGTCCAACAATAAAAGTCTTCTTAAGATTATAAGGAGGATGCAAGGGCAGAAAAAGAAGGCCTAGGATTCAAAACTGAAACTGGTTGTCTGGGCTGATAGGATCACTGTAAAAAAGGAAATTGGAAAATCCCCATTTGAATTGGTGCATGGAACACAAGCTAGGATGCCTCTACAGAATTTGTTACCAGTTTACAAGTTTATTCTTCAAGAAGATTTGGATATTCCAGAACCTATGGAAGAGAGAAGGGAGCAGTTGGCTGAACTTGATCAGATAAGGAGAGTAGCTCAGAACCAGAACATAAATTTGTAGGCACAGATGAAGTATTTATTTGATAAAAAAGAAAAGGATAGAAAATTTGAGGAGAATGATTTGGTACTAATGTGGAATGCAAGATGTCAGGAGAAGGGCAAGCACGGGAAGTTTGAAGCCTTGTGGCTGGGACCTTTTGTGTTTGTTGATAAGAAAGGTGAAGATTCATATTATCTGCAAAACATGGTTGGTGAAGAGCGAGAGTTGCCTGTACATGGGCAATTTTTGAAATTTTTTTTCTCTTGAGAAAATATAGAGGATTAAGGGTTTCTAGTGCATGGAAAACTCTTGACAATCCTTTCAAAATTTCTCTTCCATGCATAGTAGTTTAGGAAATAAAAGGAACAAGAATTTCCAGTACATGGACAATCCTAATATTCCTTCTTTTAAAATAAGTCTTTCCATGTACAGTAGTATAGAGTAATATTCATTTCCATTTCCATTCATTCCATCTTGCTCACTGATCCATCACCTTGAGTTTGGTCTGCTCACCTAGAAATTTGGATTCTTGCAATTATCTCACAATTATTCATCCCCAGACAGAGCCACTATTAGAACTAATTTTTTTGAAAACTTTACAGTTGCTTATACCCACAAGTTTCCAAATTAGTCCCCACCATAAGCACAAAATCCTCTCTTTATAATATTTTTCCCATACTTTGTCATGTGGTCCCATAGAATCCTTCTAGTCCTGGATATTTCACTGTATAATTCATATCGGCAAGAGATGACACATATTAGTAGGACACAATTCATTATCTCGGTGACAAAAAGATCATATCGGCAAGAAAGTCATCATCAGAATAATTCACAACGAACTCATATATGCCTTACTGACTGGTGCACAAGGAAACATATCGGCTAGACTAAAAGACATCGGAATGAAGTCTTATCGCATACATCAGGCCTTGCCGACAAAGCATACGGGGACTCTATCAATGAATATCGGGGTAAAGTTAGGAAGTCTTGCTGACTCATATGTCATGCTGATAGGATTATGTGGGTAAGGGACTCAATAGTACGAATTGATTATCTATGAAACAAATTTCATCGGAGAAAGCTACAAGGGTTACACCGAGTGTTGTTCTTCGGTGAGAAAATAATTATGTCTCAGCGACTAGAAAATAGACTAAGAGATGCATCTCAGTGAGATACAAAATAATCTATGAAACATTTCCCCGACTTGAAATGTCACAACGATGTATGTGAAACTTCGAGGATAGCTATCGGTGAGACTCGAAATGTTGATAAGACTGCGGGACATTACAATGATATACAGTTTGCAATAGTTGGTGAGACTTTGAGGTGTCAGGGATACTACAACATGTTTTGACGAAAGGTTTTATAAACGTTGCTAAAAGCTATCACCCAAGATTTGAAAATGTCTCACCGATAATATCAATGATGTGACAGTGTAAGTTTCGAAAAAGGACTTACTGCACTCGTGTTTCATCTAACACATTAATGGCGCGACAAAGCACAATAAGGAGAATTCAATTGGAAACATTATTGTGGAGTTGATAGCGGAGAAATCAGAAAGGTGAACAGTGAACCAAGGCATTTTTCAGTCCGAAAGCTTCGAGCAGAATACAGTAAGTTCTTGTTCCTTAGTTCTTCTTATTTAAATTTCTGTATCTTTTGAGGAATGGAGTCCCCCAACTCAGGAAAATCAAAAAGTAGAAAACATGGTGAAAGCAATCAACTAAAAGGAAAGAAACAAAAAATTGAAGTAGAACATGAGGGCATTGAATGAAGATTAAATCAGGACCTCATTGACCAATTACCTGGCTCTGGAACTAAGGCCAAAAGATCTACACAACTTAGGGAAAACATAGATAAATTGGATGATAAATGTAAACTCATAGGAGATGTTTGGACTCCAATATGAGGGTATGAATTGTTTAACTTTCACTATTATAGGAGAAATCATTTTGAACCAGTATGCAACCCATGCAAGCTTAATTTGGGGAAGCTGGTGTGCCCTAATGTATTTTTTAATGCAGAATTAGTAAAATTATTAGTTGTCCATTATAACTCAAAACTCAAAGCTATATGTGACCCATCTGGGAAGCCACAAATACATTTATCAGAAGAGGCAATATGGGAGGTTTTCAATTTGGAAAGGATTTGCAATGAAAAAATCATATGCGAAGAATTGGAAATGGAGTTCGGGAGAATAGAAACAATTTATAAGGGTTGGAGGTTGCTAATTCATAGGATTAGACAAGGTGGTAAACCAGTTCCTTTACAGGATAGTGATGGACCTCCTTTTCATGTTGACTTGTTTGAACCTTATATGAAATATAATTATTTCTCAGTGGGCCAGGTATTGGGAATGGATGTCCCCGAATATATGTCAATTGTGATGAAAATCTAGGAGGATTCAAAACACATATCACAAACCGTCAATAATAATCCCAAACAATATTTTTATAGCACATGCTATTAGGCATTGTATATCACATTGGAAACATAACTATGGCATCCCACAATTTATTGCCATGAACAGTCATTAATAACTTCTTAAAAAAAAGTAATGAAGCCAATCCCTCTGGTGAGATTGAAGAAAACATAGTTATAGTATTTTCCTACAATTTTTATGAAGATCCAACGATTGAAATGAAAGTTATTGTATTTTTCCCAAAACTGCAAACCCTAGGTAGGGTTCAGACCTGCCCTCACAAAAATGTTCATAACTTATTCAATTATTAATGAATTTTGATCAGAATTGAAGAAAATGAAATTAGATTCACATGGAAACTAAATCCAATTGGTTTTAGATCCAAAATATAGAATTTATATTCCATACCATCACACTTCTTTAGACTGTAAATTCTGCACAATAGTGTTAGAATAGGCAGTCTCACCAAAATAATAATATCTTCCACAAAACTTGATAAAATTCAATGAGACAAAAAGAATTGGAAACTAGAAACAGATATATTTCCATCCATATATAATTATCCATTATTTGATCCCATAAAATTCCGTACAAAACACAACTTCAGCCTGGTAACAATGTAAAAATCAGAAAATACATACCAAACTTGAGGTTTCCATTCATTTAACTTCAAAAATGATGTCTCCAACCCCCAATTCGAGTTTTGGAGGGTTTATTTATAAATTTAAAACCAAAACTAACCATTTTCAACTACATTTTGATTAGTTTGTTGACAAAACACCTTAATGACACTTTTTGACAAGTTGCTTGACAACGTTTTTGAGCAACTTTTACAATTTTTATAGTATGGACCAACTTTAAACATTATTTGACAAATGACTTAAAATATGAATTACTAAGACTCAAACACCTCTATTTTTTTTTATAAACCTTATTATAAGACTCAATACACAAAATAGATAAACTATTTACAAATGGCCTTATGGAGGCAAGAAATCAAATAGGTGCTCCTGCACCAAACTCCCGAGGGCAAAAGAATTCAAGCCCCTTTGAATTGTCTTCTTCCTGATCTTCCAATTCCTTTGCACTTTGTCCTTCATCTTGGAAAGTGTCCTTGGGTCCTTCTTCCTCTTCCTCTTATACCATCTCTTCTCCATCATATTCTCAACTTCTAGGCTCCAAAACTCTATTTCTTGTGTATAAACCTTAGTAGCATCATCTATATCTTCATTCTCATCATTAGAGTACCATAAAACAACATTTTCACCATAACCATAACCTGCATCATACTCTTTCAAACTTTCATATACCTCATGAGCAAACAAATCTGCAACATCTTTATTAACAACTTTATTATCAACAACAACTTGATCATGAATATCAACATCAATGTTATCAACAACTTTATCATCATCAAGATGAGTATCAATAGCAAGGTTATCAGTAACATAAACAACCTTCTCAACTTGTTCAACAAGAACAATTTCATCAACTACTTGAGTACCAACAACAACCATATCATTAATCTCAACATCGACATGTTCATCTTCAAACACAATTGGAATATCATGCATCTCAACTTGTAACTTACCTTGCTCAACTTGAATAGTAGATTCAAACTTTACCTCTTCCTCATTTGCTGACTTCTCTATTTTCTTTGCTTCTTCATAATATTATTTAGAGGCCATCTTAACCTCTTTGATATTTCTATATTCCAACTCCTTAGTTCTTTCTTAAGAAGTTCATGTTCCTTGGCTAATCTTTCCAACTTTTGGTTTATCTCTTCCATGGCTTTCTCAAACTCTATTTGTCTTGCCTTCTTTCTATCCATCTTTCTCAACTATTTTTCCTCTCTTTCCTTCTTCCTTCTTGAATCCTCAGCCTGCAAACATCTTTCCAATCTTCTCAACAAATCCATCTCCACAAGAAAGTCTCTCCTTGCTTCCACTTCACTTTGCCACACCTAGGCAATCAGGTTCCTTCCTCAACCTGCACAACACACACCACAAACACCAACACAAAACCAACAAACTTCACCAGCCCATATCTTTTCTAGGCTTTGATACCAATTTGATGCAGATATAGGAGGATTCAAAACACATATCACAAACCTTCAATAATAATCCAAAACAATATTTGTATAACACATGCTATTAGGCATTGTATATCACATTGGAAACATAACTATGGCAGCCCACAATTTATTGCCATGAACAGTCATTAATAACTTCTACAAAACAAATAATGAATCCAATCCCTCTAGTGAGATTAAAGGAAATATAGTTATAGTATTTTTCTTCAATTCTTATAAATATCCAACGGTTGAAATGAAAGTTATTGTATTTTTCCTAAAACTGCAAACCCTAGGTAGGGTTCAGACCTGCCCTCACAAAAATGTTCATAACTTATTCAATTCTTAATGAATTTTGATGAGAATTGAAGAAAATGAAAGTAGATTCACATGGAAAAAAAATCCAATTGATTTTAGATCCAAAATATAGAATTTATATTCCATACCATCACACTTCTTTAGACTGTAAATTATGCACAATAGTGTTAGAATAGGCAGTCTCACCAAAATAATCATATCTTCCACAAAACTTGATAAAATTCAATGAGACAAAAAGAATTGGAAACTAGAAACAGAGATCTTTCCATCCATATATAATTATCCATTATTTGATCCCATAAAAGTCCGTACAAAACACAACTTCAGTCTGGTAACAATGTAAAAATCAGAAAATGCATACCAAACTTGAGGTTTCCATTCATTTAACTTCAAAAATGATGTCTCCAACCCCCAATTCGAGTTTTGGAGGGTTTATTTATACATTTTCAACCAAAACTAACCATTTTGATTAGTTTGTTGACAAAACACCTTAATGACACTTTTTGACAAGTTGCTTGACAACGTTTTTGAGCAACTTTTACAATTTTTACAATATGGACCAACTTTAAACATTATTTGACAAATGAATTAAAATATGAATTACTAAGACTCAAACACATCTAAAATGGTTTTATAAACCTTATTATAAGACTCAATACATAAAATAGATAAACTATTTACAAATGGCCTTATGGAGGCAAGAAATCAAATAGGTGCTCCTGCACCAAATTGTGCCCATGATAATTTCCGCAGATATCCAGTACCACAACTCTAGGCCATTTGACTATGCTTCATAAATTTTTAAGGGGCTTGATTCTGGATTGATGGCAATAAAGGGCAGAGCCTCTATTTTTCATCTCAGGCATTATTCATTGTTGATGCATATAGTATTATATTTTTGATAGGAGTTGGGACTGTGGCCTTAGGAGATGAGGATTTCTCAATTTGACAAGGAAGGTGCAACATTACCTATTAAATTATGGATTGCTATCTGGGACAGTAGGTTTTCCAATTCTAGTTTTGTTCATTTTGAAGAATATTTTGTGAAGACATTGTACAAATTGTACAATCATCCTTGTGATTATTCTTTATCTAAAGAGATAAAGATGTTTCTTCGGCCAAAGGATTTCAATGGGCCAATTAATCATAATTGGGGAGATTGGTATTGCTTGGAGGGAGCTACTATGATTAGGTTTATGGGTTTGAAGATTCCCCATTCATTCTACCAAAAATAGTCCCGAACAGAATTGCATATTTGGAAATTCGCATGCAGATAGATTATTCCAATGTCACGACTCTTAGTTCCTTTGGGAATCAAGCTTTCATGCCTGACACATTATGCTTTGGTGATTTTACTGTGTTGGCCAAAGAAGGATACAATTTGATCCTTGATAAACTACTATAGTACAATATGAAGAGAGGACCACCCAGAAAGAACTTTGACCCAGAAGGGTATATTAATTCTACTAAAATAAGGATAAACTTTGGAGGGTATCAACATGTACCCTATCACTTTGATGATATGATCCAGAATTTGTATGAGAAAAAAGTGGAGATGGTGGTCGAAAGGTATAATCAAGGGTTGCAGGATGCAAAGTTGTTGTCTTCTGGGGAGGAGGCATCTGAGGATAATATACCACAAGGCCAACCAAGTAAAATGTCTAGATTAAGAACTCAGCATTACACTTGCCCTGCCATAGAATTGAGTGTTGAAGAAAATGAAGAGGCAGATGCAAGGCATGTAGAATACAGATCATTTGTATCAGATAATGAATTTGTAAATTCCCTAGAGTTTAAAGCATTTTTGTATAAACAAAAAGGAAAAAAAATAAGGGAAAAGGTGTATAATATCACTGCAGGTAATGAAGAACAATTGTTGAACGATCTAAAGATGTGTGTGGACAAAGAGATGTTAGATATGACCCCTTAAAAGGGGAGGAAAATGTTAGAAACTGCTGGTGTTGTGATTTTTCCTGGTTTGGATCTCAATTCTACACTAGTCTTTGATAGTTTCTTAAAAGATAGTAATGCTACACATAAGCCTAGCCCAGAAAAGGTGACAAAAGTATATGCAAGATCAAGGTACAATCTAGATGAAGGATCATTGATGATTTGGGCTTTATATCCACCTCACAGAAAATTAGTTGTCATTGATACTGAGAAGGATTTTGGGCATGTGATGAATCTGAGAATTGGGGAAGCTGATCTTGTGGCAACAACAAAAATTGGAATTAATGTTGCAAAATTAAACAAAGCACAAATTCAGATGCTAATTAAGGAAAGAGAAATGTACAAAGCAAATAATGAAAGGATGTTGAGGGAAAATGACCATTTAAAAGATTTGTTAGGTGTTACAATAAAATCAACCAAGCTGCTTACCCATGGTGAAAGTTCACAGAAAAAAGATCATTGGGAAGGATCAAGTGCTTATTCTCAAGGAAAATATAATGCACTTGTGGCAATGATAAAGAGAAGACAGGCCAGCCTAACAACTTGGTTAAATAAGTTGTGGGGAAAACATTCACATAACTTTGTTGCATTAAAAGAACATGAAAGAATGGATGGAAGGATTCGAGAGAAGTTTCAAGAAATAATCTAGAGGGATGTTATTAACAGTGTAGCAATTGAAGCTGCAAACCATTTTGTGAATAAGCATCGAGATTTCTCTAAAGAATTGCGAGGGGATGCACAAGGATTGTTGGGTGCCACTAGGAAAGGATTGACGACATTATTTGATGACAAAGGAGAATTAAAAGACATGACTAGATGGAAAAATGAAAGTGAGTCGATATTACAAGAAATCCTGAGGACGACTACTGCGGAAGATACGTCATTGGATAAGCTGTGCGAGCAAAATGAGATGATGGTAAAAATGGAGATCACAATCTGAAATGCAGTAGGAGATGTGGATACACATGAACGTTGGGATTATTTGGATCACCTGTCTAAGCTTCATTTATGGCTTAACAGAGCCTGATTATCTTTTAATCTATTATTATTTTAAAACTGACATTTCTGAAAGGACGCATCCTTTCAAGTATTTGATGTATAAATATTTGTTCTGATAGCGGAACAAGGAGATATAATATAGATAATAGAAGATAAAAATAGAAAAAAGATATAGTAGATTAAAATGTCATACTATGAGACTATGATGCATGTTTGAAATTATGGAGATATCAATGAAAATTATTTAGTGTCAGTTGTTTGTTGTGTTCATTGAAAGTATTGCTGAAGTTGTCTCCAAGGTGGGTCCTTTCTGGTTATTTAAATTGATATAACAAGTTTATATTCAGTTTATCAGTGCACATTTGTTGGATCTGTGTGGTTGATTAATTGGTTCTTTCGAGAAAAGATTAAATCCTTTTAATTGATCATAGTAATCAGGGAAGTTCATCTGGATCATTAAGAAGAACTTGGTAGTCATAGTCTTGCATGTTTATACAAGTTATAAACTAAAATATATGCCAAACAATTTGAATGTTTTGTAGAAAGAAGTTACTCATTTAGATTTCATTTGACTCCTCATACACAATAAGGCACTAGTCTCTACATTTTCATCATTTAGTTTCATTCATTTTTTACATCTATTAACTGAATATATTAGGTTTTAGTTTTAATATTGCTATACAATTTATACCAAATCAAGTTTCATTTGTCCACTCCCATCTGCCATTGTGGGAAAAACACTTCAAAAGAGATAAGTACATATACTTTAAGTCTACTTCATTCATATAGGTACGCCCGCCTAGGTCTAGCAACACCTGAAGAGGAGAAGGTCTAAACTATTTGGCCTTGTTTGTTACCCTGAAACGTACCAAGAGATTGGCAACCTCTTGAGGCATTTCACCTGTGTTTTTGAGAGCTAACATGGTACCATTCTTTTTGCCTCATGTTGTGGACCCCATCATGATGGTAGAAAATAATTTTGCAATAAATGCCACAAATTAATTTAAATTAATTTTAATTTTTTGTTGTAACTTACGAGGGTCTAGGTCATACTCTCACAAAAATATTCCAAAAATTTGGTTTTTTGTAGCCTTGGGAGTGAAATTGTTGGAAAACCTAATTTTGCAATAAATCACTTATTTATGCTTAAAATTCTCTACAATTTTGACTATAGGTTCCTATATTACTTATTCAAACACCCATAAAAATTGAAGAACCAATCCTAAAATATTTGGGAAATATTCACTTTCAAAATAATTTGGGAAGAAATCCTAATTCTATAATAAATATTTCAATTCTACTCCAATTTATCTAAAATAAGAACTATAGGTTTTTTAATATTTCCTAAAACCCTTTAAAAATAAGATAAAAAATCACCAAAATCTAGGAGATATGGATTTCATAAAATGACCTCCAAAATTGAAAAAAATTGTCTTGTTGTAACGGTGCCAAGATCATGAGCTCTAATACCACTTGTAATGAAATCACTTTCATAATAGAAGAATATGATAGAAAATGTGTTGCAAATACTTGATAATAACTAAGAATAAAAATTCACTTTGAGGGGACAAACCTCCAAATATCTCCCATGAGAACACAATTCACAATATGATGATGAAATAAGACTCACAACCTCCTATATATACCTATTTATGCCTAAGATATAACCCAGGAAAACTTAGATAACCCTATATAATCCCTAGACTGACCTAAGTAACTAAATAACAATATAATAATGATAATATGACTTAATTAGGAGTTAAGATAGCCACAAGACGACTATTCATAACCCGATGTACTCTTATATTAAGGGTGTAGCTATAGCTATAGGATTAATTAGGATTTTCATTATGTCATCCTTTGTACCCTTGAATGAATTTGAAAATCCATCAATGTCCCTCCATACAAAACCTACCCATCTATACAAACCGTCAAAATACACCCTTTTGCAACATGTTGGTATATCTTTCTCATAAAATAAAAAATCTCTAGTTAATGTTTCCATGTGCAACTCAATGATAATGCTTGCATGTTCCAAAGCTTGTTCCATCGTTGTTCTAGGGTTATCTCTTATATAACAATCTAGCCAAGAAGCACTCTCTCCATGTTCTTCTTCTTCCTTCAATAGGAAACATAATTAGTTAGAACAAGGTTACAGTGCATTTTCCTTAAATATAGAATTCATGGATAATAAGATAGGTTTTGCTAAATGTGGTTAATAGATACCTAAAAATCTTTGCAATCATCGATTAATCGACAACCCATTACTACATCATTTTGAAATTGACCAACCCTTTCCAAAATATCATCAGGAAGAAATGTGTCAATTAGAAGAATCAGAAATAGTGTGCACACAGGTATGCCTGTAGAGTTAATGGCATTCTTTAAATATTCACCCAAAGTGGGGTGGTAGTCATCGGCAATCCATTTTGCATCTTGCCATTCTCCCAAAATAAGATTCGTCCACTACAATAGAAGATATATGAGATACATTGTAAGATTTATAAGTATTTTCCACAAAAAAAGAGATATTTATTTATATATTTTAACATGAAATGTTTGAATATAAAAATTTGATATAGTGACTTACATAATCTTGCATCCACTTGTGTGCACGTGGACCATGTATTTTCTTTGCTTCATCAACTAATTCCATATATGTTTTATGGCAGAACTGCAAACTAATTTGCATATATTGGGGAAGAAGATCCACCATAGGCATATCCCAACTAAGTAGAATGAAATGAAAGTCAATTTATTCATTTGTTAAAGTAAAATGATAATCAAACAATAATTATGATTATTATTTTGAGGCTTCGCAAATTAATAACAGTTAAATATAAGTTACTAGAATGCATAATAACTAGTATTTGCACTTTTGTAAAGGAAAATTACTATTTGTGTAAAATTTTTAATTTTTAGTGGAACATTAATGCTAAAAGTTGAAGATAATAGAGTATGATTATAAATATAAATAAAAAGCACTAGACTTACTTGATCAAGGCTGTCTTAAAATGTATGAGCTCATCAATGGCTCCATAAGTGTCAAAAATGTCATCAATGACAGCAATCATGACACCCACTTTAGCGAATCCAATTCGAGCTAGAGAGAACTCAAGTTCATACAATCCACATGCATAGCCAATATAATAGTCGACATGTCGATGCCGGAAAAAATTAAGTTGGTTTACACTTGCTTCGCTCCACCACCTACATATTTGTATCACCACATACACGTTAGTCCAATACAAATAATTTTCTCCTCTTCCTGATGATGGATCACTGAATGTGATCCAAAATGTCCAAAAAAAATACACACAGTTGAATCCAAAATCCAAACATTGTAATGACATAATATATTACTTGGATATGATTTTGAGCTCAGTCTGGTTTTGAGCTTGTAGTATGTTGAAATCTAATATTGCTGCTTCCAAAATATTTTGGCAAATCTGATTGGGCATCCTGAAAGAAAGAATTGAATTAGCTAAGATAAGTTAGCTTGGCTTTTCATCCACTGTTTGGATCACACTTAAGATGACTCCGTAGACAATAAAAGTGGGATATTTCTAACCACTTAAACAAGAAAGAAGATTGTTTGTACTGACTTGTAAACACCCTCCATTGACATCCAAGAATCAATATCTTGTCTAAATATTTGAATGGAGTTCCATGCTTCCCATCGTGGATTGCTGGATCTCCAAGAATACTTCATAAAGTATTCAACCTGCAGATTTTTTATTAAATGATATTTGTTAGTATAAACAAGGAAAAAATATTTTATAATAACTTCATTAAAATTGAATGCGGTGCTTTCCTCTGTCAAAAGTTGGCTTCTTTCTCTTATGTGCTGGTTCTGTGCAAGTGCTTGTTGAAGGTATCGGGAGGCGAATGATTTAGCCTCTTTCATTACTGTTTCTCCCGGAAAAGAAATCTCTGCAGCTTGATATAAACTCAGCACACTTCTTAATTGATTGTCACCTTCTTCAGTGGGTGGCGTCAAAATGAATTGCTCATTTTGATCTTTAAAATTTTGAAATACCTCTGTTTACAATTGCATGAAAACAAAATACTATCAAAAATCAAATCTAGTATTAGAACTCAAACACAATATGAAGAGTAAGGGTTTTAGGAAAATTTACCGTCAGCAATTCATTGTAGGAAAATTCACCATGAAAAATTCATCGTTATGACAAATTTAATTCAAGAAAAATTCACCACCAGCAATTCACTGCAGAGGAAAATTCATCGCATTCAAAATTTGTGATTAATTTTCAGTGGCGGTGAATTGCTGGTGGCGGCGAATTTTCCTTGAGATGAATTTGTCATGATGGTGAATTTTCTGCGATGAATTGCTGACAGTGAATTTGCCTGTTACCAAGAACAAGATTTAAAAAAAAACCTTGAAATACATGATATCCATTAAGACGAAGAATTCTAAATCCCAAAGCAGTAGTGTTGAGATCTGCAATGGAATTTTTTCTCCCCCATGAAATACCATTTTCATTCCAATACCTGTTTAAAAAGATACATACAACTAATAATCAAATGAGCTCTATAATTAAATGTATTGAATGGAAGAAGTTAAAAGATGGAAGGCGCGGCACTACTTGTAAGTATAATCAAGAAGCGCTTTGATTTCGTTTTGAAAATAACGATGAATTCGTAATCGTTGCACAGAATCAACTATGGAGAATCTGTGAAGCAGGTCGTAAGGGGAGGGGCATTTTTCTCCATCCCCAAGCAGAGGATTAAATGCCTTATCCTTGATCTGCTCAATCAAGCTTCCCACCCTGTCACGGTATGAAGATGCCTGCAAATGTTGTTCAACTAAGTTGATCAAAACAAAATAGTGAAGATAATATTGAGATTGAGGTTGCAACTAAATAATTACCTCATATGGCGATGAAAGGGATTGCAGGAAATCGTCCTCCCAGACATTGGGATGGAATTTGCCTATATTTCGAACTACCAAATGCTCATTCTCTTCCTTTTGACAAGTTAGCAGTGCAGCCATTGTACAGTATTCCTAAATATCAAACGATTCAAATAATATAGAGAATGAGAGTACAATACGGGTATTAAATAGGTCGAGAGTCAACGTTAAACGCTCGTGTTCATCTACTTTGAACGAAGAAAACGTTAAACGCGGCTCGTGTTAAGGGACAAAGAAGGTGGTTAAGTTTTCTTACGTTATAGGTGAAGATCAGTACACCCAATATTTTATGATACATAATTTTTTTTAATGCTGGTATTGTCATGGGTGTTAGCGCACATATGTGGTCATCTAGAAATTAGTGTACCTCTACTATCATTACTAAAGAATATTATTTTTTATGTTTTACATGATTTAGGGGAAAGGAGCCACGACATGAGCATGTTTCAATAGGTAGTTGTAATAACATTTGTTTATATAATGTCTAATATTTTTAACAATATTGGACCAATAGTTGTGAGTTTAAAGTTGTTAGCGTTGATGATGACTATCCATAATTAAATGAAATGTATTCCTTAGATCTAAAAAGCAACAAATCATGTGATGCCACATCAACGCCCAATAAAACATGATGTAGATGCACAAGTATTGGTCTCACTTTTTTTTGGGTCTTTTTGAACACCTTGACAAAAAGTATGCCGATGTGGCATCATATTTAATGGTGTGGCCTAGAAACCTTAGTTATAAGCAAGGGACTTTTCCAGTAAGACGCTGTAAAAAATTGGGTGTGATTTGAAATTTCCACATAGGATTTTGAGAAGTGCGAAGTTAGGGTGCTCAACTACTGGGTCCTCTCCCCTACACATTGACCAAAAGGACTATAAATTGTAGCTTTGAGCCCTATTCTCTATTAATGTTGTATTTATACCTTAATATGGTATAGATAAGAAAGAGAATTAGAACATATGTAGTGGATTGAAAATTAGTATAATGTACACAAATCAAATAAAGAAATCATATATAAATCGTATACACATATCAAATGCCATAAGCCATTATATATACACTACATTAATATGTGGTACACAATCATTTGTCCTTCAATATAAATTCATCTCTCATGCAATATCCTCTCATATTATTCTTTCTCTCAACAAGTCCCTAGCTCATAGGCACTTACCCTAGGGATCTAATGTCATCCACAAATTAATAATTTCTTACCAAAACAATTCAATAATTTACCATTACAACAATTTGTAACAAGAACCTTAGTTCATATTAGGATACACCATTATTTCATTGGTTACATAGATAACACATGTTAATTCACAATGTGAAGGTTAAAAGTAGGATTCTAATAATTTTCTCATCCTCCCATTAGTGATTCCTTATAACATCAATATATCCAATATATGTATAATTTAAGCATCCTAATCAAGCGTTCTATATCTCTATAATTGAAAGATGGGAAAAAGTAGTGTGTAGAAAGTTGATCAAAACAAAATAGTGAAGATAATATTGAGATTGAGGTTGCAACTAAATAATCACCTCATATGGCGATGAAAGTGATCGCAGGAAATCGTCCTTCCAGACATTGGGATGAAATTTGCCTATATTTCGAACTACCAAATGCTCATTCTCTTCCTTTTGACAAGTTAGCAGTGCAGCCATTGTACAGTAGTATTCCTAAATATCAAACGATTCAAATAATATAGAGAATGAGAGTACAATAAGAGGTATTAAATAGGTCGTCAGTCAACGTTAAACGCTCATGTTCATCTACTTTGAACGAAGAAAACGTTAAACGCGGCTCGTGTTAAGGGACAAAGAAGGTAGTTGGGTTTCTTACGTCATAGGTGAAGATCAGCACACACAATATTTTATGATTCATAATTTTTTTTAATGTTGTCATGGGTGTTAGCGCACATATGTGGTCATCTAGAAATTAGTGTACCTCTACTATTATTACTTAAGAATATTATTGTTTATGCTTTACATGATTTAGGGAAAGGTGTCAGTACTTGAGCATGTTTCATAGTTGTGATAGCACTTGTTTAGGGGAGAGGACGCAGTAGTTGTGCATCCTAACTTCGTGCTTCTAATTATCCTACGTGGAAATTTCAAATCATTCCCAATTTTTTACAGCAGCTTACTTGGCAAGTCCCCTGCTTATGACTTTCGTTTCAGGGCCACATCATCAAATATGATGCCACATCAGCATGCTTTTTGTCAAAGTGTCTAAAAAAGCCCCAAAAAAAAGTGCTACCAATACTTGTGCATTCACATCATGGATAGTTGAACGCCGATGTGGCATCGCATGATTGGTTACTTTTTAGATCAAAAGAATACATTTTGTTTAATTATGGGTAGTCAAGTCACAACTATTGGCATTATATAAACAACTACTATCACAACTATTGGGCATTATATTAACAACTACTATCACAACTATTGGAACATGCTCAACTATTGGGTCCTTTCCCCTAAATAATGTCTAATATTTTTAACAATATTGGACCAATAGTTGTGAGTTTAAAGTTGTTAGCATTGATGATGACTATCCATAATTAAATGAAATGTATTCCTTAGATCTAAAAACAACAAATCATGTGATGCCACATTAGTACCCAATAAAACATGATGTAGATGCACAAGTAACAGTCTCACCTTTTTCTTGGGTCTTTTTTATCACCTTGACAAAAAGCATGCTGATGTGGCATCATATTCGATGATGTGGCCCTAAAACCTTAGTTATAAGCAAGGGACTTGCCCAGTAAGTTGCTGTAAAAAATTTGGAGTGATTTGAAATTTCCACATAGGATTTTGAGAAGTGCGAAGTTGGGGTGCTCAAATACTAGGTCTTCTCCCCTACACATTGACCAAAAGGACTATAAATTGTAGCTTTGAGCCCTATTCTCTATTAATGTTGTATTTATACCTTAATATGGTATAGATATGAAAGAGATTTAGAACATATGTAGTGGATTGAAAATTAGTATAATGCACACAAATCAAATAAAGAAATCATATATAAATTGTATGCACATATCAAATGTCATAAGCCATTATATATACACTACATTAATATGTGGTACATAATCGTTTGTCCTTCAATATATATTCATCTCTCATACAATATCCTCTCATATTATTCTTTCTCTCAACAAGTCCCTAGCTCATAGGCACTTACCCTAGGGATCTAATGTCATCCACAAATTAATAATTTCTTACCGAAATAATTCAATAATTTACCATTACAACAATTTGTAACAAGAACCTTAGTTCACATTAGGATACACCATTATTTCATTGGTTACATAGATAACACATGTTAATTCACAATGTGAAGGTTAAAAGTAGGATTCTAATAATTTTCTCATCCTCCCATTAGTGATTTAATCCACACACTCCTTATAACATCAATATATCCAATATATGTATAGTTTAAGCATCCTAATCAAGCGTTTTATATCTTTATAATTGAAAGATGGGAAAAAGTAGTGTGTAGAAATTTATATCAAAGGATTCAATTAAACTACAATATATACAATGGCATAGTGGTTAAATAACCACAAAACCATCAACCAGGTTGACCAACCAACTAACTACCAATTGACCAACTCAAATGACTAATGATGTAATATTTATAAATACTAACATTCCCCCCTTACTACATCATATGCCCAATATAACAAAGCAATAAAGTTCAAAAAGGCTCAAAATTTATATGTGCAAAAGATTTGGTAAATATGTCAACACGTTATTCTTGAGTTGAGAGAAAATGGAACTAGATATTATATTGCTAAAAATGTTCACATAACAGTGACATTAATTCTTAGTATGCTTGGTACACTCATAAAAATAAGATCAAGATAAAAAGCATCATCACACTCTAATTATTACAAAATAAAGTGGTAGGACTTGTCTCAAGAACACTCATGCCTATCAAAACATGTGATGTAACCATATTATCTCATAAATAAATCCACATGTGATGCAATATTTTGCATCTATGGAAGAGTGAGCAGTAGTAGTTTTCTTTTTGCTCCCCTAAGAAATCAAACCAAATCCAAAAAATAAAATGAAGCATGAAGTCTTCTTCATGTCATCCACTAAACCTGCATAGTCAAGAAAGTTCCAAAACTATCTCTATGGGTGTCAACATAGGTTTGGCATCTTCCATTCTAAATTTCTTAAGCAATGTCCTCACATATTTCATCTAAGAGACATAGATCTCTTTCTTCTATTACCACACTTCAAGGCCAAGAAGATAATACATAGATCTATTTCTCTTAACAAGTCTCCAACTCATAGGCACGTACCCTTGGGATCTAATTGTTGGTGTGAATAAGTCGTGTACCTAGTTTATTCCTTTACTAGGGACTTAGGGGACTTAATTCACATGTTAAGTTTACTTAGGATATTAGTTGTCATATCTAGATAAGTATTAGTTGTTTTATCTAGAATTTCCACTTTCCTAGGTAGTTATGAGTTAGTTGTCTCATGTGATAGGATTAAGACACTTGTCATGATCTTGTCTTATCCTATCTCTCATCCTTGCCTTTATAAGCAAGGCATCTCTAAGCATTTTATTGAATTGCATAGCATTGTATTGTATTGCATTGATCATATTGTATCATACTGCAATCCTTGTTTGGTGGAATAACATCTTCCATTGTTGCTTCTCTCTATCTCTTGTGGAGGTTCTTTGGTGTTGTAGATTGAAGATCTTGGGTTGATAACTTCAACACTGATGTCACCCACAAATTAATAATTTCTTACTAAAACAGTTCAATAATTTTGCATTAAAATGATTTTTAATAACAACCTTAGTTCACATTAGGATACACCATTATTTCATTGGTTACATAGATAACCGAAATTAATTCACAGTACGAAGGTTAAAAGTAGGATTCTTATAATTTTCTCAACCTCCCATTAGTGGTTTAACCCGCACACTCCCTATAACATCAATATATCCAATATAAGTATAGTTTAAGCATCCTAATCAAGAATTTTATATCTTTATAATTGAAATATGGGAAAAAGTAATGTGTAGAAATGTATATCAAAGGATTCAATTAAGATACAATATATACAATGGCATAGCAGTTAAATAACCACAAAACCATTAACCAGGTTGACCAACCAACTAACCACCAATTGACCAACTAAAATGACTAAATATATAATAAATAAATACCAACAATCCTCCCTTACTACATCATATGCCCAATATAACAAAGCAATAAAGTTCAAAAAGGCTCAAAATTTATAGGAACAATAGATTTGGTAAATATGTCAACACATTACTCTTGAGTTAAGAGAAAATGGAACTGGGTATTATATTGCTAAAAATGCTAACATAATAGTGTCATTAATTCTATGCTTGGTACACTCATAAAAAATAGGATCAAGAGAAAAAACATGATCATCACACTCTAATTATTGAAAAATAAAGTGGTAGGACCTATGGGTAAGTGCATGGATCCGTGACACGATTTTGGCTCTTAAGATGTCACTTTTTTCTAAAATTAGAAAAATATGATTTGCACAAGAAAGTAAAGATAGTTATGCTCAAAATTTCAAGATGCAGCAAGAAAAAGAGTTGAAGTGCTCCAAGTTTAGTTGCTAAGATACTATTTCTTTTTGAAATTAATGGAGATTAAGGGTCTCAAAAAGAAGGGGGAAAAAAAGGTCCTATTTTTATAAAAAAAAGAAGTAGCATAGCACCTGAGGGTTCCCTCCTTTTTGATTAATTTTTTTTAGAATTTCAAAAATACGAATGGTGAGAAATTAGCTAACACCATGTAGTTTATCCTTGTTCTTTCGGATAATTTTTTTAATGAATAAATAATATTTTATGAATTTTGAAAGTGGACACATGTTGAAAAACTAAAATTTTAGTGTGTTCCCATCTTTTTTTTTTGAAAACTAATCAAAAATTGATTTTTTTCAACATGTGTAGAATAGAGTCTAGTTTTAAAAAATGTAATTTGTTTCACGTTTCGAGGAATGAATAAAAATCTATCCTAAAACTAGCACATGTTGGTTTTTGACCAAAAATTGAGGCATTTACAATAGAAGTTATGGATCAAAACCTTAACTAAATCAAAATGAAAAAGAAATTATATATCTAGATAGCTAAGAGAGAGGTTAATGCCATCACAATTTTTTTATAAAATTGCATTGAAATACGTACAAACGTGAGGGTGAGAACAAACAAAAATATGAGAAAATTTGGAAAATCCTGTCATTTCACTCATCCAAAGCAGGTCATTTGGTGAGAACCAAATTTGGCACTCACCAAATGACGCATCACATTTGGAGAGTGCCAAATTTGGCATGCTCCAAATGTGATGTGTCATTTGGCAAGTGCCAAATTTGGTGTGCAAAAAATGTGATGTATAATTTGGTGAGCGCCAAATTTGGTGTGCACCAAATGTGATGTGTCATTTGGTGAGTGCAAAATTTTGTGCTCACCAACTAACTTGATTTGAACAAAATCTAACTTTCCCCTCTCTTTGGTTGACCACTTTGATAATGTTGAGAGTACGTAGTTTATGATCGTAGATGGATAGTTAAGGTTTTACCTT
>VDFB02358134.1:119527363-119596996 GCA_007258455.2 Sequoia sempervirens
GGTATATTCTTTTTTCAGTTGATTTATTTAATTTTGATGTGTTCCAACAACTTGAAAAATGACTAGTATTAGTCTCAAAGAGAGTGATCAACTTGAAGATACTTCCAATTTTACACCTTGAAATTGCAAATTGAAAATGGTATTAGAAGTTGATTTTTGGGTCTATGTTAACACCAAGGTTGAACATTCTACAAATATTCTCCTGTTGCGTGAATATAACAAGAAGATAGCCAAATCATAGTGAATCATCTTAGATTATCTGACCCCTCATATCGCAGATAAGAAGATAGCAAAGGAGATTGGTGATGCCTTGAAAACTCATCAAACAAAAAGTCATCTGTTCAAATAACAAGTCATCTATTTTCTAGTTTCAGTACTACTTGCAAAAAAATGATCTATTCAGATAGACCAACTTTTGACAGAAAAAATCAGAACTAAGAAAATTCAAGTAGCAAGTCATCTATTTTCTAATTTTAGTATTATTTATGTTTCTTGCAATCCATTTTGTCTTTAGCCACATTCTCATGCTTGAAGGTTCTTAACAATTATAATAGTTGTACCAGGGGCCATGTTTAACAAACCAAATGCAATTGCTAACTTTTCACTATGGTGGTAGATAAACGATTCTTTATACCTTGTTGCCTTCACTTTCCAAGCCAATTTCTCCTACTTTGCATAGCTCTACCATGTTTGTGGATGTGATCTGTCTCCTACACAAAAAACATCTACCAGTTTATGGCCTTCAATCCAACTACATCCAAGTATCTTTTTAATTCCTCTTTCATCAATCTCTTTACTAAACTTTCATAGAAGTTATTCTACTGTGGAATTGCAATGTAAAAAATATACAAGAAGTTTTTTATCATACTTGTACAATAGCATCATAAGATAAGTTTTATTTAGATTAATTCCTCTTGGTATCAAAGGAACTAAAAAACCATTATAAGAGTTGAATGGAAAGTTTGCACATCAATCATGGAGGGCCATACAACCTCCACCAACTCATTTCATTCTCCCATGTTAAAGTTTCTCTATCGATCGTTGTTGAACTTATGTAACCTCTTAGTTTGGAAAACTTGGTCTAGTTGTGTCAACTTACTGTGGCATCCTTTTTATTCTACATCTTCCAAATGGCCTTCATGAAACCTCTTTGTTTGGAAAACCTTGTCTAGTTGTATCAAATTAATTGGCATCCTCTATTTTGTACATCTTCCAAATGGTCTCATGAAACCCATTATCATATCCTTGTCATCTATGGGGAGAAATCTACTAAGCCTCTCCATTTACCAATTTGGGTTTAGTGCATGGGAAGCCATGTGCAAAGGAGAGTTCAATGTCTCTCACCACCATTGTATTATTAAAAGAAATGTGCTCATTGTAGAATTATAAGGTGGGGGTTCTTTTTGTTGAAAAACCTTCTTTTGGCTAAGCATGCTATCAATGAACGAATATATTTCCACAAGGCTAGGACTTTCCAAGTCTACATATCTAATTTCCATGAAGATTGCAGATGTGAAAAATGTTATTTATTTGTCATGTAACAAAAAAAGTCACTTTTCCCACTTCCTTCACCCTAAAACCTTATTGTCTTGGAATCACCCCATTGATTTCAGTCTTGTTTCATCCTCTCCAATGGAACAAAGCAAGATCTCTCTCCTCTCAATTAGTTTGTTGTTGAGGGGTGCATGGTATGCTAAGAACCACCCTCTAGTGCCTTATATCTTATCATACCATGATGCCTTTTGTACAGATCTCCAAGAGAAAATATGAACTGGCATCACAAATAGATGTTGACAATAAGATTAATTAATTGACCATATATGTGTCTATGAGATGACTTAGAAACAATATGGTTGAATCCTGATAAAATATCACATAATTTAACAAGCTAAAAAACACCACCTACTTGATGACCCTATATTTGTCTTATGCCAAAAATCAATACTGAATGATTTGGTAAATTGTTAGATTTATGCATTGAAATCATTGAGAAGCAATGATAAATTATAAACATCTCAAATTATAGGATAATTGACATCTAGTAGAGTGAAATTGAAAAAATTCAAAATAGTGAAACTGGAGATGAGAAATAGAGGACATGAAGGCTAGAGAACATTATCATGAATTTTAATCTTGTATATGTAGCTTTTGTATGAGAAGATAACTGATTGATGCTAACAACTTACCCTACCAACTTCTCAGCTTCTTTTGGTAGATGTGCATGAGAGATTGAAATTTCGTGCCCAAACTCATGTATGTGATGAGGTATTTTAATATTGTACATAATTCTTACCACATTTACATTTTTGCAAAGGCCAATACCATCTCTTACAATTTGTTTTGATTATGCCATTTCTTTCAAGATTTTAATATTAGGGTGTATTTCTTAAGTTTTTGCTTTAGTGCTTGTTCCAATTCTATTGGTTAGCAAGAGAATAATATATTATTTATTATGTATGAAATCCTATTTTGAGGAATTGAGTAATAGTTGTAAAACAATATGATATTGGCATGAATACTAGCTCCATGGAGATGCATGAGAATGCTTATTTTTTCTTAGATATGAGTTGAATTATATTAGCAATGAATAAACTTTAATTTCTAATTTGTGGAAAATTTTCTAGATTGACCTAGCCACTTTCAATGGAGAAATTATTTTTTAGGTAACTTTTATATATGTTATGATAGCAAGTTGATCTTAAGTTGGATGTTTTGTGGATATAATTTAGGTTGTTATGCTTGTTTTTGAAACAAAATTTGTATAATGATCACTACAACCAGATGCATTAATTTTCTCACTTAATGATGTGACAATAACAACTATGGTCAGTAGGAGAGATCCTCCTAGGATATTTGGTGGTGAGGTAATTCAATGCTAATTATTCACACTCATGCATTATATGTCATGCTGATTTTCTTATATTGATTTCTTCTTAGAGATATGAACTTTCAACCTGTTGTTTTTGTATGTTACTTAACAATGCTTCTGGAATGCCAAGACATTTTCAGGTAGAAGTTAGTTGGGCATGGCCTTGCATTTATAGCTGCTAGAGGATCTAGTAGGTTGTGATCTCTCATTGTAATAAGAGTTGGAGAATACTTCATTATCTCTCTGGTTAGTGGTTGTGATACATGCATTTGTGTTGTACAAATTTGATTTTAATATTTTTCTTGTGAATATATTGAATAACCCTCTGAATTTCTACTGTATTAAAGGATTATATGTTTATGGTGCATAATCTATTTTCTGATGTTTTTTGTTGTTGTATATGATGCTCAGTTTAAGGAAGCAAAAATAATCTGAAATATAGGAAGAAGTCACTAGCTAATCTTTTTTTCAATTCTCAGGTCACTTGAATGTTTGTTGTATTTTCTTTTAAAGGGTTGTTTGTACTTTGTAGTATCTAGATATTTAGGTAAAAATAAAATTAGAGAAACTGTAACATGGTGGGCATGAAAGAGAAGATGTAGAGTTATGATATTTTTTTTGTTTTCTGTTCGTATATGGCCATGCCAAAGTCTTATATGAGTTTTTTCTTTTGGTACAGGAATATCAATTAAGGTTACAAATAGATCGAGTGCTCAAGAAGGGTGTTAACTGTTATCAGATACTTGCAATAGTTGTACCATCCATTGTAATTTGTATCTACTATTTTTTACATAGAAATATTAATGAGTTACATCATGCTATTCTAGGTAACATTCTTAATTTTTTTACATTCTATCTTTGTATAAATGGTTTTATATTTCAGTTGATTTAGGACAGCTATTGATAAATTGAAATTCTTGATTTGAGTCTATGATAGGGCTTTTGTGCTCAGTACTTGTAACTATTGTTGTAACTGATGTTGTGAAAGATGAAGTTGACCGACCTTGCCTGAAATTTTTTTGGCAGTGTTTTCCAGATGGCATAACAGTTTAGAACAACTTATCAACCTCTAGTACTAAACTTTAGTTTTAGCTTTTTTTCTCTTCCTAATTAATGATCATTTTTGTTGCAAACTCTTTATTTATTGTTATTATTATTTTATCATTGACGATTCAAAGTAGTCTTCTAACTAGTATGAGGTTGTTCCAAAATTTTGATAACATTATAGGGAGGGTTGAGTGTCATGGAAATGAACATGTCATAAGGGAAGGTTACAAAGCTTTGACCTAGTGCGATTAAGGGGAAATAGTATAAGTGCATGAAAATAGGAGTATTATGTTTATATAGTGTCTGGTGAAGTTTAGGCGGTGTCACTAAGACATTGAATGTAACCAATGAGATTTTGATTTGCCAATGAGGCTTAATGAAGTAAATTTTTAGAGTGGTTTTTTCTCCACTCATAAATACTGTGTCGTGGCTCCTCTTGATTTGTAATCTGTTTTTGTTTGTGTCTAATCAATCACATTTGTTCAAGTATTTTAGTCTTCATTTCATGGTGTTTTTAACATTTGAATATCTATGGTACTTGGAAGTTTATATGTATAAATTTGTGAGGATTAAGTTAGATTTGATTTTTAGTGACTAAAGTAATGACTAAATAAATGATTAAAACTATGACTATATATGACTAAATTAATAACTAAATATATGACTAAATATATGACTAAATAAATGACCAGTTAACAACAATCAATGACTAAATATATGACTAAACAAATCACTACTATGACTAAATAAATGACTAAAATAGTTTAGTCATAAATTTAGTGGTGTTATAAATGACTAAAAATAAACCATTAAAATAGTCACATGATTAAAATTAATGACTAAATAAATGACAAATAAATGGCTAAATCAATGACCAAATTAATGACCAAGTTAATGACTAAAATTGTTTAGTCATAAATTTAGTGGTGTTATAAATGATTACAAATAAACCACTAATAGTTATGTGACTAAAGTTAGACATTTATATACAAATTTTCATAGTTTATTTCATCATATATTGATGTTTGTGTACTAGTGTTTTAACAATAATTTTTCCAAAAAAAAAGCGGATTTTTTTTTTAAATTCCTAAAAAAAATTCAAAAAAATATCGATGAATTAATAATATTTTTTTAAAAAAAATTCATACCCTAGTAATAATGATGACCTGGAGGGTCGTACGGCTCCCTGGGCAATTCTTTTTTACCTCATTGGACAACTGCTCCAAAATGGATGAATATACAATCGATCTTAGGGTTTTTGACTCTTTTGGGCATGATGGTAGGGTTAGATTTGACCCAAAATGCTCAAAAAATGCAGCTACCTTTTGGATCTGACAACCACTCTTCAGCTTCAAACCCTCATAGATTTGGCCTTGTATGTATGATTTGGATGAAACAAAAGGAAAAAATGACTTTCTCAAACCTTCTGGATGCAATGGTGAGCTTAGATTTTCACTAGCAAGCTCTGATATGAACCTTCTCTCTTCAAAAAAAGACTATCCAATGGCACCCAACCCACTTTGATACCATGTAAGATTTGGCTATGGAGATAGCCACCCAAGATCTAAAGGCCTATGGAAAGCACAAAATATTCAGAAGATCAATATGACAAGAATAAATTGTATTCCTATCAATGAATGCAAAAAGAGTCAATGTAGTTGTGTTGTACAATGTAGTAGAAAGCCCTTGGTTATATAGCCAAGATGAGATAAAAGATGTCACAGGATTATGACAAGTGCCGTAATCATATGACATGAAACAAATAATCACACTTATCTAGGTTCAAATATGTCACAAGTCAAAAGATAAGATAACTAATGACAACCAACACCTAGAAATATTCCTTCCTATGACCTAAGTAAACTTAACATGTGTAAATAAGTCCCCTAGTAATGAATTAACTAGGTACAAGACTTTATTTACACCAATAGGACCACACAAATACCTTCTACATGATCTGGAACAATCCACAAACCACTTGAGATTCATCCAAACTTGCAACATAGAAAGACTTCAACTCAAAACACCCAATTAACCTTATATGCACAAAAACACATGAAACACATATTGTATTGCACCAAATCATGAGAAATATTGAATTTTTAAAAGTAAAAACATCATAAGAAACTTCCCAAATCCACACAACCTGAAACCAAACTGTGGAGAAATGTGGAGCAAATAAATTTCTCCCAGACCACAGGAAATAACACTAAAAACCTAGTTCACACACTGATGAACACATCTCACTCTACATAGTGATATAGAAACCCAAACTTTGGATATATCTGCTACTAAAAACTTTGAAAAAAATATTAGATCCACAAAATCATAGCATCAACACAAAAGATACGTGAAGCACATCTTGGAGTACATTTTGGACACTTGCACAACATTGCTTTCTCTAGTTATCAAATTTTCTCAAAAGTAGTTGGAAACCAAGTACCAAAGACATCATTTCATCACATTACTTCATTCCAACACATCTTCAGTCACTTCAACATAAATATAGCTCCATGTACTCACAACACTTCCTCAATATCTTAACTATACTACAACAAATTGCGTCCCTCTTTTTCAAAATTTTCTTAATATCCTCGACATCTTCATCATGCAACAACCTTCCTCAACACATAGTTAAAATTAATGACAACACCTGCTTGTTGGAATTAATGAAAAAACCTTCATACTTGCAATAATATCCCCCTTTTTCATTGATGGAAACACATGATGTGCAAAACCATCAAAGACACAACAAATCTGAACACACTCTCTCCCCCTATGTAGATAATGTTTTTACATGAATCTTTCTCCCTTTCAACTTTATATTTTTCACATGATTCACTCTCCCCCTTTGACATCAATGGAAAAGATCAATGGAAAAGGATAAAATGATTTGAATTGTTCTCCCCCTTTGACACTGAATGAAGATAGTTGCTACTACTCCCGCTTAGACAAACTTCTCACTACGGTTCTGCAACATACTTTTATTGCTCTGAATACTCCCCCTTAGGAGTACATCCAACAAAATTATAAAAAAATTACAATATATATTCCTCACTACAAAAATGGCACTACATACATAAAGATATCCTCAAAAGCATTTAGATATCTAGTCTAGTAGTAGTTAGATATAACAATCCACCAATCATAGATCTTAACTTGCTCTAATTATCCTTAGGTGATTCATCATCCTTGCTCAATTTGCAACTAGTTTACATAGGATTACATATCGGTTTGGAGTCTTCCATTCCAAACTTCTTCAACATCTCTTTAACATACTTTGACTGTGAAATGAATATTCCTTTATATGTATGATTGATTTGTAGCCCAAGGAAGTAATTCATCTCCCCAAACATTGACACCTCAAACTCTTTCTACATCTCTTCTGTAGATTTATGACACATAGCTTCATTTCCTCCAAAGATGATATCATCCACATACACAACCACTATCAAGATTTTATCTTCCTCAATTTTGAAGTAAAGATTACTATTTGTGGTGCCTTTTCTAAATCTTTGTTGTATCAAATATATGTCCAATCTTGCATACCAAGCTTTGGAAGCTTGCTTCAATCCATACATTGCCTTTTTCAATCTATAAACCATATCTAGCTGATCTTATAACTGAAATCCTCCTAGTTATTCCATGTAAACCTCTTCCTCCAACTCACCATTCAAGAAAGTAGACTTCACATCCATTTGATAAACTTTAAAGTCTTTGTGTTGCAAATTCCAATAACATCTTGATTGCTTCCATCCTATCCATCAAAGCAAATGTTTCCTCAAAGTCTATTCCTTCCACTTATGAGTAACCCTTACACATAATCCTTTCTTTATTTCTTACCACTTCTCTATTCTCATTCAAATTGTTTCTGAATACCCACTTAGTTCAAATTATGTTCTTGTTTTCCATTCTAGTCAAACCAGTTCCCAAGTCCGATTCTTCTCAATCTGTATAAGTTCTTCTTTCATTTCCTTCACCCAATGTTCATATTTGCATGCCTCATTCACTATTTTGGGTTCAACTTTAGCGAGTAAACATAGGCTTACCTTAGCTTCAACAAGTCTACTTCTTGTCAATACTCCTTTCCTCTTGTCTACAATGATATGTTCTTCAGAATGATTCTTTTACACATACTTAGGGGTCTTTTTTAGAGCTTCTTCCTCTTCATTTTGCACTTCTTTTTCCTTATCTTTTTCCTCTTCTTCTTCTCCTTAAGTAGGTTTATCTAACATATATCCATTTATAGCCATTGAATTTTGCAAATCTTGATCAACCTTAACATTTGCGCTTTCAACAATCTTTCTTATCTTTTGTTGTAACATTTGTAAGCTTTGATTTGCGTAGAATATCCAAAGAAGATACCTTCATCAGACCTTGCATCAAACTTTCCTAAGTTTTCTTCATCTCTTTTGATATAACATTTGCTTCAAAATACTCTAATGTACTTGATAGTAGGAATCCTTCCATACCATAACTCATAGGGTGTTTTTGTGTTGTTAGCTTTTCCTTGAACCATGTTAAGTATTTAAACAGTAGTATGAATTTCTTCTCTCCAATAGACTTTTGGTAGGTTATCTTTTTTCATCATAGTCCTTGTAGCTTCTTGAATAGTCTAGTTTTTACTTTCAACCACTCCATTCCACTAAGGATTTCTAGGGATAGACAAGTGCCTCTTTATTCCATGAACTTCACAAAATATGTTAAACTCATTGGAGGTGAATTCTCCACCTCTGTCAGACCTCAAAAAATTTATTTTCAAATTCATTTCATTCTCAACCATAGATTTAAATTCCTTGAATCTATCTAGAGCTTCAGATTTTTCTCTAAGAAGAGTAACCCATGTCATTCTAGAATAATCATCAATCAAAAGCATGGAATACCTATCACCTTGAAGACTTCTCACCCTTGTAGGACCACAAAGATCTGTATGTATTAATTCCAATAATCTAGTAGTAGATTGTTCCTTTCCTTTGAAACTACTCCTTATTTTCTTTCCAAATTGACAATTTTTGCAAACAAAATTGATAGGCTTTGTAATTCTTGGTAGGTCTCTTTCTACATGAACTAAACTGATTCTAACTAAATTATCAAAATTCATGTGGCACATCCTCTAGTGCCATAACCAAATGTCATTAATCTAAGACATAAAGCAATTACCATCAACACCCTTGAGCTGATAGATATTTCCATATGTCCTCTTAATAGCAACAATCATAGTTCGAAACCCTTTTCTGATCTCATTTAATTTATCATTAAACACAATATTATATCCTTTGCTACACATTTTTCCAGCACTTAAAATATTATGCCTTAATCCTTTAACATAGTAAACATCCTCAGTATTATGCTTTCCATCAAAACTAATTTAACCTATTCCATAAATCTTAGCTCCTAAATCATCTCCAAATTTAAATAATCCTCCATCATACTTTTCAAGTTTAACAAACTTACTTAAATTGGCTCTGGTCATGTGATTAGAGCAGCCACTATCAACAACCCAGTAGTTTTAATCCTATTTAGCATGAAAATCAGAAACCAAAGTACCTTCAACCTTATCCTTCTCTAGAACACTTTCCTTCACACAACTTTCAAAGTTAGCAGAAGTAGATTCATCTATTAAAGCTAATAACAAGCATTCATTATCATCTCCATAATCAAATTCATCATCAGAAATACCAATATATTCTCTAACATTATAACTTCTTTTAATCATATTTCCTTTGTTCTCCTTACTTTTATTGTTCACAACTCTGTGTGGACATCTTGATGCATAGTGACCTATAATTCCACAACTAAAAAATTTGGAAGGTAGTCTACCTTTGTACTTATCGATTCCCTTTTTCATCCTTCTTAGAAAGTTAGGCTCCACATCATCAAGCTCTTATCCATCTAAATCTTCAACCTTTTATGAATTTCCAGCCTTGAAAGTTGTCTCTACTTTTGTACCATTTTTCAAACAAAGTTTTCTCATTTCAAATGAAGTTAGTGTACCCAAAAACTGATCTCTAGAATAAGTATTAAAATTTGCAACTTCTTCAATAGAAGATACCTTTTCACTATATGAATTGGGAAGAGATATGATAACTTTCTTTACCACTCTAGTTTGTTTGACTTGTGCACCAAGACCTCTCATTGTGCTTACTAGCTCATCAAATCTCTACATGTAGATTGCAATTATTTCATCCTCAGACATGTGTAGGGTCTCAAATTGTGCCTTTAGATTTTTCAACTTTTCTTGTTTAACCTTATCATCTCCTTCATAAATTCTCTCTAGCTTTTCCCAAATATCTTTAGTAGTCTTTAGATTCATAACTTTTACTAATTCATAATTTGAAAGACTATTCACAAGAATAAATCTTTCCTTAGAATTTACCTCATGTGCCTTGATCTCATCACTTGTGCTTGGACCATTTGCAGGTACAACATATTGAGTCTTTTTTTCCTTTTCAATCTCATACCCATGAGATGCCAAATATCCTTCATCTTTGTCTTCAAGAATGCATAGTCAATGCCATCAAACTTAGCAAAATCTATCTTGCTTTCCATCTTGGATTTACCTCAAGCAGTTAAGATTTTTTCCAAGGAACCTTACTCTGATGCCACTTGTTGAATGAATAAGACAATTAAGAGGTGGGGTGAATCAGTTGTATGAAATTAAAACACAAAAATCCTCAACAATAATTAGATTTATATGCATTCATTAAAGCCTTATTCTATTATAATGTATAATCATGAAATGCATATAATAGAAATTGAAACAACAACACCATACATAAGAGAGCACCATATTTACGAGGAAAAATAAATGATGGAAAAACCACAGTTAGGATTAACTCACAATATAAGTAATTACAAACCTAGTACAAGGTCTCATTCCCAGAATAGGACACACTATCCAATAGGGCTCATATCCAAAGCTCACTGCTTAGAATATGAAAAGACGATAGAAGATAAATGTTACATAGAGAAAACTATCTCAATGCAATAATGAATCCACCACAATTGCTCCAACACTTCAACAACCTTGTTTGAAATATTGAGGACACCTTTAGCTCACTGCCTTCAAAAGTTCAACACTTGAAGTTTGTACTACTTTGCTCAAATTCACATCTATACTTCTGCAATTCACATCATTCGCATCACTCGCCTCTATCTTGAGATCTCCCAACAACACCACTCTTTATTTATACCATCGTTAATCTTAAAATTTTCTCCTAAGTTGGCTACACACAATTTACATTTACAATTTCAAATTAGGTCAGCAGGCAAGCATTCCTATAGTGGATAGGAATGAAGGCGACCCATATAAATCCTTAGTTAGGACCTAAATTTTTCCTAACACACCTCAACATGCTTCAACGAGCTTCGAACACACTTAGTATGTAATGTAACACCAGGTCAGCCATTACCCATGATAAACACCATAAGACTATTAAGTACATAGTTCCAACTTGATCAGGATGACACACAGACCATAAAATACATTCTACATGATCTGGAACAATCCACGAGCAACCTGAGATCCAACAAATATTTCATCCAAACTTGCAACATAGAAATACTTCAACTTAGAACACCCAATTAACCTTGTATGCACACAAACACATGAAACACATATTGTAGTACACCAAATCATGAGAAATCTTGAATTCTAAAAGGTATAAACATCATAAGAAAATTCCCAAATCTGCACAACCTAAAACAAAACTACAGAGAAATGCGGAGCAAATACATTTCTCTCATACCACAATGAATAACACTAAAAACCTAGTTCACACACTGATGACCACATCTCACTTTTCACAATGATCTAGAAACCAAAACTCTAGATATAGCCACTACTAACAACTCTGAAAAACATATCAGATCTACATGGGTAGAGCATCAATGCAAAAGAAACATGGAGCACATCTTGGAACACGTTCTGAACACTTGCACAACACTATTTTTTCTATTTATCAATTTTCTCAAAAACACTTGGAAACCAAGTACCAAAGACATTTTCTTAGCACATTAATTCATTCAAATACATCTCTAGACACTACAACATACAGATAGCTCCATGTACTCACAACACTTCCTCAATATCTCAACTATACTACAACAAATTATTTCCCTTTTTTCACAATTTTCTCAATATCCTCAATGTCTTCATCATGCAAAAAACTTCCTCAACACATAGTTGACATCAATGACAATATTGGCTTGTTGACATCAATGACAACACCTTCATACTTGCAACAATTTTATCTCCTAGATCTTCGTAATTCTAATAATATATATATGAACTTCTCATTTCTAGACTAGTTTAGAGAAGATATTAGGATAGAAGGATAGAAAGATAGAAAGCTCAAAGCATATTTATTTTCAATATCATTCCCCTCTAATAAATAAAACCGTGTATGGAAAATAGTCATGTTCATAAACAACACTAATCATTTAGTAATGTATGGTAAGGAATCTACTTATTAGTATGACTAGAGTTCTCATCCTTGTGGAGCAGTATGAAATATTTAAACCCTTGGGATTTATCTTTTATTTGAACCCTTGTCTTATTGTAGTACCAAAATGAGTGTTATGGATAGGTATTTTATGTAATTATATTAGACAACTAAATGAATAGATTTAATTAGCATATTGTTTTGAGTATATCTAAGTAATCATAGTGTTTAGGGGTTCACTAATTATAAGGTAAGAGTTTAACATTTTGAGGAGGAAAAAAATATCATTTGGTTGTCTTAAATCTTTTTGTATATCAAACTCACAAATGCCTACTATTTATTAAAATCCTAAGGATATATATAAATAAGATGAATATCAAGATACTTCCAATGTAATGATAGAATTATCCTACATAATATAATAGTAATAAAACATTTTGAAGGTTTATATATAATGCTTGATTAATTACTCTAGTAAAATATGACAACTATGTTTGTACTACTATTATTTTGTACAGGGAAAATCCCAACAAAGAGTTTGAATTAGTTACATGAGGTCTAATGATTGAATTCAAAGAGGTCTTGATTTAGTGTTAGTAATGATCAAATTTGAATATATATGCTAATTTCAATTTACTTTATGTCTATTTTAGAAATTAGTATTATTATACTTGTTTTTATTTAAAAATAAAAACTTGACATCTAAATTTATTTAACATAAGTTACATTGTAGACCTATAACCCACATATCTCAAGATCATTTTCATATTTTTGAATTAGGAATTAGGTAATATTATACCATTTTAATCCATTGGTTAAACTAATGCTTTTATAAGATATGAAATTTAATAGTTTTATAATAAGCTTGACTTTGGGACATTTCAAACTTTATAGAGGGACAAACAATCTTTAAATTATATATATATATAATAGATATTTATTTCTAAATTAAAATTAAATTAAATTACATTAATTACTTAAACAAAAGAAAGATTGGAGCTAGTATTTTTATGAAGTGCTTTTTGTGTAGTCATTACCTATTGTTATTTTCTTTTGTTTAAGATGTTTAATGGAATTTTTTTATATCATTTTTTATATATTGTACTTTGTTATTGGACTTCATCATCCCAATGACCTTGTACATGTTCTTTATTTTATAGGAATTAGATTATTTGAAATTTTATTATTGTTGCTTAATTGTAAATAGTTGACATTATGTTAAAAGTATATGTGTCCAAATTAGATGTTATAAATAACCTATGGATACAAATAAACTAGTTTTCATTGCATCCTTGTTGGATTCAAAAAAGAAAACTCTAGAGGTTTATTTGAGTGAATATGTGAAATGATATATACTTTATTTAAGGAAAATTGTGTACTTTTTTCTATTTGTAAAAAAAGAGGATACTCATGTAGTCCAAAATGCATGATTACTATCTTGGAATGTTTTTGAATGATAGCAATAGGTTCCTTCATAAAACATGTTATGCACATCATTAACTATTTATCTTCTGTGCAATGATATGATAATATTTTTTGAAAAAAGAATTAAACATTTTTTTTACAATAAGAGGTGAATCAATTTTTTTTAAAAGTTATGTGATATTTATATGAACTTGTAGTAACTCCTTGTAAAATCATTATTTACTTCATATATTTTTATTTATTCTAGATAAAATTGAATTAAAAGAATTGATAAGATCTAAAATTTATGAAATAAAGCAATAAATAAAATTAAAGTGATAGATTTACCAATATCTTGAATTTTTTTGTGATGATGTAGATTCAACTTAAGCTATTGAGGACAACAAATAAATTACAACTCCCCTTGGAAAATCAAGCACTTGGGCGGGAAGCATAAAAATTTAGGATGTTTGAATTCCTTTAGTGGAGATGGGGATGGAAACTTTGAATCTGAAGATGATGGTAGTGATTCCTGACGCATTGGGGTTTTTTGGCATGTTCCCCTTTCGCTGGTTGCTCGTGGATGTTTCCTACGGTTTGTTTTGGGCTCTTTTGGCTCTACTATTGGCATCACTATTGATGAGGCTTCTATTCATCCTCTTCCCTAGTGTCTTCAGTGGATTTCTTTGGTCTCCCTTGCAAGGCTTATGGGTAGGATGGTCTTTGGGAGGGCTTTTTTTTGTTTTGTTGATCTTCGTTGTTCGCACCGACTAGGTTTGGTGCCTAATTTTGGACGTCTACTCCAATTTTTCCTTTCCTTGGTTTGGCTTGTTTGAGACTCCTTTGAGGTACATGGTTGGGTTAAGGTTATGGATTTTGGTCCCTCCCTTGTTCAGCGTGCTTTCTACTATCTTATTATTTTCCTTCTTTGGACAGGTGGGGACTATGGATGTCTTTTACCTCTTTTGCTCAGCCTTTGGGGGGTCGAGTTGTTGCTTGAGCTTTCCCAATAGCTCATCTTACATGGTGGCTATGTATTTCCTTGATTTCCTAGATTTCCTCTTTTCTAAGGTTGTTCGGGTCGGCTTGGTGCTTGGGAAGTTTGTTCGGCTATTGGGATTATTTTTTCAGCCCCTCTTTTGTTTGGAGCTCTTTGTTGCAAGGTGGATCGAGCTCTGCCTAGTTCTGAAAATATTATTGTTCTTGCTTGAGGGCTACTTTTTTTGCAAAACTGTTGCTTGCCATCTGTTGTCTAAGACTCTAGTGGCTACAAAGTTTGTGTTTTTTGGGGCCTTTTGGTCTCAGAAGGAGTTTATCTTGGATTTTTTAGGCTTTCTTTGGGATTTCTTCACTTGGTGTTTAAGGAAGCTTCTGGTGGCTTCTCTCTTGGAAGAACTTCAGCTATGTGTTGCTATACTTATTGGTCTTTGGGGCTTGTGGCTTTTCCCTATGGGAGAGTTTGCTACTACAGAGGAGGTGTTTTCTCAAGCCCTTTGGGGGTCTGGTTGTTGTTGGGTTCTTTACTTGTGTTTGTGGCTAGTAGGTAACTTATTTCACTTGCTTTGTGGTCGACAATTGCAATGTTTTTGGGTCTGAAGGCTTTTGAGGCCATCTCTTGTGTAATCCTGGGGAGATGGGGACTTGTCACTTGTGTAGTGAAAAATGGTTAGTGCTGGTGAATTTTTGCTGCTAGTTCGATGTTGCATAAGTGTTTGGTGGGGGTTGGATTTAGCAATCCTTTGGAATTCTGGTTGTTTCTCACAACCCAGGTGTATTTGAGGTTAATGAGTATTGGTTTTACTTGATTTGTTCTTACTTTCTTCATGTTTCCTCATTTTGTGACTTCTATTGAGATGGAGTCATATCCTTTTGAGGTGGAGTTTGTGGATCTGGATGAAAGTAATGCTTTGAGTTTGATGAGTATTGTTGATGTTTGCTATGTCCTTTCTTTCTTCCTACTTCCTCATCTTGTGACTACTATTGAGGTGGAATCATATACTTTTGAGGTGGTGTGTGTGGATCTAGATGAAATTAGTGTTCTTATTCAGATGAATCCATTTCTAGCTTCTCCTATGGAGGTGGAGCTATCTCTTATTGTGGTGGAGATTGGTTTGGTTGGAGGGGCTTGGTGGTGTTGTTTGTTCCACGTATGAATGAGTATGATGGTTTTTTCATTGATGTCAACACTGTATAGGTTGTTACAGAGAAAGGAAACAAGTTATTTCAAGTTGTGCATGTATAGTTGAGGTACTATAGAGATGTTTTGAGTACATAGAGCTATCTTTATGGTATTGTAGGTGTGCTGATATAATTAATTACCAAGTGCTTTTGAGAAAATTAATATATAGTGAAGTCAGAATTGTGTGTGTGTTTAGAATGTGCTTCGATATGTGCCCCATATTTCTTCTGTGTTGATCATATGCTTGTGTGGATCTAAAGTATTGTTTAAGGGAATCCTTGGGTGATCTATCTGGATTATAGCTTCTAGTTTGATGAAGAGTGAAAGCTGAGTTCATCAATTTGTGAACTAGTCTAGAAGAATTGTTTGTATATGGATTGGGAGAAATGTATCTACTCTACATTCCTCTGTTTATTTTTTTCAGGTCTTGTGGATTTGGAAGAAGGATTTTAATGGTGTCATATGTTTTCTATCAAAGGTGTTCATGGTTTGGTGCTCTGGAAGACTAGTTTTAGAGTTACTGCGTGTCTATACAATCTAGATGGACTGATGGAAAGTGTTATGTGTATGAAGGTTGTTGCAGTAGCTGCAGATGAATATGAAGGAATCTAATATGTGTTCTAATGTATGGTGAAGCATGTTATGTGGTCCACATGTTATCTTCTTGTTATGAAAGCATGCACTTTAATGCTCATTTGTGTTTTCAGTAGGTTTGGCTGACTTGCTGTTTACACATCATGCAAAGGATAAGTATCAATTATGGAAGTGTTTGATTGATCCAAGATGTTTTTTTGGGTCCTAGCTAAGTGTTGGTTTGGTATTCTCTCATTCTCATCCATCGCAGGAATGTTGAGTTTCTGACCTAATTTGAATTTGTAAAGTGAAGTGTGCAGCTGACCTTGGAGAAAGTTTCTAAGATTGAAGATGGTATAAATACAAGACAAGATGTTAAGGATTGGAAACCACAAGTGAGAATAAATATAGATGTGATAAATTTTGTGAAAGTGAGTTGAGGTAGCGAGAACTTCAATGTGTTAGACTCCTGAAAGTAGTGAGCTAATGGTGTTTGCAATTTTTTGATTAAGGTTGCAGATGTGTGCAAGTTGTTGTGGTGGATATTATGTTGCATTGAGATAATCTTCTTTATGTAACATTCTTATTTCTATCTTTCTATATTTGTAGGTAGTGAGCCTCTCATTTGGATAGTGGGTCATATCTAGACAGTGAGTCCTATCTTGGACAGTGAGCCCTTTAGCAGTGAGCCTCTTTGTAAACAATTTCATAATTACTCTTATATTGTAAGTTAATCCTCACCGTGGTTTTTCCCTTATTGGGTTTTCCATGTAAATCTTGTGTTTCTTGTGTTTTCTTTCTATTATCTGCACTTCATGCTCATACTTAATAACAAATTAAATTGGATGTGAAATTGTTTAAAGATTTATGGTGAATGTGATTGGTGACAATTGATTCATCCCCCCTCCCAGCTATCTTGTGCATTTCAAAAATTGGTATCAGATCTTTGGTTCCTTGAAGAAGAGATTAACCACTTGAGGTAGATCCAATGGTGCACAAATTGACAATCTTTATGTTTGATGGATCTTACTACAATTTTTGGAAAGTGTAGATGAGAGGTTACTTGATTTCTCTTGGCTACAAGACTTGGAAAGTTGTTGAGACAAAATATTTTGATCCAACAAGTGGTCCTTCTTCTACAAATGAAATTTCTACCTATGAAGAAAATGAAAAAGAAAGGTATGTAATCTATAGTGATTTATCTAAGACTAAGCTAACAAAAGTTATTTCATTAGGAACTATTTATGAATTTTGGGAAAAGTTGAAATATATATATGAAGGGAATGATAGAGTCAATTATAAAAGAAGTTAATAGCTAAGAATAGATATGAGAACTTAAAAATGGAAGATGGTGAACACATTGCAAGCTACTTTCAGAGGGTTGACATTATAGTAAATGAAGTGAAAAATCAAGGTGGTACTCTGACAGATGAAGATGTGATGGAGAAGATTCTAATGACCCTACTAGAGGGCTATAGTGACAAGGTCTCAACCATTAAGGAAGTTTATAATCCAAAGAAATTCACTAAAGAACAACTATTTGGCACCTTGACCACATTTTAAATGAGGAAATTTGGAAAAGAAAAGGAGAAAACAAAAACAACCTTCAAAGCCATAAATAAAGAAGATGATCCAGATGGTGATAGTTTAAAGGAGTTGGAAGCAAATTTTACAAGGAAATTGAAGAAAGGTACCGGTAAGTACAAAGGTATGTTACCTTTTAAATGTTTCAATTGTGGAAATATTGGTCACTATGCTTCAAGATGTCCATATAGAGTCATACACAAGAAAAGTAGAGACAATAAAGATAAAAAAGACAAAAAATTCAAGAAATTATATTATGTTAGAGAAGATGCTAGAATTTATGATGATGAATCGAATGTTGAGGATGATAAAGATGAATGCTTGTTTCGAGCCTTAGAGAATAAATCAGTGTAAACTAACCATGGAAGATGTGCAAGGGAATGTGGTCTAGAAAACAAGAAGGAAGAGATGGAAGGAACTATGGTTACTTCCTTTCATGCTAGACAAGACGAAGATTATTGGGTAATTGATAGTGGTTGCTCAAATCATATGAACAGATAAAAAAGTAAGTTTACTAAACTTGAAAAGTATGATGGAGGATTAGTCATGTTTGGAGATGATTCTGGTGCAAAGATTATTGGAAAAGGAACAATTAGTTTTGATGGAAAACACAATATTGATGATGTTTATTATGTTAAGGGCTTATGACACAATCTCTTGAGTGTTGAAAAAATTTGTAGCAAAGGATTTAAGCTTGTGTTTCAGGATAATACTTGTGAGATCATAAAAGGGTTTGGAATTGTGGTAGCTGCAGGAAGAAGAACGTATGGAAATATTTATCATCTTAAGGGTGTTGATGGTTAGTGTTTTGTGTCTCAAGTTAATGAAAGTTGGATATGGAACCAAAGGATGGGACATGTAAACTTTGACAACCTGATCAGGATTAGTTCAAGAGAAGCTGTTAGGGATTTTCCTAGAATCACAAAGCCTACCAGTACTGTTTGCAAAATTTTTTAGTTGGGAAAACAAACAAGTTGTAGCTTTAAAGGAAAAGAAAAATCAACTATCGAAATGTTGGAATTGATTCATACAGACCTCTGTGATCCTACAAGGACAAGAAGTCTTAATGTTGATAGGTATTTTATGCTTTTAATTGATGATTATTCTAGAATGACATGGGTTACTTTTCTTAGGGAGAAAGATCAAGCTCTAGATAGATTCAAGGTGTTCAAGGCTATGGTAGAGAATGAAGTGAACTTGAAAATAAAATTTTAAGGTCTGACAGAGGTGCATAATTAACCTCCAATGAGTTTAATATGTTTTGTGAAGAGCATGGTATAAAGAGGCATCTTTCTTCTCTTAGAACTCCTCAACAGAATGCCATTGCTGAGAGGAAGAATCAAACTAATCAAGAAGTTGAAAGGACTATGATGAAAGAGGAAAATGTACCTGAGGTATACTGGAGAGAAGTAATTCACACTACTATTTATTTTCTTAATAGAGTTCAGATCAAAAGCAATAGCACAAAGACTCCTTATGAACTATGGTATGGAAAAATTCCTACTATTAAGTACTTTAAGGTGTTTGGAAGCAAATGTTATATTAAAAGAGATGATGAGAACCTAGGAAAGTTTGATGCAAAATGTGAAGGTATTTTCCTGGGATATCCAACCAAAAGCAAAGGTAATAGATGCTACAATAAGATATTGAGAAAGATTGTTGAAAGTGCAAATGTGAAAGTTGATGAAGATATGCTCAAATCAATTGAAATAAGTGAATTTGAACTAGATGAATCTCTCTACAGACAAGAACAAGAGGATAATAAGGAATAATAAAAACATATTGAAGAAGAAGAATCCCTGGAACCTTCTCCTAAGACTCCAAAATATGTACAAAAAATTCATCTGGAAGAACATATCATAATTGGAGACAAAGACAAAAGTGTAATGACAAGAAGCAAAGTGGTGGCAACTAAGGTAAATTTGTGCCTACTTTCCAAGATAAAACCTAAAACAGTGTGTGAAACATGCAAAGATGAAAATTCGGTTAGAGAAATGAAAGAGGAATTACAACAAATAGAGAAAAATCAGACATGGGAATTGGTTCCTAGACCGGTAAACAAGAATGTAATTGGTACAAAATGGGTATTTAAGAATAAGTTGAATGAGAATGGTGAATTAGTAAGAAACAAAGCAAGGCTTGTGTGCAAAGGTTATTCCCAGGTTGAAGGAATAGACTTTGAGGAGAAATTTTCCCTGATGGAAAGAATGGAGGCTATTCAAATTCTTTTGGCATTCTCTACTCACAAAGATTTTAAGGTATACCAAATGGATGCTAAGTCTGTATTCCTAAATGGAGAATTGGAAGAAGAGGTCTACATGGAACAACTAGAGGGATTTTAGTTATCAGATCAACTAGACATGGTTTGTAAGTTGAAGAAGGAATTGTATGGACTTAAACAGGCTCCCATAGCATGGTATGCAAGGTTGGAAAGGTACTTGACTCAACAAAGGTTCAACAAAGGATCTACAGACAACAATCTCTATTTCAAGGCTGAAGGAAACAAAATTTTGATAGTGGTTGTGTATGTTGATGATATTATCTTTGGAGGAAATGAGGGCATGTGCAGGAAATTTGTAGAGGATATGTAAAAAGAGTTTGAAATGTCTATGATTAGTGAGTTGAATTTCTTCCTTAGACTTCAAGTGAATCAAACTAATAAGGGCATATTCATTTCACAATCAAAGTATGTTAAATAATTTTTTTAACAAGTTTGGAATGGATGACTCCAAACCGGTTTGTACCCCTATGGTGACTAGATGCAAACTAAGTAAGGATGATGAATCTCCTAAAGTTGATCAGAGCATCTGTAGATCTATGATTGGTGGATTGTTATATCTTACTACTACTAGACCCGATATCATGCATGCAGTATGTTTGGTTGTCATATTTCAAGTAGAACCTAAAGAAACACATGTTATAGCTATGAAAAGGATATCCATATATCTAAAAGGGACTCTGAATTATGGTTTGTGGTATCCTAAGGATATTGATTTTACTTTGAGTACTTACACTGATGCAGATTGGGTTAGTTGTGTAGATGATTGGAAGAGTACAAGTTGTGGTTCATTCTTTCTTGGAGGAAGGTTGGTTTCATGGCTAAGCAAGAAACATGATACAATTTTTTTATCCACTACAAAGGTTGAGTACATAGTAGCAACATCTTGCTGCACACATGTACTATGGATGAAGCAAGCATTGAAGGATATAGGAGTGATATGTGATGAGCCTATCTCTATCTTCTATGACAACACAAGTGCAATAAATATTTCAAAGAATCTAGTAATGCATTCAAGGACAAAGCATATATCTATCAAATATCATTTCTTAAGAGAGAAGGTATTGCAAAATGAAGTCAAGCTTGAATATGTTCCTACAAAGGATCAAATTGTTGATATATTTACTAAGGCTCTTCCTAAGGACACTTTTGAGTATCTTTGGGAGAATTTTGGGGTTATTGCCCCTCCTTTGAACTAGGTGCACATACAGGTGCATTAGTCCAACGGATCTACAAATTCATCATTTTTCTAGATTGATGACTGGGGTCTACTCCTCAGAGGGAGTAGGAAGCATCATTGTTGCAATATGAGATGTGTGGATGCACTCCTAAGGGGGAGTAATCAGAATTATGTAAAAAAAAAAATTATTTTCCATTGATGTCAAAGGGGGAGAGAGAGTCACATGTTTCCATCAATGACAAAGGGGGAGATTGTTGCAAGTATAAATGAGTATGGTGGTGTTGTCATTAATGTTGTCATTGATGTCAACACAATATAGGTTGTTGCAAAGAAAGGAAAAAAGTGATTGTAGGTTGTGCATGTATAGTTGAGATACTATAGAGATGTTGTGAGTACATGGAGCTATCTTTATGGTATTGTAGGTGTGTTGATATAATGAGTTACCAAGTGCTTTTGAGAAAATTAATAAATAGTGAAGTCAAAATTGTGTGTGTGTTTAGAATGTGCTTTGATATGTGCTCCACATTTCTTCTATATTTATCCTATGCTTGTGTGGATCTAAATTATTGTTTAAGGGCATCCTTGGGTGATATATCCTAGATTATAGCTTCTAGTTTGATGAAGAGTGAAAGTTGAGTTCACTGGTTTATGAACTGGTCTGGCAAAATTGTTTGTCTGTGGACTGGGAGAAATGTATCTGCTCCATAGTCCTCCACTAGTTTTTTTAAGGTCTTGCAGATATGGAAGAAGGATTTTAATGGTTCTATCTATGTTCTATCAAAGGTGTTCATGGCTTAGTGCTTCAGAAGACTAGTTTTAGAGTTACTAAGTGTGTCTATACAGTCCAGATGGACTAATGGAAAGTGTTCTATGTATGAAGGTTGTTACAGTAGTTGTGGATGAATTTGAAGGCATCTAAGATGTGTCCCAATGTATGGTGAAGCATGTTATGTGGTCCGCATGTTATCTTCTTGTTGCAGAATCATGTACTTCAAAGTTTATTTGTGTTTTCATGAGGTTTGGTTGACCTGATATTTACATCATGTGAAGGATAAGTATCAATTAAGGAAGTGTGTTATTGATCCAAGATGTTGTTTTGGGTCCTAGCTAAGTGTTGGTTTGGTCCACTCTCATTCTCATCCACCATAGGTATGTTGAGTTTCCAACCTAATTTGAATTTTTAAAGTGAAGTATTTGTAGCCAACCTTGGAGAAAGCTTCTAAGATTGAAGATGGTATAAATACAAGACAAGATGTTAAGTATTGGATGCCACAAGTGAGAAGAATGATAGATGTGATAAATTGCATGAAAGTGAGTTGAGGCACCAAGAACTTCAATGTGTTAGACTCTTGAAAGCAGCGAGTTGATGGTGTCTATAATTTTCTGATTAAGGCTACAAATGTGTGCAAGTTGTTGTGGTGGATCTTCTATTGCACTAAGATAAGTTCTCTATGTAACATTATTCTTTTTATCTTTCTGTATTTGTAGGTAGTGAGCCTCCCATTTGGACGGTGAGTCCTATCTTAGTGAGCGTTGAGCTCTTTGTAAATGGTTTTGCAATTACTCTTATATTGTGAGTCAATTCTCACCATGGTTTTTCCCTTATTGTTTTTTCCACGTAAATCTAGTGTTTCTTTTGTTTGCTTTTTGTTATTTGCACTTTATGCTCATACTTAATAACAGATTAAAGTGGATGTGAAATTGTTTAAATATTTTTGGTGAATGTGATTGGTGATAACTGATTCACTCCCCATCTTAGTTGTCTTGTGCATTTCAACACTGTTGTGGGCTTTTGGATGCCTTTTACTCTGCTTTATTATCATAATCTTTTATTGAGGTGAAGAGTTTTGGGAAGCTAGAGTTATTTTTGGGTGCTTCTTCTACCTTGGTTCTTTCCCCTTTCATGTCTCTTATTGAGGTGGGGTTTGTGATTGGCTATGGGATCTCTGGAGAAACTTTTGATTCTTACCCCTCTTTTTGTAAGAAATTGTTAGGCTCATTTTTTTCTATATTGAGCAGAAGGTTTGCTATAGTGTAGTTGTTGTAGGTGATTGGTGGCCTGGTTGTTTCAGGAAGTCTTTTCAGCCTACAATATTGTGGTTTGTTTATTGGCTCAAGGAATTTGTTGTTTCTATGTCCTTGACTTAGGACTAGTTCCTTCCTAAGTGTTATGTTGCTCCTAGTTGTGGTGCCAAGCTTTTCTTTGACTGGGGATTACTATTGGTCCTGAGTGTTTTGTCACTCCTAGTTTTTGGTGACCAAGTGTTGTTTTTGTTTCTACTACTCTATTGTAGTGTCTCCACTGGTACTGTTTCTTTGTTTTGTGGGAAATTTTTGAGATTTTGTTGTTTGGAAGTGTCCTTCTCTTAGCTCTGTAAAGGTTCTTGGTCCTTTCAAAACCTTGCTTACCTTATCAAAAAAAACTAAATTACAAGGGGAGGAATGTTATGAAATGCTTTCCCCAAAGTGAAAGTAATGTCATAAAAGCATCAAGAGAAAAAATAAAAATAAAAAAAATATGATCATTTGGTTAAAATGGAGATTAATGAAGAATATTTATGAAAACTCTTTTAAATGAGATAAATATTTATATTTATTAAATAATAAATAAAAGGAAACCTTTGTGAAAGGGCGTGATGGTTTGAAAGCATAAGGCTTATATAAAAAAGAATATGTGAGACTTGGAAAGAGGGCATGGAGAACACTCAAGGAAGAAGAAAGTGGTTTAGTGGGCTATGGGCACTAGAGGAGGGGGTACACAGAGTGTGTCCAACTTAGGGTACATAGTACACTTGGGATTTCCTAGGCCAAGGATTTGATGCATAAGCATGGTGCATGTATGCACATTCTATGATTTTACATACATTTTGTAGAGTATTCCATAGCTATGAGGACCAATACCATTGAAATATTTCTAGGGTGAGAGTGACCTTTCCAAGCATTGTGAATTAGATAAGTATTAAACTTATTCAAATATTTTCATTATAAATGAGATGAATGCCATTCAAATAAAAAAATTTATGATGTTATTTATTATTTTTGATCATTTTCATAGTATTAGATGCCAATTTATATATTAATGATAATAATATTATTGTACTCAAGTATTAAGCTAGTTAACCTTGATAAATAAGAATTTTTAAAATTTGTATTTAAATTATAAATCTACTTTACAATATTTAAAACCTAGATAATAGCACTACTATATTCTTTTCCATATAAAATTAACTTTAGAATATTAAATCTATCTAGTTTTAAACTTGGGGAAAAAAAGTGTTACAATTGAGCCATATAAGGCCATATCCATCTTTTGAGTAGAGGCAACCGTAAAAAATCATAAAAATAAGGAGAAAGAGGAACAAGGATACAATATCAAGGAGGGGATGAATACAAATAATGAAATACAAATAAAAACTCCATAAAACAAGGGGATTAGTTTCAATTAATAACTAAAGATGAGGTAACTTGACTTTTAATAGAGACTCACATTAATTGGTGATTATGATACAATTTCTACACTCATAACCACTTCCACCTTCATACATATGAACTAAAATAAATATAATAAAAGAGGACTTATCTCCTCCAATAGTATTATTGGTGACAAAATCCATCTTTCTCCTACAAGCTTTCCTCTATGGTATTCTCCACTCCAAGATCCACTCTTCTCTATCATAAGTTAAATCCCATCATGCAAGGAAACCTCTTATGAAAAATACATAAGGAAAATAAGCCAAAAAGCCCCCTATAGCTTAGGAAAGATTCTAAATGAGGAATGCCATGTCACTTATCCTCACCAAATTATGTGGTGATATATTGCCTACAACTCAACCACTTCCTTTATTTTGTAAACCATAATAAGATTACATGACTACCATGTGCTCACACATGTTTTAGACTTAGGTAAGGGGTGATCCCACAAAATTGGTTTACAATTTTTTTGAGTAAGGAAATTTTCAAAAACTGCCCCCATGAAGAAAATTTTGGGTTTTGGGGGGTTCACACGAAGGGGGGGTTTGAGAAAACCCAAAAGGGGTTCACTCGAACCCCCCTTCGATTGAACCATATTCAATGATGGGACACACATTTTGCACATTTTCCAAAATGGAAACAAAGGAAAATTTTGAATGTTCACTTGAACCCCTTCAAGTGAATCCCCTTGCCAAAAGGTCGTTTTTTGAAGGGGGTTCAGGAACTCTTTTCCCCTTCTCTCCCCTCTGCACCAAATTCTCCATAAATTTCCTTCGAAGCTTGAGTTGAGGATGAAAATGGAGGAGACTTCATAGACCCAACTAGATGATGGTAGTCCTCAGAATGAGCTATCCATCAAATATAATTTTTATTATTTTTGGTTTTATTATGTATTTTTTTTAGTTTGATTTATAGGTTTTTCAACAAAATCAAGCTCTCTATTCTACACATGTGGAAAAATAGCAGATTATCAAAATAAAAATTTGAAAAATATTAGTGCACTAGATATTGATGTCCCTGATCCAACAAAAAAAAAAGAATTTTGATACATACAAAAAAAGTTATGTTTTAGCTAGTGAATCATGTCTAAATTGTAACTAGTTTGACTTTGAAACTTAATTAAGAAAAAAATATTCAATGAAATTCTATGAAACCAATTCCATGCACTAGATATCATAGTTACAAATCTAAATTCAAAAAATTTAGAATTGTTTCCTTCATAGAAAAAAAAGTTATGTGTTAGCCAATAACGTCACTCTTTAAAAATAGTGTTTACTGGTAAAAACTAGTTTTCAAAGGAGATGGAAAATGAAGTGCAATTTGATTCCAAAATTTTTGAAAAAAATATATTTAGAATCTGCAGACAAAATGTTACAAATCACTAATTTGCATCATCTTCAAATTCCTCACGATTTAGCCACTATAGGTGCCCGAAAGTGAAGATGTAGTTAAAAAAATATAGTTCAATGTCTAGTTTGGCCAAAAATTGTAAACTAGATTTGTGGGATCACCCTATTAAGAGAAGTGTACTCGTGTACACTTTTTTATGCAACTCTCTTAGGGATTGACCCCACATGTGTGAATATTTGAGATGGGGATGTACTTGACACAACCCCTCATATTACAAGATCCTATGAAGGGGAAATAAGAGAGTGGAAAGTAAACCTTTCATCACTCACATGTTGGGTTACATCAAATCCTTCACAAGGGTCTTTGGATGGGTTAAATCTTACCCAAAGCTCAATATTGATTCATTGACTAAGAATTGAGTCAAAAATAAATATGTAAAATATTAACAACAAATTTATTTGCTAAAACATACTAAGCCACATAAATAAATGTTGCAAAACATGTAATAAGATATTTCATGGCTAGAAGGAAATGAACAGGAGTTAGAAAATTTTCAAATTTGGATTTAAAAAATTTAGGTGTTGAATCCTTAGGTGTGAGACCAATTCCACACTCATAGGATTAATCTATGGTATGAAAATGGTAATATCTAACTAGATAATAACTACTAAGGTATGATGAGAAATTATAGGTATAATAAATATTAAATATGTACAAATGTGTACAAATATAGATAAGATGGGGCTAGGTGTGGGAGAATGTGTAAAGATGGAAGAATGATGGTATGAGGAATGAGCTTGGCATAAGATTATGCCATTTTTAGATATGTAGTTTTTTAATCTGTTCTTTTAATGTGTGCACAAAACTAATCCCAAAGCATACATAATTAAATTTAAAAAATTACTTAATTTGACACACCACAAAAAAGCTACCTAATTGAAAGTGGATTAGCTTAGGAGATCTATATGTTAGTGAAACATATTACATTATCCTATTATGAAATTATAGGTAGTTTTTTTGTTATAGTTATATCAATTGTATTTTACATCTAGATATGCCTATGTAGTTTATTAAATAAAATATTGAGCATTGTTCTTTTCAATTTGGTATTAGAGAAAATAAAAATCATGTTTTTGTGCTTTTTTAGGTAGTAGTTGAGTTTGTGCAAGCCAATTGTATGATCATTGTGATCCAAACACAATCCATATAGAAAGAAATAGCTTTAAAAGTGGTAGATTATCATTTCATTTAGAATTTTTTTTTGGCTTGCTCTTTGATGATTTTTCACAAAAAATGATGGAATTTGTATAATGATTCACTTATTTGGCCAACCCTTAATAGTTTTAAGACTTATAATTTAGTGATACAATCAAAAATTGAGAAACCAAAGAGGTTTTTCAATTGTTGTAGCCTTCCTTCATAAAATCAACACTTAAAATAATATTTAAATAAAATCTCCAACACAAGATTATTTTATTTGCATTCAAATAAATATTGGAAGTTTACAAAATTTTGCAAAATAAACATGCTATCCATTAACAAATCTTCAACTACAACAACAATCATCTTCAAGCAAGACTAAGAAAAAATATGCAAGTTTCTATAGAAGAGTTCTTGAAATGGACCAAAAATCAATTGTAGTTCCACAAACCTGTCACATTCTTCTTATCATTGCTCCCTTATTCCTCTAAATCTTCTAAAATAGTTTCTAGGTTTTGTGCATCTCCTTCCTAGATTTCTAGAAAATTTTGAATTTTTCCAATTTGTTATTGTATGAGAAATTTATTCCTTTTTTATGGGACTAGTCCTCTTAGTTATGACTTCTAACCCTCTTCCACTGCCATCCCAGCCAACTTTCCTCCTTATCTCTATTTTGATTTTGTGATTCATGCATTCAACCCCTTAATTATTTTTACTAAGAAATTTCAAATCTTTTCCTGAATTGGCATCCACTATCTCATTCCTACACCTCCACTCCCATGCGCCAAACTTCATTGGAAATCATTTATTCTAATTCTTTATTTTTGTTCATGGGAGTTACAAAGAAATAAAAAAATTATTCTTCCAACCTAGGCATGGGACTTTGTTTCCCAGATGTAATTTGAATTCACACCAAATGTATAAACAAATTTCATGCCAAATAAGAGTGTATGGAAAGGGGTCCCAACCTAAGTTGTTTAAGGAAATAAAGAAGAAACAATTCATGCTTGCAAGACCATCCAAAGAAAACACACCAAAATATGCAAATTAAATGAAACCCTTTTTTTGGTTGTGCAAGATAGCCTATGCACCCAGATTCTCTTGCATCAAACAACCCAAGTAGAAGAAATGTTCCATGAGTCAAAACTCGTGAACATTTAAAAATTCAGTGCTTGTTCTGGATCCATTTTTCTTCTTTATTTTCCTAAAATTTCTTCCTCTCCCTACTTTGAACCTTCATGTTCTTCCCTCCTTTCATTCCTCCTCTCTTTCTCCCTTGCTTGAAATTTAAATCACTATACCACAATCCATCCTCCCACTATATCTTATCATCTTCATCACTTGTATGTGAATTGGCTCTAAAAAAATCATGAAAATTAATGAATTGAATTTTTGCATCATTCTCACCTATTTCTCCTTCTTCCCCTTCTTCCTATAGGACAACACAATGATCAAGATCTTGCTGCAACTTAGCTTGTAACTTTTTTTTCTATACCAAACCATCCCTCCCTCTCCACATTCTTCTTTGATTTCTTATAAATAAGAATTAGCTTCAACATCATCATTAATAAATTTAGAAAAACTATAAATCACCTCATTATCCCCCTCTTTATTCATTGCTATACCATAATTTCCAAGCTCCTCATATCCTTTCACTTTAACTAAGCCATTTGTATGTGTGTCAACATCAACAAATAATTCATAAAACTTAAATTTTACCTCTTCATTTTCTACTATAGCTTTCACTCCACCTTCTATAAATGTTAACTATCCCTTATCAACTACTACAACTCACATCAGTATTTCTTCTTTTGTGGTATTCTTTGCTTCCCCTTAACCCATTTCACTTGAGACATTTTCCATGCATTCTTCTTTGTATTATTGTCCCAATTTTTGAATTTTTTTCATCTCTTCTTCAAGACCAAACTCTATTACAACTCGAATATTCTCTTTCTTTGCAACTTTACCCTCTTCTTCTACAACAATACCATCCTTTAGTACACTCATTTCCACATCCAAAAATTCACTAAATTCATTTTTAAGTAATGTAACATCAAACTCCTTTTCATAAATATCACTGAAGTGACCATTTACTTGTATGTCTTCTTGTTTCTCGTGACCGTTGCCCTGACTCTTCTTCTACAAATTATTTCTTCCACATCCTTCATGCCTTCATCTCCCACCTTTTCTTTATCATCTCTAGTCCCTACAATCAAGAAATCATTAGATAAAACCAAGTTTTCACAATTATCATAGCTCACAATGATTTTTTCTCCTCTTTTTCTCTCCAGTCTTTCTCTTTGCTACTCTTATTTTCCTGCTTTCTTTTTTCCACAACTGTGTGGGCTGCTCCCAAAATTTTCTTTCCATAGCCTTCCTTTCATAGGATTGTAGTGATGCATATTTTCACCTTTCTTTTTGTTCTTTGCAAAATCTATCTATTTCATAAGAGATTTCTAGCTCTTCTTCTTTTAGCCTCTTCAAGTTATATTTTCTACTCCTTCTCTATCATGTCCAATCTAGCCTCAATCTTCTTCAATTCTCCCATAGCCCATTTTGTAAACCTCTTTTCTTTCCACTCTTCTATAGGTAAAATCCTCGCATGCCTTCTCATGACCCATCTTTTCCTCCTCTTTAAAGACATCTTTAGAGACCCACAAGTCTCTCTATAGTTACAAGTCCTCCTTGCAACAACCTCTCTCGCTTCATGGTATCAACCCTCTATAGTCACAGGTCCTCTGTAAAAAAATCACTCTTGCTTATCCTCTACCCATTAGATGGTTTCTAGAAGACACACCTCTCTCTCGTGTACCTTCTACCCAGCTTTAACCTCTATTGGAGGATAAATTCACAGGTCATCTTTAATACCTGCAACAAAACTCACACTCACACATTCAAACAAACCCCAATCCTTCAATTTTATCTTTAGCACATATCTAAGAAAAATAAATTACTCGATGTTCTAACACATCCCAACTAATATTTTTGCTCTGATACCATTTGATGCAGTCAACAATTGAGAAACCAAAGAGGTTTGTCAATTGTTGCATCCTTCCTTTATAAAATCAACACTTAAAACAATATTTTAATAAAATATCTAGCACAAGATTATTTCATTTGCATTCAAAAAAATACCAGAAATTTACAAAATTCTAAAAAAATCAACATGTTATCCATTAACAAAGCTTCAATTGCAACAACAATCATTTATAGGAAAGATTAAGAACAAATATGCAAGTTTCTACAAACAAGTTCTAGAAATGGACAAAAAAATCAACTGTAGTTCCACAAACCCATCACTTTCTTCTTATCACTGCTCCCTCATTCCTCTGAATCTTCTAAAATAGATTCTGGGTTTTGAGTGTCTCTTTCCCAACTTCCTGAAACATTTCAAATTTTTCCATTTTGTTACTATATGAGAAAATTATGCCTTTTTTCTAAGATTGATCTGCTTAGTTACGACTTCTGACCCTCTTCCATTGCCATACCAATCAACTGTCCTTCTCTCTATTCTAAGAGTGGCATTCATGCATTCAACTCCTTAATTGTTTTTCCTAAAAAAATTCAATTGTTATCTTGAATTGGCATCCACTATCTCATTCCTGCACCTCCACTCCTAGGCACCAAGCTTCACTGGCAATCATTCATTCCAATTCTTTATTTTTGTTCATGGGAGTTACAAAGCAATAAAAATATTATTCTTCCAACCTAGGCATGAGACTTTGTTTCCCAAATGTAATTTGAATTCACACCAAATATATAAACATTGCATTTAAATTTCATGCCAAATAAGAGTGTAGGGAAAGAGGTCCCACCCTAAGTTGTTGAAGGAAAAAGAAGAAGAAACAGTTCATGCCTGTAAAAACATCCAAAGAAAACACACCAAAATATGCAAATTAAATAAAACCTTATTTTTGGTTGTGTAGGATAGCCAGTGCACCTAGATGCTCTTGCATCAAAAAGTGATTTTTTATTTTTGAGGGGAATGTTTAATAAGAATAGTTTATTTGTTTGATGTTCTATTTGGAGTGATAAGGTTGGTATTAGTTTTGCATTTTGTAAAATGGATAATTCATTAAACAAGTATTCTAGTTTTAATTTTCACACTTGAAAAATGGAAATTTAAATGTAACTAATGAATAAAAATTTATGGGAAATAATAAATGGGAAGAAAAAACCACGTACAAATGAAAATAAGTTATTAGGTTGACATAGTAGAGATGATAAATCCAAGACTATTATTGGCATTTCTCTTTCTAAATTTGAATTACATCATATAGATTTAGATAAATCATCAACATAAATTTGGGATAATCTAAATAACATGTTTGGAGAAAAAGTAGTTAATGAAAAGTTTTCCCTAAAACTTCAATTATTCAAACTCAAAATGGAAGATAGAATCACTATGTCAAATCACATAAGTAACTTAAGGTCTCTCATTTGGTAACTAGCAGAAGTCACTAAAGCTATTTTGTTAAAAAAATCCTTCCAAATACAATAATGTTATTTTTTACTCTCAGCCAAATAACCTATCAAACCTTAGAAGATATGATTTTAACCCTTTTAGAAAAAGAAAAGAGAACAAATGTAGAAGATATAGAATTTGATTCTCAACAAGAGAATGCATTATTTTCATAGAAAAATAATAAAAGGTTAGGTATAAAAAAAGGGTAAATTGAATGTTTTATTGTAAGAAAAAGGATCACATAGGTTGTTCTTGTAGAAATCAAGCTAGTGATGTTCTTAAAATAAAAATCAAGGGTAGATCAAATGGAATTAACTTAGCTTATATTGAGGATGAGGATTTAGATGATGCTTTTTATTGATGATTATTATTGTGAAGGTACTAAGAATGGATTAGTACTTTGAGCCTTCATAATTGTTAGCTAGTTGCATTAGAGGTTGGAGGAATTTCCATCATCTCAATTTAACTTCCTGCTTAGATATGATGTTTTGTTTGAGAAGCATATGTTTTTGTGTTTACTTATGTTTCATTTTTTATGATGAAAAAATGCATATATTATGAAGTTTTTTTTTTAATACAAGTAAGGGATTTGGTGAAATCAATATGTATTTTTGTTCGGATAGTTCATGAGTCTATGATCTTGGAAATTACACCCTTCTAAGGGTCATGAAATAACATGATGAAACAATGGATTTTTGTCAATAATTTGAGGGATCTATGATAAGAGAGTTCTAGGAGGTGGCAATCTAGGATCTCAAGAATTCAACTCAAATTTACACCCTTCTAAGGGTTATGAGGCAACTTGATGGAGTTCCACCTAATTTAAGTATTTTTTATTCAAAGAAAAATATTCTCAAGAATGTGTATTTATTTTGTGTTAGTAACATGTTTTGATTGTGTTACCTTAAAGGGGCCTCTTAGCAACAAAAAATTTGATGTGCATTTGCAAGAAAAATGTAATAATGGGGGAATATAAGCACAACATATTAAATTTTCCTATTATGCAGTTACATGTAGTTTTTTGTTACAATTATATGAACTATATTTCACCTCTATATATTCTTCTATAATTCATGAGATAAAATATTGAGAACTATTCACTATAATGAATGGTTCAAATGATAGAACACTTGCTAAAGGTTTCATAAATGTGATAGCAAGTTAAGTAGTTGATCTTGGGGGAAACTCAATGGTTATGTGTGTTTGAGTTGGAGTGGTATTGGGACGAGTGATATCTTAACAAGTCATAATGCTTCACCCTTTTTTCCATCACCTAAATATTGAGTATGCTAAGTATATAGTTTATGATCATGAGCGATGGCTTCTTGTGAACCACTTCTAATAAAATATAGATTGATGAATATTGAATCAAATCTCTTCTTAATTATTGCATGTAAAATTCAATGAGGACGTTTGCATGCTCTAAAGAATACTCCATTGTGATTCTCAATTTATTTTTCATTTAACAATATAACCATAAATAATTCTCTCCATTATGTTGATCTTTCAATAGAAAACATTTTCATGTAGAACAAAGATACCTTATACGTCATATAAGTAACTAAAAATTAAAATTCATTAATTGAAAATATAAAAATAAAACATATTATACTAACTATAGTTAACAAAATTTAATTTAAAAAAATTAATTGAAAATAGTTATAATTGAATTATAACATGTATTCTAACTAAAAACAAAATACACTCTGTCTCTAATTAAATTTGAAAATCATTGTATGAGATTTCTTATAAGTCAATTTTAATTATTAAAAAATATCACTAACATAAATAGACTCATTTTCATATTATATATAAAACAAAAAATAAATTGCTACTTTCAAATAGCCAAAAATTTACTTCCTTACTCAAAATATTTGACTCTAACTAAATGAGAAATTGATTTAAATTTCTATATTTATGACTTGACTAGAATTACTATTATAAAAAAATGATAGGTTTAATGTAGATATAGTGATAATTCCCTAATATGGGGTATATAATTATAATATATATCTATTTTAATAGATATCCAAATTAATTTACATTTAGATAGGTTTTATCTCACTTTTATTTGGGATTAAAGAAGGTTGGGTTTGGGAACAAAAAGGTGATAAGAAAATTATTTACTTGTCATGGAATGGGGGTTGTAATTTTATCTTTGAACAATTCAAAGTGAAAAGGTATAAAATTATAAAGGGTTTATTGAGTTTTGGTGTTTACTGTAAAATATTTTGGTTGTGTCCTTTTATTTCATTATTTTCAATTTTATATTCATTCAACATGGGTCATGTGTTAAACAAATTATACTAACTATTATATAATTTATTTATTTGATATTTAATTTAATGTATTACTAGAGTGTCTTATATTTTTTGAATGAATGATGAAAGTATGGTAGAACATTGAAATTTGACAAAATGCATTAATAATTATTGAGAAGATATTTAAGTAAATGTGTTTAAAATTTTGAAAGTTTGTTGTCTTTATATTCTAGAAAATATTATTTCATAGATGTACACTCTAGACATAAGTACAATTGTGATGTATTGGTACAATAACATATTTCATGTTCTAGAACATATATGAATATCTTTGAAAATTATCAAAATTTTATTGATATAATTTAAGCACTAGTAGAACAATTCATTAATTTAGAAAATAATGAATCTAGTTGATTTTACTTATTTAAAATAAGGTGTATAAATGGACCTTATCATATCTATAAATTTATATTTTATGATTTTATAGATGTAAGTATAAGAATCTATCTACTTGATACATCAACACATGCTGAAAAATTATTTCCACATATATTTGAGGGTTCTCAAAGCTTACTATGAGCTCTAAGAAAATTTCCACTTGTCTAAGATAGTTAAGAACATAAAAATAACAATGCATAGAATCAACCTTTTTATGTTTTACATATTTCCTTTATTAAGGATTAACAGTTGTAATGAAATAACTTGCACATTAGAAGAATATGATAGAAAAAATGCTACAAATACTTGATAATAAATGAGAATAATAAGCCACTTCAAGGGGAAATCTCCAAATGTCTTCCATAAAAACATAATTCACAATATTATTATGAAATAAGACTCATAACCTCCTATATATACCTATTTATCCCTAGGTTATCATCCAAGACAACTTAGATAACCCTATATAATCCATACGCTGACCTAATTAACTAAATAACAATAAAATAATGATAATATGACTTAATTAGGAGTTAAGATAGCCACAAGCCAACTATTCATAACTTAATGTGCTCCAATATTAAGGGTATAGCATGCCTCACCTCTTGAAAGAAGCATTATCCTTAATGCTAGGAAATTTTGGATGCTTTTGAATGAACTCCTTATCCTCCCATGTGATATATTCAATTGGTAAATTCTTCTATTGGATGAGATACTAAGTTAGTGTTATGGTCCTTAGCTTCCTTGTGCATTTTTGAAGAATAAACTTTGGTTCCAATATGATTCTTACTTCTTCATCAAGCTTTGGTAATATTGTCTAACTATGGATATTATTCCCAATTACCTTCTTCAAATAAGAAACATGAAAAATTGGATGTATCTTTGTTGTTTGTGGAAATTCAAGCTTGTAGGAAACACTACCTATCTTCTACATGATTTCATACATGGATCATAATATTTTGGAGAGAATTTGTTATTATTTGACTATTTATTTAGTGGAATTTTCTTGCAAGGTTGCAACTTAAAGAAAACCCAATCCTCAACTCCAAATCTTATTTCAATATGGGGTATGTGTAGGATCATCATGGAAAAAATAGGCCCTTAAGTGGCAAAAAAATCAGAAAAATCAGAGTTAGGAAACTTGACATAAAAATTTGAATAAGTTATCTATGTTATTTCAAAAATATGTAACTATAGAATCTGTAGAAAATTGAATGTAGTTTCTAAACTACTAGGTTTGTTTTTTAAAAAATTCTATTTGGTGAAAATTTGAAATTTCAATGCAGTGGTAGTTAAATTTTAGGGAAAAAATAAGAAGTAGGTGTTTGTCTGACCACCCTAACGACAATAAAATGATAATATTTTTTTATAAAATTTTAGATATAAGTAGAGGACTCATTCCCCGCTGTGAAGCATATTTTTTGTAATTTTTTTCTAGGTAAATAATTAATTATGATTTTTTTATTACAACTTTTTAAAAAATATAAAAACTTGTATGTCTGACCACCTTAACTTAGTCAAAACTTCACAAAATTCAATTTTTCTTTTTTTGATCCTATAGGATGCAAAGCATAGAATGTGATGCATGTTTTGGATTCAAAAAATATGATACCATTTGAAAGCTATAGATATTTTTCAATCAGCCTATCAATCAGGACTTTAGTCGTAATTTGAATAGAAAATGAATAATAATTACTTACTAAATTCAAAGTGAAGCATAATTTATATTGGTGGAAAGCTAAGAATCTCCTTTAAAAACCCTTTTCATTTCATCAATTTTGGGTAAAAAAATAGTCCTCAGCCACATACCCATCATATTGTCACTTTTTGGCCCATCATGATCCTGCACATACCCTATGGTGCTATTTTTCTTGCTTCTTCATTCAATTTTGTTGCATCAATATATTCTGTTTAACTCCTTAAAGTAATTTTTATTGATGAAGCATTTGGTCCTCCACAACATGAACTCTTGGTGACACCTTCAATGATAATGTGATGGAAGGAGGATGATATCCCTATAATGCCATAAATGGAGACATTTTTTATGAACAATACAATAAAGTGTTATACCACCATTTTACATCTAGTGTTAGCCAATCTACACATTAAGACTATCTATCTAAAGTGAAATAACATAGATATCCTTCCAAATACCTATTAACAACCTATATTTTCCCATTAGATTGAGGATGGTATAAAGAACTATGAGCCAACTGAGTACCCAAAAATTTGAATACATTTGTCCAAATTTTACTAGTAAAGATAGGATCACGATCACTAACAATAACCTTAAGTATACCATGGAGCTTTTGAATATTCTTTGAAAATGATTTTTCCACTCTACTTGGTGTAAAAGGATTTGATAATGTAATAAAATATGCATATTTAGTGAGGTGATCCACTACTTCCATGATGACATTCATACCATTAGATCTCGAAATCCATACAATGAATTCCATGGAGACCTCTTACCAACATTGGCTAGGAATAACAAAGGGTTGCAAGAGACTAGGTGTCTTAATTGTCACCCATTTACTTCTTTTAAAAACTAAAATTTTTGCCACAAATTTTTGAACATCCCCTTTTAGCCCTTCCCAAAAGAAGTCTTTCTTGAAATGATGACATGTCTTCAAAAATCTTGAATTACCACTACAAACTCATGCAACTCTATGAGAATATTTTGTTTGAGAGAGGAATTATTCCAAAGATAGAATCACTCTTTATACCACAAAGTATCTACCTTCCAAAAAAAATGTATCCAAACTACTAGGATCACTTTGTAATTATTGAATGAGATTACTTGTAGGAAGATCATTATGCCACTCTACTTTGGATTCTACTATCCAATCTTATTATGACATTAAAATGGAAAACAATAAAGTTTCATCCTTCCTTGATAGTGCATCTTCCATAAAATTCCCCTTCCCTTTCTTCTATATAATCTCAAAATCATATTCCAACATCTTAGTAACCCATTTTTGTTGTTCTTCATAAGATAATCTTTGTTCCAAAGAATATTTTCTAGGCTATCATGATTTGTCTTAACCTTAGAGGGTGTACACATAAGATAAGGCCTCCATTATTTTACTCCATGAAGAATAGCTATCATTTCCTTCTCATAAATAGGTTTGAGTTGATTCTTACCCTTGTAAGGAAAGCAAAAGTGCGAAAACACTTTCCTAATGTCAAATCCATAGGGAAGAATGCAATGCAGGGCTTTTAATTTTCAAATTACATCCAATTAAGACACACATGAAATATTTACATAAATAGAGAAAATGCAATAAGACAATGAATAACATATTTACTTGGGAAAACCCTTTCGGGAAAAAACCCACCACACCAAGCTAAATCTCTTTGTATTACAATAACAACAAAATTACAAACAATCAAAAATACAACTCTCTAGTATTTTACTGTAGCTTCATTCACTATTCATCCAATTACAAAAATGCTCTCTCAACAAAACGAATCAACTCATCCACCCTCTCAAATCATAATCGATCAGCTTTTATTCTATTCACATTCTAATTTTTTCTTCTATGCATCCTTATCCACCATTTCCAATCATAGATAGTTTCCTTTCGAGCAGATGATTTTTCCTTGCATGCAATTTTTCTAGCGTTGCAACTGATGCAAAAAACCAATTGTCATCCATTTAAAAACCGCTTCCTCTGATTGGTCTAGCAGGATGCCACATAGGATGGTCACATGGTCAACAACGTTCAAACTTTGTTGGCATATCAGTGAGACACTAACAGTGTCTCTCCGATGCCACAAAGTATTCGCTATCAATATCGGCTTCAAACCCCATCAGTTGGCAAGAGGATTCTCATTCGACAAGACTCATACCGAAAACCATAAGTCATATCAAACTCAGAGAAACCATCGGAAAGACATACTGATCTTGCCAAGACCTCATATCAAAGTCTTTGAGTCATGCCGTCGAGTAATTTCCATTTGGTGTGATAATCGCATTTTGGTGAGACTCATATCGAAGTCAGAAGTCGCAGTGATGAGTTATACTATTGGCAAGACACTTTGTTCTCGCCAAGACTTTCCACCGACCACTTCATGCTACACCGAAGCCTTACTACTATCGGCAAGACCCCACGGTTTCAGTGAGACATCATACTGAGAGATAAAGCTTCCACTGAATGGTCTACCATTTCCACCGAGATGTCTTAGCGAACATCCCATGTCACCCCGAAAGTCACATATAGTCAGCAAGACTCATGTCTTTCACCGTGACCTTTCTCCGAGTGCCCCAAGTCTTACGAAAGACTATCAGCGTGACTTATCCAAGTTGCCAAGACTTCTCAATGAATTATTTTGTCACCGTGAATGCACCACAAGAATACTCCTATTGGTGTGACCTAGCTTCATCATTGAGACATCTCCCTACGACCTTTATGTTACCCCAATAGTTGAACATTATCGATAAGACATTTCATACTCACAGAGACATCTTACTGAAACCCTTGTTTCACCGATAGAACCAGATACCATCGGTGAGACCACATATCGACAATAGACCCTTCGACCAAGTCTCCTCGACACCCAATAAGATCACACTGTCACCTGAAGGTTTCCATTCGCCAAAAGGTCACAGTGATAGACATGTCAGCAAGACATCAACCCTGTCACAGTGATATGAACATTTTAAGAGCTTCAGAATAGTTAGTCAGCCAAACATCCATGATGTCACACTGAATTTTCCTTCAGGGAGTTTCATGTCAATAAGTATTGAGGCACATATTCCAACAACCCTTTAATTGATGACTCTCAAAAGAAATGGGCCAACCCTCCTGCATGAGAATTGTGCCTATCACATTCCATAGTAAAATCCCTTATGAAATCAAGAGTGGAAAGCATTGGAGTTATACTAATAGCCTTCTTTAACATTTCAAATGTTGAATTAGAAAATTCATTCCAATGAAAAGAACCCTTCTTTAGTAAAGTTTTCAAGGGTGCTAATATATGACTATGATTCTTTACAAATATTCTATAGTATCTAGTCAATCCCAAGAAACCCCTTAATTTCTTAATGGTTTTGGGAATAGGTCATTCCATGGTACTGTTAATTTTGAGAGGATCTACCTTTACTCCTTCATGTGAAACTTTGTGTCCCAAGTAATCCAACTCATTAAGACCAAAATCACACTTAGATGACTCAACATAGAGTTTATGATCTTTGAGAACTTGTAATACTTAATCTACATGCTACAAGTGATCTTCTCATGTCTTTCTATAAATCAATATATCATCAAAGAATACTAATACAAACCTCCTCGAGAATATCTTAAATATGGAATTCATCAAACTTTGAAATGTAGATGGTGCATTGGTAAGAAAAAATGGCATCCCTAAGAACTCATAATGACCCTCATGAGTCTTGTATACTATCTTACAAATATCTTCTTCCTTAATTTAAATCTGATGATAACTTGATCTAAGATCTAACTTTGTAAAATACATAGCTCCATTCAATTCATCTAGCAAATCATTAATGAATGGAGAAGGATGCTTATGTTTGATGGTGTACATGTTGAGCACTCTATAGTTTGGGCACATATGCCAAGTTTCATCCTTCTTTCCCACCATCTCCTCATCAATATTTTCTATCTCACTTTTTTATATATGTGTACCTGTAAGGCTTGATGTTGGGTGGTTGAATCCCTGGAACTAGTTGTATGGCATGACATGACCCTCTTTAGAGGAAGTCCTTTAGAAATATCTCAAAAAACCACTGAGTGGTGATCAATTATTTCTTTAATCTAGATGGATGAGAGCATTATATTGAGAGAATTCTAATGAACATAATGGGCCACAAATCCATCAACTCTTTTCTTAAGAAACTTTTGCATTTAATGAGATCTTACCATTTATGGAGGCTTTTTCTTCAACCCCCTTATCTCTATTGTCTTTCCTTTTGATTGGAATCTCATGAATAATTCTTAGAAGTTCATTTCAATTGTTCCCAAAGTAGTAATCCATTATACTGCCAAAACAACATTTTCTACACCCATGGAGATAGCATACATTAGGCCTTTAGGGTGATAATCTCCCATAGATAATTTAATGTTATGGAACTTTCTAGAACAACTAATAGTACCACTATCTACAATCAAGACTTGAAACTCTAGAGTTGGATATATAAAATAATTTAGATAGGTAGCCAACTTTTTTTTGATGAAATTATGAGTACTACTTGATTTGATCAACATAATTACTTTATGCTTCTTTAAGAAACCCAATACCTTGAGAGTTTGTGGGGTACTAAAACTAGAGAGTGCATGACAATAAAGGATTGGTTGGGGATCATGTGATTCATCATCTAACTCCCTATCAGCCTCCAATATTGGTCCCTCTCCTTCTTCCTCACTATAACCTTCAATATAGAACAATATATTTTCACTAAATTTATGCCCTTAACTATATTTGATGTCACAATTGAAACATAACCCTTTTCTCTCTTCTCCTTAATTTGTTGTGGAGTCAACCTCTTAGGTTGTGGTAGTGAATGTGTTAGATATCTCTTTTCACTGACATTTATATGCCCTTGTTGTCTACTAGCCAAAACATTCTCCTCAACTTGCCTTGCCACTACTATTGCTTGCAATAAGGATTTTGGTTGGAACAAATGTACTTCATATTTTATGTGATCCTTTAAACCACCTAGAAATCTAGTTCCTTCAAATTTTCTTCTGTCACATTCTCTACTCTTAAAAAAAGGATTTGAAATTGTTTAAACTAATCCTTGACCATGCATATTTTCTTTAATTTAGTTAGTTGGAAGAAGTAGCTATCCATAAATTTATCTCTATAATGGGTGGCAAGTTCCTCTTGAAAAAATGACCATGTGACCACACAACCCTTCTTTCTCTTCTCATCACATAACCAATGATACCAAATAAATTGATCTAGTTCTAGGTGTTAGAATTGTGAAACAAGCACAAAGCCACAAGCCACAAGATCAAAAAACAAACAAATACACCTTCCCTATAAGAGATCTACAAACAATTTATGCAATATTCCTCAACAAGAAAAAGCTACAGAAGAGACTTTCAAGAAGATATGAAAGCTCTAGATAATATTTGAGAGTAATTACAATGAGGGTTGAATGCTTATAAGAGCAAAGCCCTAAATGAGAAAGGGATCAAATAATGACAAGTGTCAACATCACATGAAATTTGACATAATGATCTAATGTTAACTCAATTAATAAAGCATTAAAACACTCCTAAGTTTAGCTTAAGTGTGTGAGAATAAATTAGACTAATAATTGATCAATTAAATATTAATTAATTATTAGCTAATGTATGAATACTCTAAAACCCCCCCTTAAGATGAACTTAGGGATTAGCTAAAAACCCTAAAAACAAGAATGCATGATGGGTCCCAACAAACAAGGCTAGAAATAAGGTACCCATGTACAAATAGAAGATCTCTATAATGTGGAGAAATAAAGAAAATCCTGTGGGAAAAACTCCACTCTAAGAAGAGATGAAAGCCAAGTGAAGGACTGAAGAAACCTCCAAACAAGGCAAGGTTGTCCCAAAATATAGGAACAAATGATGAACAAAAGAACACCACTGAAGCATGAAGAAGTTGCACACATTATCGAAGAATGACTGCTACAATGCCAAAATAAGAACCTCCATTGAAACAGATGATGATTAGGATCAAGAAGACAAGAATCTATATGAGTTCCCCCAATAACACTACTCGAATTTGATGGAAAAGCATGGCATACATCAAGAACTCAAAGATACAGATGGCACAAGTACCAATAGTCTGAAGAACTAATCAAGTGAAAAATGGAATTTTGTCTCCAAAAATAGGAATGCAAGAGTGTCCATATGGTAAGTGCTCCATTTCACTGAAATGCATGGGTAACCAACCGCTACATCCTCCTAGTACATAGGAACAAATACTATATACATAGCTCACTCTAATGTGAAACCAAGGAAGCATTAGCACCAACAGTAGAAACCCCCCATAATGCTGACAAGGGAGAGATATGATAGGTATACTGAAATTTAATGCCTAAATGTAGTGCATGATAAATAACCAAGAACATCTAAATGTGCAAACATGAAAGTACAAGCAGATATAAAGGGTGTGCAAACCAAGGCACACACGCATGAGAAATGTATGAAGGAAAAACAAAGGAAAACATCTACCCCCAATGCACTTTATATCATAGTGCGAGTATAATAAGGCACAAAGTGATGTGCAAGATTCCATATAGATACACCTATTGTGGAACTTTATTTCAGTGCATTTACATAATGAAAAATTCATACAATGGGAGCCAATAATGTCCAAAAAAGGACTATTTGCTGAAAATACAAATCTTTGACAAAATAAGAGGAAATTAATAGCACCATGATGAAGTACACAATAAAACATGCACTTTAAAAAAAAAATGGCACCCAAAAATGTATCTGCATGCAAAAGATATGGCCCGTCAAAGTCTCCAAAATGAGAACTAGACAACACTAAGAAAACTGAATTATGGAAAAAAAACAAGAAGTCAAAAATAGAAAATACCTACACCACTACGAAGAGTACAAAATTCCAACCCATTTCAAAAAAAATTACACTGAAAAAGCCCACCATATGGCCTCTGGAATATTGGGTGCAAAACTAAAAATCACAACAAAGATGGGCTGACTAGGAAAAAAGAACATCTCTACCAAATTTAGCAAAAAATACCTCCAAATGTGAAGGTCCACTAGATTTAGTGTGCTGGAAAAAAATATCATCTAGGTACAGTGCATGTGAATATTTATTGCAAAAAATAAATTGCAAATAAACTACCTTTTTATTTATTTTAAAAGTAAAAAAAAAAGACCAAAAAAACTTTCTATATATTTTTTTTTAAACATATAAAACTCTCTTTTTAAAGAAAAATATATTAAAAAAGAAAAAAATATTAATTTTTTTAAGAAAAAAAGTATTAAAAAACTTTTGAAAAAAATATATAAAAACAATTATATAGGGGAGCGGAGCACACCCACCCTGCGCAGGTCCCAAGGCCGCCATTGCTATTAGCATTGGTGGTACCTTGGTACCCGCATGTAGGGGGTGGGGTCTAAGGTACCTTCCTCTTAAAAAAATGTTTTTTTTTAATATGTACCTTTTTAAAGAACAAAAAAACCTGCACACCTTTAAAGGCTTTTGAAAAAAAATTTCTTTATGATTTTGTTTTTTTATTTGATTTTTTTTTCAAGGAATTTTTTTTATTTTTTTATAAATTACCTTGATTCGCATGTTGGGGACACTGTACAACCTCTTTGGAAAAAAAAATTGCCTCTAAAACTCCTGACACGTATTTTGATGATTTGACAAGCGATCTTACGGTTTTAGGGCCTTTTGAGCATGATATTGACATTTGTTTCATGCCAAAATGCACCGAAAATACAACTACCCTCTAGAACCAAAAAATGAGCATTCTCTTCAAAACCTTGTAGATCTAGCATTAGGAATCAAAATCAAGCGAAACAAACGCCAAATTTGAGTTTCTTGATAGCTCTAGATCCAATGGCAACATCCCTTTTGCACCAAAATGCTTCAAAAAATGCCCACCTCCAAAATTTGTAAAAAAAACAAAGGGGATTCATATCTAAAGCCTATAACCCTCGTTGGAGAAAGAAAATCTCATAAATCGAAAAGGGGTTCACTGAATCTACACTCTAATACATGTAGAAGTTGATAATCCAACCTCACAAATCCCAATGAACACCTATAAGAAAATAACATGTCACCAAAGGAGATCAAGAGACACAAGAATGGTGCTCTACAAACATGAAGCAAAAATGCATTACCCGAGAAGTGAATAATTACAAAGAGATCAATCCTTATGAAAGGGGATCAAAACCCTAAAGGTGAGAACCCTAGGATGAGGATTAAATTAGCATGTGAAAAGTTTCAAGATCATAATGAACGAGACGACATGACTAATTTAATAACACAAAATAAAGATTCCTAAGTTTAGCTTAAAAGCGAAATAAAGTAAAGCTGAATTAATCAATTAATCAATATGATTAAATTAATCAAGTAAACAACCTATTACTCTAATAGGAACAACATAAAATGGTGGGACAACAAGATTTCAATCACTTTTGACACACTAATTGACTTCATGCAATTTGTCACACTGACAATGCCCTAACAATGACTTATACTTTACCAAAAGTAATACCAAAACTTTTGACAAGAAAGAAACAATGGAAACCTTGAGGCAAGCTTGACTTGAGATACAAATTATCATGGAACACTACTAAGTAATGTCCAACAATGTGACCATTCATGGCTTGCAACATTTAACCTTAAACTACATAATCTGCCCTCTTGGGATAGTCACAAAATTTTGCATCAAACTAACAAATATGAGCAAGACCTTTGAACCATGGGTCTAAGGGACCTTTCTTGATAATCCTACATCACTATTTGGGTGAGTTCAATCATACTTTTACATCATTCATGACTCTTTCTCTGCCTTCTATCAACTTTTTTGTCTGATACATCCATAATATCAAACTACTTGTGAACTATTGCATGTGCAACCTTTATCTCTACACCCTGCAACTTAGGAATTAGATAAAACACATAAAAACAAGACTCTTGACTAGCTTCCTTCAAAAGTTGTTGCACTCATGATGCATGAATTTTTTACATTTTTATCTATGAAGTTGTTGCACTTTTACATTTTTAATTCCTGCTCATTTATGGCAGTCATATTATTGCTCTTTTTGTTTTCATTTCCTACTCATTTATGACAGTTATAAAGAGACTACCTGAACTTCTTTATATGAATGTTAGATATGTTATTTCATTTTCATTTGTTGACATCAAACATCCCTAGCGATGTCGGTGGAACAATGGACCATGGAGTTGCTGCAACAATGGCCGGTTCTAATCCTTTAAGAGAGGCATGCAATAGATTAGTCGATTTGAAATTATATTTGCTCTTTTATAGTCTATTATTGAAATTTTTCATGATACTTATACATGTAGTTTATTTTCTCTCTTGATGGTTGCTAGAGGTGGGTGTCACTCCAAATCATAGAAGTGGTAATGTTGTAAATGTGCATGATGACTATTTGTATGCGATAAGTGACCATATTTTATTATGTCATTCCATAGTTCAATTTTTGTGTATTAACATCTATAATTTTTATTGTATCAAGTGCAACTCTAGAAGAGTCTAGAGAGGAGGTCTAGTGAGCATGTTTGAAAGACAAGAGAACCAATAGGCACTCCATCCAGCCAAATTTGTAAGGCAGCACTGGATCTTTTTCCTTCCCCTAGAGGGAAATGATTGTATTTGGGTCATTTGTTGTATGCCTATGTGGAATTTTGGAACATATGTTTTGTACTATCGACATATATGTGACATTTTATGTCAATATGGCTCTCTTGTAGTAAGCCTATATGTATTTTTTGGATATATTGTATATATACTTTTATCAATATATATCATTGTATAGCCTTACGACTTTTTTATTAAAGCAAATATTATTTTGTTACTACCATTCTTGAATGATGTTATCATGTGTATTGTGTAAATTGTATGTTTTAATGTTGTAGGCATGGGTTTTGTTTACATCTAATGCTTACATAATTATTTTCGATTGCTCAATAAGCTCCTTCTAATGCGTATTATGTAAATAAGCTCCATTTTTAGTGGTTTGTATCATTTTCAATGCTTCAATGACTTGTGTTTCACTTATTCATATGTATGTTTCACTTATTCACATGTATACTTCATGTATATTGCATGTATTCACATTTATGCTTCATCCTTCCAATGTATAATTCATGTGTTCACTGTATATTCTTCATTATTCATGTGTATACTTCATGTATTTGCATGTATGCTTCATGCTTCTTGATTTCTATTGTTGTCTAATGGAAAATATTTTAGCACCAAAAGGTTTCAAATGAACTATAAGAGCTCCTTCCCATAAAAAAATATCATAGAAAAATGTATTTCTTTTAATTCATGGTTGACGTTGGCATCCAACAACTAATGGTTCTGATTCTAAAGCTTAGAAATCATTGCATTTGCATCTATAGAAAAATTGGATGTTTCAAATCTCACAAGCTTATATATATACCTCTATGAAATTGTATGAACATGCATCAAAACACATTATAGTTGTTGATCCAACCAACAAAATATATTTGCATCTACTAATATCACAACAATTGACATCTCATTAAATCAAATCAATGCACAAGTTAATTTTAATGATATTCTAAAGATATTAGATGTGTATGAATAAAAAATATAAGTTTGATTTTTGGATGCATCACCCATTTGAAGTTATCACATTTCTCCCATATTCATCATTTAAATAAGTTAAAAAACCTCCTTCCATTTTCTATGCATGAAATAACATGACAAATCATTGGGAAACATGATCATATAATTGTTGCCACATCATGTTTTATAACTCTAGAGCATGAAAATCCATATGTCATGGATATTGAATATCCAAATCCAATGTTTCACTAATAGCCTGAATTTTGCATCTCAACAAGGGTGCACTATTCGATGGCAACAACTACAAGACTATTAAGAGATTTAGCTAGTTGAACGTAGCTTAGAGTGATTCGACGTGTTTGGGTGTAAAAGAGAACCGTGTCTAGCACAAACATACCCATCTAGATGTGTTTGAATAGTTTGTTTGGTCACATGAGCTACAGAATGAAAGTTGCACCATTTTGCAACTCTTCAGTGCATTCATTTGACATCTTTTTCTCCAAATAAAAAATTGCCACCACAAAAAAAAATTTCAAGATAGAAAAAATCAAGATAGGTTATTGTAGAGGGGCCCAACATGATCCCATACGCTCATATGAGAAGTTTCTAAGCATCACACTATCTGAGTAACAACCCATTGAAGGTTGCAACCATTTTTCACTTTGGACTCTAAAGGGATTCAACTAGTTACATAGCTCAAAATAATTGGAATGTTTGGGTGTGAAAGAGGACCATGCCTAGCATAAATGTACCCAACTAGATGTGTTGGAACATTTCATTTGGTCACATGAGTTGCAAAACTAATGTTACACTACCTTGCAACATTACATTGCTTGCATTTAATAAATTTTCTCCAAGTGAAAAGTCACCACCATGGGAAAACACCTTAGAAATAGTGAAAAATAAGAGATATTATTGTAGAGGGGTCCAACATGATCCCATAGGCTTAGATGAAAATTTTTTAAGTGTCACAGTGTCTAAGTAATAACCCGTCGAAGATTGCAGCCATTTTGCACTTTGGACTCAAGGGATTTTGCAGGTTGAATGTAGCTCAAAGTGATTCAATGTGTTTAGGTGTAAAAGAGGACCATGCCCAGTGTAAATGTACCCACCTGGGTGCATTGGAATAGTTTGTTTGGTCACACAAGTTGCAGATAGAAAACTGCACCATTTTGCAACTTTACACTACTTGCATTTGACAACTTTTTCTCCAAATGAAAAGTCACCACAATAACAAAACACCTCCAGTATAGTGAAAAAAGACAGGTTATTGTAAAGGGGCCAAACCTGATCTCATAGGCTTAGACAAGAATTTTCTAAGTGTCACAGTGTCCGAGTAACAACCTGTCAAAGATTGCAGCCATTTTGCACTTTGTACTCATAAAGAATTTTTTCTGTTGAATGTAGCTCAGAGTGATTTTGCATGTTTGGGTGCAAAATAGGACCATTTCTAGTGTAAACGTACCCACTTGGATGTGTTTGAATAGTTTGTTTGGTCACATGAGTTGCAAAACAAAATTTGTGCATCACTTTGCAACTTTACACTTCTTGCATTTGACAACTTTTTCTATAAGTGAAAAGTCGCCACCATGGGGAAAAGCCTATGATATAGAAAAAACTAAAATATGTTATTTTAAAGGGGCTCAACACGATCCCATAGACTCATAAAATAATTTTTTAAGTGTCGCGGTGTTCGAATAACACCCCGTCGAAGATTGTAGTCATTTTGCAATTTGGACTCATAAATGATTCTACTGGTTAAACGTAGCTCGAAATGATTTGACATGTTTGGGTGTAAAAAATGACCATTCCTAGCATAAACATACCCACCTAGATGAGTTGGAACAGTTCTTTTGGTCACACAAGTTACAGAATGAAAGTTGCATCACTTTGCAACTTTAAACTACTTGCATTTGACAACTTTTTCCCCAAGTGAAAAGTCGTCATCACAAGAAAATTCCTGAGAAATAGAAAAAATTGAGAGAGGTTATTGTAGAGGGGCCCACCACAATCTCATACGCTCAAACAAGAAATTTCTAAGCATCATGATGTTTGAGTAACATCTTGTCAAAGATTGCAACCATTTTGTACTTTGGACTCATAAGGGATTTTGTCAATTGAATGTAGCTCAGAGTGATTCGGCATGTTTGGATGCAAAAGAGGATATTTTCTAATGTAAATGTACCACTCAAATGCATTGAAATAGTTCATTTGGTCACACGAGTTGCATAACAAAATTTGCACCACTTTGCAACTTTACACTACTTGCATTTGATAATTTTTTTCACAAGTGAAAAGTTTCCACCATAGGAAAACGCCTTCAAGTTAGTGAAAACTGGGAGAGTTTATTGTAGAAGGTCCCAACAAAATCTCATAGGATTATACGAGAATATTTTTAAGTGTCACGGTGTCCAAGTAACACCTTATTGAAAATTGTAGCCATTTTGTATTTTGGACTCATAAGAGATTTTGTTGGTTGAACATAGCTCATGGTGATTTGACATGTTTGTGTGTGAAAGAGAACCATGCCTAGTATAAACATACCCACCTTCACACGAGTTGTAGAATAAAAGTTGCACCACTTTACAACTTTACACTACTTGCATTTGATACCTTTTTCTCTAAGTAAAAATTTGCCAACACGAGAAAATGTCTTCGAGTTAGCAAAAACCAAGAGAGGTTTTTTTAGAGAGGCCTAATTTGATTCCATAGGATCAAATGATAATTTTCTAAGCATCATGGTGTCTGAGTAACACCCCGTCAAAGATTGTAGTCATTAGGCACTTTGGACTCTGAAGGGATTTTGTAGGTTAGACGTAGCTCAAAGTGATTCGATGTGTTTAGGTGAAAAATAAGACAATTCTTAGTGTAAATTTACCCACCCAGACACCTTGGAACAATTTATTTGGTCACAGGAGTTACAAAACGAAAGGTGTACAACTTTGCAACTTTACACTAGCATTTCACAACTTTTTCCCCAAGTGAAAAGTTGCCACCATGGGAAAACACCTCCAAGATAGAAAAAACCAAGAGCAATTATTATAGAGGGTCTCAACATGATCACACAGGCTAAGATGAGAAGTTTCTAATCACCACGGTGTCCGAGTAACACCCTGTTGAAGATTGCAGTCATTTTGCACTTTGAACTCTTAAGGGATGTTGTCAGTTGAATGTATCTCAGAGTGATTTGGCATGTTTGGGTGCAAAATAGGACCTTTTCTAGCATAAACATACCCACCTAGATGCGTTGGAATAGTTCAGTTAGTCACACGAGTTGCAGAATGAAAGTTGTACCACTTTGTAACTTTAGACTACTTGCATTTGACAACTTTTTTCTAAAATAAAAATTCTCCACCACGGAAAAACACCTCTAAGTTAGGAAAAATAGAGAGAGGTTATTGTAGAGGGGCCTAATATGATCCCATAAGCTTAGACGAAAAATTTCTAAACATTATGGTGTCCAAGTAACACCATTTTACACTTTGGACACATAAGGGATTATGTTGGTTGAATGTAGCTAGGAGTAATTCATCGTATTTAGGTGTGAAAGAGGACCATTCATAGTATAAATGTACCCACCAAAATGAGTTGGAATAGTTCGTTTGGTCACACAAGTTACAAAATGAGTGTTATACCACTTTGCAACTTTACACTACTTATATTTGACAATTTTTTTCTCAAATGAAAAGTCACCACGACAGGTAAATGGCTCTGAGATAGAAAAAATTGAAAGAGGTTATTTTAGAGGAGCCAACCATGATCTCATAGGCTCAGGTGAGAAGTTTCTAAGAACCACGGTGTCTAAGTAACACCCTGTCAAATATTGTAGTTATTTTACACTTTAGACTCATAAGGGATTCTGCTGGTTGAATATAGTTCAAAGTGATTCGACATGTTTGAGTACAAAAGAAGACCATGTCTATCATAAATATACCCACTCAAATGCATAGGAATATTATTTTTTTTCACACTAGTTAGAGAACGAAGGTTGCACCACTTTGCAACATTACACTACTTGCACTTGACATCTTTTTCACCAAATGAAAAGTCACCACCATGGGAAAACACATTTGAGTTAGCAAAAACTAAGAGATATTATTGTAGAGGGGCCCAATTTAATCCCATAGGCTCAAATGAGAAATTTCTAAGTGTCACGGTGTTCAAGTAACACCCCGTCGAAGATTGCAGACATTTTGCACTGTTGACTCATAAGGGATTCTATCTGATTAATATAGCTTGAAGCGATTTCATGTGTTTGGGTGAAAAATAGAATTATTTCTAGTATAAACATATTCACTCAAATGTATTGGAACAGTTCATTTTTTCACACGAGTTGCAAAATAAAAGTTGCACCACTTTGCAACTTTAAACTACTTACATTTGACAACTTTTTCCCTAAGTGAAAAGTCTCCACCATAGGAAAACACCTTCAAATTAGAAAAATCTAAGAGACATTATTATAGAGGGATCCAACATGATCCCATAGGCTTAGACTAAAATTTTCTAAGAATTACATTGTTTGAGTAACAACCCATCGAAGATTGCAATCATTTTGCACTTTGGACTCTTAAGAGATTATGTCGGTTGAATGTAGCTCAAAATGATTTAGCATGTTTGGGTGTGAAAGAGGACCATGTTAAGTGTAAACTTACCCACTTGGATGCATTGGAATAGTTTTTTTGGTCACATGAGTTGTAGAACAAAAGTTACACCACTTTGCAACTTTACACTACTTGCATGTAGTAACTTTTTTCTCAAGTGAAAAGTCACCACCACAAGAAAACACCTCTGAGTTAGTGAAAACTGAGAGAGGTTATTGTAGAGGGGCCAACCATGATCCCATAGGATCAGAAGAGAAGTTTCAAAGCATCATGGTTTTTGAGTAACACCCCATCAAATATTGTAACAATTTTACACTTTAGACTCATAAGGGATTTTGCTAGTTGAATGTAGCTCAAAACGATTTGGCTTGTTTGGGTGTAAAAGAGGACCATTCCTAGCGTAAATGTACCCACTTGAATTCATTAGAATAGTTCATTTGGTTACACGAGTTGTAGAATGAAAGTTGCACTACTTTGTAACTTTACACTACTTTTATTTGACAACTTATTTTCCAAGTGAAAAGTCACCACCATGGAAAAACACCTCCAAATTAGCAAAAATTGAGATAGGTTATTATAGAGGGGTCCAACGTGATATCATAGGCTAGAAGAGATATTTCTAAGAATCACGTTCCTCGCATAACAACCCATCAAAAATTATAGTCATTTTGCACTTTGGATTCATAAGGGATTTTGTCAGTTGAATGTAAATTAGAGCTATTCGGCATGTTTTTGTGTGAAAAAGTACCATGAATAGCATAAATGTACCCACTTGGATGCATTGAAATAGTTTATTTGGTCACACGAGTTGCAAAACAAAAGTTGCACCTCTTTGCAACTCTACACTACTTGCATTTGACAATTTTTTCCGCATGTGAAAAGTTGCCACCACGCGAAAATCCCTTTGAGTTAGAAAAAATTGAGAGAGCTTATTGTAGAGGGACAACATGATCCCATAGGCTTAGATTAGAACTTTTCTAAGCGTCATGGTGTCCGAGTAACAACTCGTCGAAGATTGTAGCCATTTTTCACTTTGGACTGTTAAGGGATTTTGTCAGTTGAACGTACCTCAAAGAAATTTGGCATGTTTGGGTGCAAAAGAGGACCATTCCTAACATAAATATACTCACCTAGATGTGTTGCAATAGTTTGTTTGGTCACATGAATTGCAGAATGAAACTTGCACCACTTTTAAACTTTACTTGCATTTGACAACTTTCCCCCCAAGTGAAAAGTCACCACCACTAGAAAATACCTCCGAGTTAGCTAATACAAAGAGAGTTTATTATAAAGGGGCCTAACATGATCCCATAGGGTTATATGAGAAGATTCTAAGTGCCACGGTATCCGAGTAACAGCTTGTTAAAAATTATAATCATTTTGCACTTTAGACTCTTAAAGGATTATGTCAGTTGAACATAGCTCAAAGCGATTTAACATTTTTGGGTATGAAAGAGGACTATGCCTAATATAAAAATACCCACCTAGACATGTTGAAATAATTCATTTGGTCACACAAGTTGCAAAATAAAATTTGCACTACTTTGTAACTTTACACTACTTGCATTTGACAACTTTTTTCTAAGTGAAAAGTCACCACCATGGGAAAATACCTCTAAAATAGAGAAAAAAAAGAGAGCTTATTTTAGATGAGCCCAACATGATCTCATAGGCTTAGACAAGAAGTTTTTAAGTGTCACGATGTCTGAGTAACACCCCGTCAAAGATTGAAGCCATTTTGCATTTTGGACTCATAAGGGATTCTGCTAGTTGGACGTAATTCAGAGCGATTCGGCATGTTTGGGTGTGAAAGATGATTTTTCATAGTGAAAATGTACCCACCTGGATGGATTGAATAGTTCTTTTGGTCACACAAGTTGCAGAATAAAATTTTTACCACTTTGCAACTTTATATTACTTGCATTTGACAACTTTTTTCTCAAATGAGAAGTTGCCATCATGGGAAAATGCCTCTGAGATAGCAAAAACCAAGAGAAATTATTGTAGAAGGGCCTAACACAATCCCATAGGATTAGATGAGAAGTTTCTAAATATCACAGTGACTAAGTAACACCTCATTAAAGATTGCAGTCATTTTGCACTTTGGACTCGTAAGGGATTTTATCGATTGAACATAACTTGGAGTGATTCGGTGTGTTTAGGTGTAACAAAGGACTATTCCTAGCATAAACGTACCCACCTGAATGCATTGGACCAATTCATTTGGTCACACAAGTTACAGAATGAAAGTTACACCACTTTTCAACTTTACATTACTTGCATTTGACAACTTTTTCCCCAAGTGAAAAGTCACCACCACAGCAAAATATCTCTGAGTTATCAAAAACTGAAAGAGGTTATCATAGAGGGGTCCAATACAATCCCATAGACTCAAATGAGAAGTTTCTAAGCATCACAATGTCAGAGTAATATCCCGTTGAAGATTGTAGCCATTTTGTACTTTGGACTCTTAAGAGATTCTATCGGTTGAACATATCTCGGAGTGATTCAGTGTGTTTGGGTGAAAAAGATGACCATACCTAGTGCAAATGTATCCACTTAGACACATTGAAACAATTTTTTTGGTCACACGAGTTGTAGAAAGAAAGTTGTACCACTTTGCAACTTTACACTAACATTTGACAACTTTTTCTTAAATGAATAGTCACCACCATAGGAAAACACTTCCGAGTTAGGGAAAACTGAGAGGGGTTATTGTAGAGGGGCCCAAAACAATCTTATTGGCTCAGATGAGAAGTTTCTAAGCATCATAGTGTCTGAGTAATAACTTGTTGAAGTTTTCCACCATTTTACACTTTGGACTCTTAAGGGATTTTGTTGATTAAATGTAGCTCAAAGCAATTCGGTGTGTTTAGGTACAAAAAAAGACCATGCCTAATATAAATGTACTCACCTAGATGTGTTGGAATAGTTCATTTTGTCACACGAGTTGTAGAATGAAAGTTGCACCACTTTACAACTTTACACTACTTGCATTTAATAACTTTTTCCCCAAGTGAAAAGTCACCACCATGGGAAAACGCCTATGAGATAGTGAAAACTGAGAGAGGTTATTGTAGAGGGGCCCAATGTGATTCCATAGGATTGGATGAAATTTTTCTAAGCATTACAGTGTCTGAAAAATATCTCGTCCAAAATTGCAACAATTGTGCACTTTGGACTCATAAAGGATTTTGTTGGTTGAATGTAGGTTGAAGCGATTCAGTGTGTTTGGGTGCAAATGAGGACTATGCCTAGTGTAATCATACCCACCTAGATACATTGGAATAGTTTGTTTGGTTACATGAGTTGCAAAATGAAGGTTGCACCACTTTGCAACTTTACACTACTTACATTTGACAACTTTTTCTCCAAGTAAAAAGTCGCTATCACGAGAAAACACCTCCAAGATAGCAAAAAATGAGATAGGATATTGTAGAGGGGTCCAATACAATCCAATAGGCTCATATAAGAAGTTTCTAAGCATCAGGTGTCTGAGTAATACCCTGTCGAAGATCGCAACCATTTTTCACTTTGGACTCATAAGGGATTCTACCAGTTGGACATACTTCAGAGTGATTTGGCATGTTTGGGTAAAAAGATGACCATGCTTAGCATAAACGTACCCACCAGATGTGTTGGAATAGTTCATTTGGTCACACAAGTTGGAGAACAAAAGTTGCACCACTTTACAACTTTACACTACTTACATTTGACAACTTTTTTCCCAAGTGAAAAGTCACCACCACGAGAAAATGCCTTTGAGTTAGCAAAAACTGAGAGATTTTATTGTAAAGGGTCCCAACGTGATCCCATAGGCTTATAAAAAAAATTCTAAGCATCACAATGTATGAGTAACAACTCGTTGAAGATTGTAGTCATTTTGCACTTTGGACTCTTAAAGGATTCTATTGGTTGAACGTAGCTCGAAGTGAAGACCAGTGCCTCACCTAAATATAAACTAAAATTTACTGAAAAACTATTTATTACCACACATGTAAATCCTTGGAAATTTTGGAAATTTTCTTGCTTCATATGATATTTCTTGGAAACATTCACTTGGAAGTCCTTTCCATTAACCTTTTGACTTTATTTGCAAAAACACACACTTTTAATGACTACCACTTTCCCATCATTTAAGTTTTTTGTTTCGACTTCACTTTAACAATCACATTTTCATGGAGAGCAATAAAAGCCAATAAATAGACAACCACCATAAAGTATGCAAGGGATCATCAAATTATACACAAAGGAAAAGGCAATACTCAAATAACAACTATAAAGTATTTAAGTCAAAGGTATTTTATTTTATGAAAAAGGAATTTTAATTATTTCATGGGGTTTTATTTTCATGATATTCGCGTGCATGAGTGAAAAGGGATTAAATTTCATCTTTGATTTTTAAATTTGGATCAGTAATAGTGCATCATTTATGCATTGTGTCAATAAACCATAATGCTGATTTGTGTCTAGGAACGTTGTATCAGGGAAGTTCGAGTCCAAAAAGGGTTGAGAATCATCATGATATGTTTTTAATTTAACCTGAGACAACCCAAGGTATGTGCTCATATTTTTCCATCCTTTGTTTGTGCTATTGGCCATGTGACTATGTTGCTAAAGTTGAAAACAACACCAAATTTCAAGTGAATGTTTGGAGAGATTGGTTGGTTGAAGAATGTTTGGGAGTTGTCAAAGGTGTTGGAGGGTATTGAAACATTGTTTCCCCCACTATTCATGTTGTTCTTCCCTTGTTGGTGTGTTTTTCCTTTCTTCGATGCCCACTAGGCTAGGATGTCAATGGTGGCAAGGTGTACTAAGATGTCTTGTGCATTTTTTTTCAATGAAGCCCTTGAAGAGTGATTAATATTATTTAAAGAGATGAATCATGATGATAGTGACTCTAAAACTCATCCAAGATTAGAGTAGATTTTGGAAATCCAAACATAGAAAACCTGAGAGTAGATAAGCTTGGCAATGATGGATTCTCTTTTATTGGTTTAGACTTATTTATAGTGGGGACATATTAATTGGTAAGGTGAGTTCATAGCCTTTTGATGCAAACTTTAGCCTTGAGTTGAAGCATACTAAACAAGGAAGGTTTGATCAAATTTTAATGTCAAATAATGATGATGGAAGGAGTTCTAAGGTTTATAGAAGAGAAAGAAAATATGTCTTTGTATAGTAGAAGACATTGTTTCAAAAAAATTCATAAATCCAAATGCTTTTCCTTCAAGAAAACTTTATATGTAAACCATAAACCATTACAACTAACTTTAAATGTAATATACATATTTGCATGTATAAATTTCTCATAATTTTTGTATATCAAAAAATACACTAATTCAATAACAAATATTACAATAGCGATGGAAGAGCATCTTGAAAATCCCCCCATTTCTCAATACTTGTAGCAATACATGTAGGGAAATGAGCCTCCCATTTCCAGCCTAGATCATGAAATATATTGTACGAGAAGAGACAAAAGGAGTTGTTGGCTAGTTTCTTTTCTCCAATCCACCTTAGGTGGCCTAGTTATTTGCATTCCAAAATGCTTCAAAACATGTACATCCCATGCTCCCTTTGAAACACATGGGTAGTAGCCTCTCTGTGGTTGTGTAATCTCACTAGAATTTGGTCCACAAATATTTTTGCAAAAGCCTAACAATTTTAGACATGGACTCACATAAAAATCATTAAAAGACCAATAACTAAATAATGTCTGACATACACCTTCTGACTAGATCTATTATCACCTTCATACATGTTATAAGTGGATCGATTGAAGGCCCTACAATGGTGATGTGGCCCATCTTTCGCTACTTTCTCATCTCTCAATAATCCTACATATAAATTTTAAATATATATAAACATAATTAACATAAAACATGTAGCATATATAAGAATCTAAGAAATCTATGAAATGGAAAAGAAAGAGAAGATTGAAAACTAGAAAATGCACTAGCAACCTATGTTTCTCATACCACTTGTTTTCCTCCTACAATGATTCAACAACTAGGCCTTTACAGCCGTGATTCAAAGATTTGACATCTAACCTGAATAGCTATCTCAATCATCGTGAAGGTGCATTTAACTTGTCAACCCAGGGATATGAACTTGAAATGGATCAAAACAATATGGGCACTAGGAATCCAAAGTAGCCATTTTCATACTATAGCTAGAAAAAATACAATGTTGAAACTAAATTGCTTAGAAAGGAATAACATAAATGCTAACAATCAATCAAAAATTACACCAAGCTGAAATGCATGATAGAAATGAAAATACAAGTAAACAAACAGGACACTACTTTGTTTGCTTTGGTTGCAGGAATAATCACAAAATTGAATTCTAGTGACTATAGGAACAGTCAATGCCATATTTTTAACTAATTACTAAAAAAAATTAATACTAAACTAAGGGATGGATTACTCACCAAGTGGGCCCCTTTGGATAAGTATCATCTAAAACTAATGATAACTTAGATGCTTGAACTCATAACTTTTTATTTTATTCACTATAAGTCATGAGTACAAAAGAGTAGTATGTCTATATTGCTAAGAACTTAAGAATGTGAGTACAATATCAAATCATGTAACCTTCAGAGAAGGAGCATCAAATCTTTATTTATAATACCAACTAAACAAGGCAGTCAACTCCACAAACTAGGAGGATGCCATTTAGGGAAAATAGAGAAAGTGGAGTTGCAACGGTTATGCATGCATAAAATTTGGTCAGACATGCATGTCCAACCATAGATTTAGCACAACAATAATGCCTGCAATTGCTCAATAGCATTAAAGTCCACTATAATTCGGTTATGTTTAGTTTGCATGAGGAATCTCCTCTCATCAACCTCCTTTGACCTTTCAATGATTCCCTTGTTGGACATCATGGTGCATGCCTAGTTGGAGGTGTCTTCCTCAATTTAGAATCCTCAAATTAAATATGCATGGCAATGTTAGTACGCACAATAATTACATATATGTAACCACCTTAAGGAACATTCATTAGCCACATGCAAGATTAATATAGACAGTCCATTCAACATGCCATTTATCATTAAAGGTCTACAGAAATAAGATTAAGCCCAATGTCTATAGTTTGAGGAAACTATCATAAAAGTATCAACACTTAATGTCAAAGCCCATGATAACTTTAGCAACTAGATCATGAATTCTACCCAAAAATAAGAGCATAAACTAGACTCATCACTCCCCCCAACCTAAGATCTTGTTGGTCCTCCAGAGGGAGAAGGGTTGTTATTTTGCTTTGTCAATGCTCAGAAATTTTCAACTAACAACTACCCCACAATCAGAGTGTGTTGTGTGTAAATCAGGATCCCAATAGAATCCTCCCAATCTGTCCAATCTGCTCCATCTCTATTTCTCTACAGTGATATCATATTGGTGGAACCTGAAGTTTGGTACAGGCCACATTAGGATGGGTGGCTGAAAAGTCAAGGGAAGCTAGAATCACCCCTCTATACTTCCAAAGTAAATATATTTGTCAAGTCTTTTAAGATCTGTTGCATAGTTCTGGATGGAATGAGGCTCGGCCTACTTGAGGTCATTAGTTAAGATGTTCCATCTTTGTGAGAGGTATCTCTTCATATTTTCCTCTTTTGCTTTTTTCTTTGCCTCATATTCACTATAAACTACTTCTATCCAAGGAATAATCCTATTACTATAGCTAGTTCTGAGAAGCATTCTATGCCATTCCTTGAAAATATCCCTTGGATTCCTTGATTCAACCCTAATGGACAGGGGGATGTTGGATTCCATCTGCTTAGAAGCCCCATATTGTTGACCCAACTAATCTCATTTTACACCCAAGACATAAATGGCCTTAATTGGACATCTCCAACATACAACAACGGATTCCAATCATGGTCTTGAGTTACAACATAATTATGCAAATAAAACTCACACAACAAATTCTTCATTTCAGGGGAAGCAATCTGATAAGCATTGAAAAATTCAATAGGGGTCTCAATAGAAGGGTTCAAACCTGAAACAATTCTTTCCAATCTAAAAGGGAGATATTTCTCCTTCAAATGCAGAGCATAGACCCTTGGAGGGGTTCTAAATTCCAAGATTTGTGACACCAAAGCCGCCATATCATCCACCTTCTTCTTCAAGGTGGCAATTTCTCCATCTTTATCTTCAATTTCCTCATCTCTCTTTTGAATTTCCTTCCTTAATCTACGTTTTTCCTCATTCCATTCCTCTTCTCTTCTTTGCATCTCTTTTCATAAATGCATGGAAACCTTGTGCATCAAAAAATAAAGGGGGTTATGTATTCCTACCAACATCTTTTATGACACTAATGCTAACTACGAGGATTTAGGTTGTCCTGTCAATTCTGGTTGTAGGGGTATTGATTGCTCTCCTAATTTGAGTTGTGGTTGCAAGAACTCTTGCTTCTGTGCTAGCTTTTGTTAGAGGATCTCTTTTGGTGGGACCTCTTGCTGCAGGAAATCTTAATTTTCCTCATACTCTTGATTTTTGACTTGTTCTACAATATTGGCAAGATCAACCAAAGTTATGTTTGTTTCCACCTTGAATACATCTTCTTCCTTGACATTCTCCTACCCCATTGGAGCTTATATGTCCCCTTGTGATACTTCTCTAGACTTAGGGCTTTCTTGCAGAGGCATACCAAAGGCTAGCTCGGCTAGTCTTGCTTTCCTAGGAGGGATCTAATGTTTTTATTTGGCTGCAGGATGAACAATTTCAGCCTTTCTCTTCTTAGAGCTTGACACCTCTTTCTCTGTTGGCTACCTTTTGGCCTTTCCTTTTCTTGTTTCTACTTCCCTCTTTTGTTCCCTAGTTTTCATTAGAATTCCAAGTGGAACATCATCATTAGAGTTAGGGGAAGAACCTTTTTTTTTTAGTGCTCTATCCTAGAAGAGCTAATTTCTATGGTTTCTTCTATTGTAGGAGGGTTTACACTCAAGCCTACACCAGAGGTTGAAGCACCAAGAGTGGCTTCAACCATACTCAATCTCCTACTTGACCTATGAGGTTGAGGTAAAACCCTAGGTTGCAAATACTTAGGTCTAATTTGATCATTTTTTATGAATTCTTCCCATGTCATTCCAAACACATCATGCAGAGAATTCTCAACTAGGAATTTAATCAGACAATGGTGGGAAATAGAATTGTCCCTACCTTTTTGGGTCTTGGTCACCATGATTGAGAGAAGGTTGTATAATAGGTTTGAAACATTCATCCTCCTTTTGTGCCTCATATGATTCAAAAGCTTGAAGTGCACAAAATGAAAATTCGACTAGTGACCTTCACAGGTGATGTATTTTATGACATACACAACTATACACTTCTATGGCTCAAGTAGAGAAATTCTCTTCACACCCTATTTATCTATGCTCAATGGAGGGTCGTTCAACTTTGTAAATTCAACCCTAGCTGATCTAGCAACTTTTGAAGCAAGGTAATTTTCACCATTAGTAGGTAACCCTGTGACTTCTACAATTCTTTCTTCAGTTGCTATGACCTCCATCCCTTTCACCATGGCCTTCCCTTCAGAAAATGTCTGGGAGAACTCAAGTGCAATCTTTTCATCAAAATCATCTAGCTTCAAGAAGTAGTCTATCCACCTATAGTTTTTGAGCTTAGCCAAGTAGGGTGCATCCTACAGTAATATATCATGCATCATGGGTTCATTATGAATTAACCCACCTCCCATTGTCTACAATCAAACAATGTTTCCTTCCTGCAATTCCATCTAAAAATAAAATTCACCTTCCTACAACACTTTCTAACTTTCCAATGTTGACTGAATTTTCCTCTTCTAACTTTACCTTTTGTTTGCAGCGCAGCTTGAGATATGATAGGGTCAATAATGGAAAGAAAGGAGTAATAAAGGAAAGCTATAATGGAGATAAATGGTGGAAACAATTGGTGTCACCTCACACATGCAAGTCATCCTCTCAATCATATTTCAAATTGACTCAATTTAAATTTTGATGATGTAGACTAGCATGGAATGACATGTGGGAAAAATATTCACATCTTTTTCCTTCCCCCAACCTAAATTTGGGCATGCATCCATGCATGTGGAATGATGATTTTACAAGGTAGGGAATATTGGCATGCTATGGTGAATGTCCATACTAATGTACAACAATTAAATGAATGCAATTAAAGACAATTAAGATATAACAATTAATGCGCACATACTTGAATGTGTGGAGGATTCTCCACACACCTTTTAAAGAAATAAGTTGAGCAATTAATGACAATGAGGTGGAATGAAGTGATGGAAGAGAGAGAAAAGTGGAAATGGATGGGTGGGTGCGTAGATGGGTGAAGAAATGGACTCCCATAGAAGTGGAATTCTTTATTATGACAAGTACATATCTTAATTAGCCAGAAGGAAGGACATTAGGTCCACTTCCTTCAGGTGTAGGAATATTGGATGTTGCATGTTGAGTGAATTGTTGTAGGAACTCCTCCTTGGAAGTTGGCTTGTGATACAATCTGAGGCGGTGACCATTGAAAAGCAGCTTAAACCTGACTAGGTCAATAGTAATGAGTTGTACAACATCATTAGGAAATACTTTAGCAACTCATATGGTCCTAGACACCTTGTTTGCAATTTTCCTACATTGTCCTGATATCTTGAGTCATAGAGTAGGGCTCAATCTCCTGGTTGGAATTTCTTGTCCTTGATCAATTTTTCATGCTACTTGATTCTCTGATTCTACACTACCTCCGTGTGATGCAAGGCCACTCTTCTCATCTCATCCAAAGCATTTAGTTGCATGATTCTCTCTTTTTGTGCCTCAGAAATATCCATCCCAAATCAACTGCAGTCCTAATAGTCTTGTGTTCAAATTCAATGGGCATCATGGTTGTCTTTCCATACAGCAACTCAAATGGAGTCAAACCTGTAGTTGTTTTCTAGGTATTTTTGTATGCCCAAATAACTTTTGGTAATTTTTTTGCCTAATACTTTCTATAGATAGCTACTATTTTGGGTAGAATGGCTTCAATTTCTTTGTTGGTCTCTTCAACATTAGCTTGAGGGTGATAAGGATAAGAATTATTGTGCCTTATGTTGTACTCATTGACTAGTGCTACAACAAGGGTAGATGTGAATTGAGCCCCTTTATCAGTCACTATCTCTCATGGAACTCCATACCTTGTGAAAATATCCTCATAAAAAAATTATGCAACTTTTTTATCTCTTGCATGTTGCATGGCCTTAACTTCTACCCACTTTGTTACTTAATTAGTGAATACTAGGATATAAGAATTACCATTTGATGAAGGGTCAATCAGTCCTACAAAATCTAATCCCCACTTGTCAAAGATAGTGATTGATACCTGAGGATAAAGTGGCATCTCATCAAATTTGGTTGGCCTACCCATTCTTTGGCATCTGTCACATTTTCTTGTATACCTTCCTGCATCCTTGTGGAGTGTTGGCCAATAATATCCTATGTTCAAAATCTTCATTGTTGTCCTCTTGGCTGCAAAATTTCCTCCACATGGTTCATTGTGGCATGCATGCAAAATTTCATATGTCTCATCTTCTCTCACAAATCTCCTCATGACATGGTCTAGTCTAGTATAAAAAAAACATCCAACAATCCATGAAAAAGAAAAATATTTTTCAATGAGTGTCCTTCTCTCTTTTGGAAAGAAGTGAGGAGGAACTCTACCTATGACTAGATAATTAGCTATGTCAGTACACCAGGGTGTTTGTACACTAATAGAGAATAGATTATCATGAAAAGAGTCATTTATGGTTTGATTATCCCCTAATGTAGTCAACCTTGAAAGAAAATTTGCAACAACATTGGCCTTCCCTGACTTATCCACAATAGTTATGTTAAACTCTTGCATCAATAATAACCATCTTTCCAACCTACTAGAGATCTGAGGTTTATTCATGAGATTTCTAATGGATGCATGATTAGTGTACACAAAGATTTGGTAACTTGTTATCTAATGCTTGAATTTGTTCAGGGCATAAATCACTACCAACATTTCTTTCTATGTCACTGTATAATTGAATTCAACTCCCTGTAAATTTTTGCTAACAAAATAAATGGAATTTTCAATAACTCCTTCCTTTTGTCCTAAGACTAGTCCTATGGAATAATCTGATGCATTAGTATGGATGTGGAAAGGAAGCTCCCAATTATGTCCCTTGAGTATAGGAGCAAGAGTCAAAGCTACCTTAAAGTCAGAAAATGCCTTGTCACAAGCTTCAGTCCACTGGAATTCAACATATTTAGTGAGAAGAGTATATAATGGTGCTGCTATCTTACTGAAATCCTTGATGAAATTCCTACAATATCCTTCATGGCCCAAAAGAATTCTAACATCCTTATGTTTTGCAAGTGTGGGAAAACTTGTGATCACCTCAATCTTTGCAGGATCAACTTGAATTCCTTTGTGGGAGAGGTAGTGGCCAAGATCTACACCTTCCTACATCATCATGAAGCACTTTTCACTATTTAAGGACAAGTTTTGGTCTTCACATCTTTGTAGAAATCTCCTGAGATTTTTCAATTCTTGATTAAAATCAGCAGCATAAGTGGTTAAGCCATCCATGTAAATTTCCATGCAATCAAGAGAGATATCTAAAAATATGCTAATGACTGTCCTCTGAAAGGTTGCAAGTGCATTGCATAAGCCAAATGGGAGTACCAAGTAGGCATAGGTCCCCCATGGACAAGTAAAGGTGGTCTTCTCCTATTCCTCTAGTGCAATTTGAATCTGGTTGTAGTCGTTGAATCCATATAGAAAAGAGAAATGGTATTGCTTTCTTGCAAGTGTGTCCAATACTTGATCTATGAAGGGTAAGGGAAAATGGTCCTTCTTGGTGGCAGCATTAAGTTCCCTATAATTAACACAAACTTATCATTTACATCCTTTCTTGGTCACAATCACTAATGGAGACACCCATTAGCTATCCGAAAAGGGGTAGATAAATCCTACATCAAGCAATTTCTGTAGTTCCCCTTTTACAATTTCTCTTAGTGCAGGATTAATTCTTCTTTGTGGCTGCCTCATTAGAGTGCAATCATCTCTGATATAAATTTTGTGTGTGAAAATTATAGGGTCCAATCCCTTCATATCATGATAATCCCATGCAAATGCATGTTGGTGGGTTCTCAATAATTTTTCCAATAACAATTGTTGTTCTTCACTTAGCTTGTTGTTAACATTCATTTATCTTCCCTCTAACACCTACACTTGTGTAGTCAACTCTATCATGGCTGCTTCATTAACACACGGTACCTTTAGTTCATATGGTAGCAATCTATGGGTCATTCCTATTGCTATAGAAATTCCATCTATAGGAAGAGTGGCTACAGGAAGAACACTTGTAGGAGTAATGGCTATAGGAAGAGCAGGCAGAAGTGTCTTGAATAGAACAACAGAATGAGAAGATGATGCTTCTTCCACTTCACAATGATTCTAAATAATGTTATCCAATACTTCATCCTCATCTTGAAGCTGCATAAATGAGCTTCTTCCTAACATCATAAGTTGTGCCATAGAATTTACTTCCTCGACCTCATCACCAACATGTGGCCATACAGAGTTATCCTCATCATGAGATGGCTGAGCAAGAGGATAAAGAACAAAAATTCTAGTGCTCTTCCCATCTAAAATGGTCATGTCACCTAACCAGAATCCAATATATGCATCTACAGTTGCTAACCATGGCCTTCCAAGAATAATGGGATACCCACCTAATTTAGCTTTAGGAGAAAGAATCATAAAGTCTATTGGGTACTCTCAAGATTCTAAAACTACCACAAGATCCTCCACTATACCATTAGGCTTAACAGTAGAACTATCAGCAAGCTACAAGATAGTAGGAGTAGATCTCATGCTTGCAACATTTAGTTGCTATAGGATGTCCTTGGTCATCACATTGATTGCTTCCCCTAAATCAGTCAGAGAATTCTTTATTTGGATCATATTTATAACAACTACTACCATAGGACTACCTGGGTCATTGTACTTTGGGATAGTCACCTTTCCAAGAATGATGTCAGCTAGGTCTCCCACCCCATGAACTATAGTTGGGTCTTTCTTCTTTCTACCTAGCTTTTTGAGGCATGCTTCCTTGATTTCCTTGTCATATATTGAGACATCCTTTATAGCCTGAAATAGAGGGATCTGAACACATATATGCTTTAGCTAATCTAGGATATCAAAATTTGTATCCTCTTTTTCTTCCTTCTTCTTGGAAACTTCCAATCTTTGAGGAAATGGTGGTTCTTGATCATTCTGCTTGGCTGGGACTGGTTCAAGATTTTTAGGTACACTTGACTTAATGGGATTATCCGAAGGTTCCTCTTCCATAGGAAGCTCAGTTATAATGGGCTTGGAAGGGGCTGGTAAAGTATTTCTTGAATGCAAGTGGATGTCACTTACACTCACAACATATGCAGGGAATTGATTTGAATTAGCAGAGTATATAGGCTACTAATGTGGTTTGTTATTTGGATTGGGTGTGGGATGAGCTAGTAGCTGAGTAGGTTTAGGTGGGTTTGAGCTTGAATTATTAGGTGGAGGCATTATAGCAAGATTTTGGGGCTAAGAAGGTGACTGCATGTAACTGGTTGTCTAGGTTGTCCATTGTTGTCCTCCCCTCCATTGATTTATTTGTTGCCAATTTCCTAGAGGTGGTTGCCAATGGGGTGGAGAGTTTTGATGATTGGGCCAAGAATTTGGAAGGTTAACCCAAGGATATGGTGGATATCCTCCATAGCTAGATTGATATGGGGCTTTCCATTGGTTACCCGATGAATAGGAATTGAAATATGTCCAAGCATAAGATAGTGGATCCAGTGGCATACCTTGTCTTGGAGCCCAAGGCTTCCTTTGTGCAACATAGTAGACTTGATCTTCTTCAATCTAGATTGGCTTGAACTCAGGAGTAGATGACGTATCCATAGAGGATTGGTAATCTCTCCCTTTCTTTGAAGCTTCCCTAGAGTAGTTTTGGCATATTTTCTTGGTGTCTTCCCAAGGAACTTGGGTGATATCTCCCCCTGCCATTAGGTCCAAGGAATCAGTGCAACTCTCATTGATTCCTCTTAAGAAAATCAACTTTTTTGATTCTTCATTGAGGGTATGGTGTGGATATTTCTACAAGAAAAAAAAAACCCCGAAAATGTAATCTTCTAGGCTCTCATCCTCCTTTTGCTACATCCTAAAAATATCATCTCCCCTCATGCCACTACCCCTGCAATATTCCTTGTATTTCTCAAGGAACTTTGTCTTCATGTCCTCCCAAGTTGCCACAGTATCTCTACCTAGGCTCATAAACCATATTAATGCAACTTCTTTCAGAGTGGTAGGAAATAGTTTAAGCCTATGGGCATTGGTGGTATAGTCATAACTCCTGCAGAGTATGTCAACTCGAACAAGAAGGTATCAAGATCTTTTGTAACAAGTCCATAAAAATTAGGAATGGCTAAAGTGGGGATATTTTAAGATTTTCAACTTCATTCTGATGGGAAATGGGGAAAGGAAAAGCTAGTTGGTTAGGTCTATTTCTATTTGCATAACCCATACCTACTTGATGGATTTCCCAAAAAAAGGGATTCTCAAACTAATTTTAGTCTTTGGTGGAAGTTTCAGAACTGGTCAAATCAAGAAATGCATCAGTAAAGGGGTTTAACTCTTCTTCTTCTTCATCCCTTGGCATATTTGGAAGCTCTTCTAGCTAGAATAGATTAGGATTAGGAAGGAATATCTCATAAGCATCTCTTCCTCCTCTATGCATATAGTATCAACTCACTATCAGCCAACTCACACAAAGAATAAAGAATAAGGGGGGTCATTACTTCCTAAATGAGGGGTATGCTAGGAACAACTCTCAAAAATACTACATTAAGAAAACTATCAATGACTCCAAAGAACTTCCTAGTTTGACACCATCCTTGGCAACAACGCCAAAAATGTCTGCCTCCTACAATGATTCAACAATTAGGCCTTTACATCTGTGATTCAAAGATTGGACATCTAACCTGAATCACTATCTCAATCATCATGAAGGTGCATTTAACTTGTCAACCCAAGGACATGAACTTGAAATGGGTCAGCATAGTATGTGCATGAGGAACCCAAAGTAGCCATTTTCATTCTATAGTTAGGAAAAACACAATGCTAAAAATAAATTTCTATAACATAAATGATAACCATCAATCAAAAATTACACCAAGATGAAATGCATGAAAAAAATGAAAATATAAGAAAACAAACAGGACACTACTCTGTCTGCTTTGGCTGCAAAAATAGTCACATAATGGAATTATAGTGGCTATAGGAATAGTCAATGCCATATTTTTAACTAATCATTGAATAGAAAGTAATACCAAACTAATACTAAACTAAGGGAAAAATTGCTCACCAAGTGGGCCCCCTTGGATAAGTATCCTCTAAAACTAATGAGAACTTAGATGCTCAAACTCATAACTTTTTATTTCATTCACTATAAATCATCAATACAAAAGAGTAATATGTCTATATTGCTGAGAACTGAAGAATGTGAGTACAATATCAAATAGTGCAACCTCTAGAGAAGGAGCATCACATCTTTATTTATACTACCAACTTAACAAGGCATTCAACTCCATGAACTAGGAGGACACCATTTAGGGAAAATAGAGAAAGTGGAGCAAAAACAATTATGAATGCATGGAATCCAGTTAGACATGCATGTCCAACTATAGATTTAGCACAATAGTAATGCTCGCAACTGCTCAACATCATTAAAGCCCACTATAAGGTGGTTACATTTAGTTTGCATGAGGAATATCCTACCATTGACCTCCTTTTATCTTTGAATGATTCGCTTGTTGGACGTTATGGTGCATTCCCAGCTAGTAGTGTCTTCCTCAATTTAGCATCCTCAAATTAAATCTGCATGGAAATGTTAGTACGCACAATAACTGCATATTTGTACCACCTTAAGGAACATTCATTAACCACATGCAAGATTAATATAGACAATCCATTTAACATGCCATTTATTGTTAAAGGTCTATAGAAATAAGATTAAGCCTAATGTATATAGTTTGAGGAAAATATCATAAAAGTATCAACACTTAATATCAAATCCCATGATAACTTTAGCAACTAGATTACAAATTATACCCAAAAATGAGACCATAAACTAGACTCATCACCACTAAACACTTGCACCAACAACCGATATTCTTTTCTTAAGTTGACAATCTTAAGTATAACCTACAGTCACAAATGCATCAATGAAAGTCCTAAATGCATATGACATAAAATACCAATAGAGAATACCAACTTAAAGGTATTCAATAGAGAGCAACATATAATTATCATTTTGCAAATTAACAATAATGCAATTGTGTAAACCCTTCTACAATCAAACTTAAACACTTGAAAGAAAGCAGTGATCAATAACATGACTTTACAAATTCAATGTACATACTTACAAATCAATCTATGGAACAATTCGGGTCTTCTCTACTCTTTATTGTGTCAAGTATTTCCTTGTGGTCAGACTCACACACTTTTTGCAAGTTCTTGTTCATAGGTCTACCCTTATATTTGATCAAATGAACATTGGTTGCGATGACAAGGTTCAAGTAGTGAAGAATCTTCTAATGCATGTTGAAGTCCTCAAACAACCAAACTGTAGCATTCTTAATTGGGTACCTTCTAAGCCATGTTCCAGTAACAACCACTAAACCTATAGGATATTTTATGTTTTCTCCATCTATAACTAGGACCTCCAATTTCTTTTTGGCCTCGATACAATGACATGGGTAATAATTTGTACCCTCTTCATTGTCTTCATCTGCAATCACCACATAAACATCAAAATAAAACCTAAAAGTAAGATATATTACCTAGTTCTAGTAGGTATGATACATGATCAAAGTCAATGGATGATTGCATCTCCATGATTTGTAGGGTTGTTGGGAGCTAATAAGTGTCAAGTAGGGTTAGATTTCTTTACAGACCATTTGTCAACTCT
>VDFB02358134.1:119597096-119633265 GCA_007258455.2 Sequoia sempervirens
TAGTATCTAGAGGTTTAGGTAAAAAAAAAAAAAATAGAGAAACTGTAACATGGTGGGCATGAAAGAGAAGATGCAGAGTTATGATATTTTTTTTGTTTTCTATTCTTATATGGCCATGCCAAAGTCTTATATGAGTTCTTTCTTTTGGTGCAATAATATCAATTAAGGTTACAAATAGATTGAGTGCTCAAGAAGGGTGTTAACTATTATCAGATACTTGCAGTAGTTGTACCATCCATTGTAATTTGTATCTACTATTTTATACATAGAAATATTAATGAGTTACATCATGCTATTCTAGGTAACATTCTTATTTTCTTTGCATTTTGTCTTTGTATAAATGGTTTTATATTTCAGTTGATTTAGGACAGCTACTGATAAGCTGAAATTCTTGATCTAAGTCTATGATAGGGCTTTTGTTCTCAGTACTTGTAACTATTGTTGTAACTGATGCTGTGAAAAATGAAGTTGACCAACCTTTCCTGGACTTTTTTTGGCGGTGTTTTCCAGATGGCATAATAGTTGAGAACAAATTATCAACCTTTAGTACTAAACTTTAGTTTTAGCTTTTTCTCTCTTCCTGATTAATGATCATTTTTGTTGCAAACTCTTTATTTATTGTTATTATTATTTTATCATTGATGATTCAAATTAGCCTTCTAACTGGTATGAGGTTGTTCCAAAAATTTGATAACATTACAGGGAGGGTTGAGTATCATGGAAATGAACATGTCATAAAGGAAGGTCACAAAAGCTTTTGACCCAGTGGACATACTTCATGTAAGTGCAACATCCTATACTTTTTGTTAAAATCATCAGGGGAGGTTTCCCTTTATTTATAACCTGTGGAAAATTTACAAGGTGTGGAATATAAAAGAATACTTGCATTCATACATAAATCAACTATTACACCAATTATTTAATAACATGCTATCTTAATAAAACAACACCATGCAGAGAAATAATAACTGATTTTCTCTTGTATTTGACTTTTCTGAGTTTTTGATGTGCAAATTTTGAAACCTTATTTTTAGGCTACAACTCCAAATTAGAGAAGTGAAAGGTGAATAATAGCGAGGAAGAGTTTGGAGGAGGCCAAAACCAATAATGGCGGGAAAGATGTGGATTTGCAAGGGGATTAAATGGGTCAAGCCCTTATAGGAGGTTGTTGCCCTTCCAAAAGGACTACAATTAAGGGGGAAATAGTATAAGTGCATGAAAATAGGAGTATTATGTTTATATGAAAATTTTTAGAGTGGTATTTTCTCCACTCATAAATATTGTGTTGTGGCTCCTCTTGATTTGTAATCTATTTGTCTTTGTGTCTAATCAATTGTATTTTGTTCAAGCATTTTAGTCTTCATTTCATGGTGTTTTTTAACATTTGAATATCTATGATACTTGAATTTTATATGTATAAATTTGTGAGGATTAAGTTAGATTTGATTTTTAGTGACTAAAGTAATGACTAAATAAATGATTAAAACTATGACTATATATGACTAAATTAATAACTAAATATATGACTAAATAAATGACTACCATGACTAAATAAATGACCAGTTAACAACAATCAATGACTAAATATATGACTAAACAAATCACTACTATGACTAAATAAATGACTAAAATAGTTTAGTCATAAATTTAGTGGTGTTATAAATGACTAAAAATAAACCATTAAAATAGTCACATGATTAAAATTAATGACTAAATAAATGACAAATAAATGGCTAAATCAATGACCAAATTAATGACCAAGTTAATGACTAAAATTGTTTAGTCATAAATTTAGTGGTGTTATAAATGATTACAAATAAACCACTAATAGTTATGTGACTAAAGTTAGACATTTATATACAAATTTTCATAGTTTATTTCATCATATATTGATGTTTGTGTACTAGTGTTTTAACAATAATTTTTCCAAAAAAAAAGCGGATTTTTTTTTTAAATTCCTAAAAAAAATTCAAAAAAATATCGATGAATTAATAATATTTTTTTAAAAAAAATTCATACCCTAGTAATAATGATGACCTGGAGGGTCGTACGGCTCCCTGGGCAATTCTTTTTTACCTCATTGGACAACTGCTCCAAAATGGATGAATATACAATCGATCTTAGGGTTTTTGACTCTTTTGGGCATGATGGTAGGGTTAGATTTGACCCAAAATGCTCAAAAAATGCAGCTACCTTTTGGATCTGACAACCACTCTTCAGCTTCAAACCCTCATAGATTTGGCCTTGTATGTATGATTTGGATGAAACAAAAGGAAAAAATGACTTTCTCAAACCTTCTGGATGCAATGGTGAGCTTAGATTTTCACTAGCAAGCTCTGATATGAACCTTCTCTCTTCAAAAAAAGACTATCCAATGGCACCCAACCCACTTTGATACCATGTAAGATTTGGCTATGGAGATAGCCACCCAAGATCTAAAGGCCTATGGAAAGCACAAAATATTCAGAAGATCAATATGACAAGAATAAATTGTATTCCTATCAATGAATGCAAAAAGAGTCAATGTAGTTGTGTTGTACAATGTAGTAGAAAGCCCTTGGTTATATAGCCAAGATGAGATAAAAGATGTCACAGGATTATGACAAGTGCCGTAATCATATGACATGAAACAAATAATCACACTTATCTAGGTTCAAATATGTCACAAGTCAAAAGATAAGATAACTAATGACAACCAACACCTAGAAATATTCCTTCCTATGACCTAAGTAAACTTAACATGTGTAAATAAGTCCCCTAGTAATGAATTAACTAGGTACAAGACTTTATTTACACCAATAGGACCACACAAATACCTTCTACATGATCTGGAACAATCCACAAACCACTTGAGATTCATCCAAACTTGCAACATAGAAAGACTTCAACTCAAAACACCCAATTAACCTTATATGCACAAAAACACATGAAACACATATTGTATTGCACCAAATCATGAGAAATATTGAATTTTTAAAAGTAAAAACATCATAAGAAACTTCCCAAATCCACACAACCTGAAACCAAACTGTGGAGAAATGTGGAGCAAATAAATTTCTCCCAGACCACAGGAAATAACACTAAAAACCTAGTTCACACACTGATGAACACATCTCACTCTACATAGTGATATAGAAACCCAAACTTTGGATATATCTGCTACTAAAAACTTTGAAAAAAATATTAGATCCACAAAATCATAGCATCAACACAAAAGATACGTGAAGCACATCTTGGAGTACATTTTGGACACTTGCACAACATTGCTTTCTCTAGTTATCAAATTTTCTCAAAAGTAGTTGGAAACCAAGTACCAAAGACATCATTTCATCACATTACTTCATTCCAACACATCTTCAGTCACTTCAACATAAATATAGCTCCATGTACTCACAACACTTCCTCAATATCTTAACTATACTACAACAAATTGCGTCCCTCTTTTTCAAAATTTTCTTAATATCCTCGACATCTTCATCATGCAACAACCTTCCTCAACACATAGTTAAAATTAATGACAACACCTGCTTGTTGGAATTAATGAAAAAACCTTCATACTTGCAATAATATCCCCCTTTTTCATTGATGGAAACACATGATGTGCAAAACCATCAAAGACACAACAAATCTGAACACACTCTCTCCCCCTATGTAGATAATGTTTTTACATGAATCTTTCTCCCTTTCAACTTTATATTTTTCACATGATTCACTCTCCCCCTTTGACATCAATGGAAAAGATCAATGGAAAAGGATAAAATGATTTGAATTGTTCTCCCCCTTTGACACTGAATGAAGATAGTTGCTACTACTCCCGCTTAGACAAACTTCTCACTACGGTTCTGCAACATACTTTTATTGCTCTGAATACTCCCCCTTAGGAGTACATCCAACAAAATTATAAAAAAATTACAATATATATTCCTCACTACAAAAATGGCACTACATACATAAAGATATCCTCAAAAGCATTTAGATATCTAGTCTAGTAGTAGTTAGATATAACAATCCACCAATCATAGATCTTAACTTGCTCTAATTATCCTTAGGTGATTCATCATCCTTGCTCAATTTGCAACTAGTTTACATAGGATTACATATCGGTTTGGAGTCTTCCATTCCAAACTTCTTCAACATCTCTTTAACATACTTTGACTGTGAAATGAATATTCCTTTATATGTATGATTGATTTGTAGCCCAAGGAAGTAATTCATCTCCCCAAACATTGACACCTCAAACTCTTTCTACATCTCTTCTGTAGATTTATGACACATAGCTTCATTTCCTCCAAAGATGATATCATCCACATACACAACCACTATCAAGATTTTATCTTCCTCAATTTTGAAGTAAAGATTACTATTTGTGGTGCCTTTTCTAAATCTTTGTTGTATCAAATATATGTCCAATCTTGCATACCAAGCTTTGGAAGCTTGCTTCAATCCATACATTGCCTTTTTCAATCTATAAACCATATCTAGCTGATCTTATAACTGAAATCCTCCTAGTTATTCCATGTAAACCTCTTCCTCCAACTCACCATTCAAGAAAGTAGACTTCACATCCATTTGATAAACTTTAAAGTCTTTGTGTTGCAAATTCCAATAACATCTTGATTGCTTCCATCCTATCCATCAAAGCAAATGTTTCCTCAAAGTCTATTCCTTCCACTTATGAGTAACCCTTACACATAATCCTTTCTTTATTTCTTACCACTTCTCTATTCTCATTCAAATTGTTTCTGAATACCCACTTAGTTCAAATTATGTTCTTGTTTTCCATTCTAGTCAAACCAGTTCCCAAGTCCGATTCTTCTCAATCTGTATAAGTTCTTCTTTCATTTCCTTCACCCAATGTTCATATTTGCATGCCTCATTCACTATTTTGGGTTCAACTTTAGCGAGTAAACATAGGCTTACCTTAGCTTCAACAAGTCTACTTCTTGTCAATACTCCTTTCCTCTTGTCTACAATGATATGTTCTTCAGAATGATTCTTTTACACATACTTAGGGGTCTTTTTTAGAGCTTCTTCCTCTTCATTTTGCACTTCTTTTTCCTTATCTTTTTCCTCTTCTTCTTCTCCTTAAGTAGGTTTATCTAACATATATCCATTTATAGCCATTGAATTTTGCAAATCTTGATCAACCTTAACATTTGCGCTTTCAACAATCTTTCTTATCTTTTGTTGTAACATTTGTAAGCTTTGATTTGCGTAGAATATCCAAAGAAGATACCTTCATCAGACCTTGCATCAAACTTTCCTAAGTTTTCTTCATCTCTTTTGATATAACATTTGCTTCAAAATACTCTAATGTACTTGATAGTAGGAATCCTTCCATACCATAACTCATAGGGTGTTTTTGTGTTGTTAGCTTTTCCTTGAACCATGTTAAGTATTTAAACAGTAGTATGAATTTCTTCTCTCCAATAGACTTTTGGTAGGTTATCTTTTTTCATCATAGTCCTTGTAGCTTCTTGAATAGTCTAGTTTTTACTTTCAACCACTCCATTCCACTAAGGATTTCTAGGGATAGACAAGTGCCTCTTTATTCCATGAACTTCACAAAATATGTTAAACTCATTGGAGGTGAATTCTCCACCTCTGTCAGACCTCAAAAAATTTATTTTCAAATTCATTTCATTCTCAACCATAGATTTAAATTCCTTGAATCTATCTAGAGCTTCAGATTTTTCTCTAAGAAGAGTAACCCATGTCATTCTAGAATAATCATCAATCAAAAGCATGGAATACCTATCACCTTGAAGACTTCTCACCCTTGTAGGACCACAAAGATCTGTATGTATTAATTCCAATAATCTAGTAGTAGATTGTTCCTTTCCTTTGAAACTACTCCTTATTTTCTTTCCAAATTGACAATTTTTGCAAACAAAATTGATAGGCTTTGTAATTCTTGGTAGGTCTCTTTCTACATGAACTAAACTGATTCTAACTAAATTATCAAAATTCATGTGGCACATCCTCTAGTGCCATAACCAAATGTCATTAATCTAAGACATAAAGCAATTACCATCAACACCCTTGAGCTGATAGATATTTCCATATGTCCTCTTAATAGCAACAATCATAGTTCGAAACCCTTTTCTGATCTCATTTAATTTATCATTAAACACAATATTATATCCTTTGCTACACATTTTTCCAGCACTTAAAATATTATGCCTTAATCCTTTAACATAGTAAACATCCTCAGTATTATGCTTTCCATCAAAACTAATTTAACCTATTCCATAAATCTTAGCTCCTAAATCATCTCCAAATTTAAATAATCCTCCATCATACTTTTCAAGTTTAACAAACTTACTTAAATTGGCTCTGGTCATGTGATTAGAGCAGCCACTATCAACAACCCAGTAGTTTTAATCCTATTTAGCATGAAAATCAGAAACCAAAGTACCTTCAACCTTATCCTTCTCTAGAACACTTTCCTTCACACAACTTTCAAAGTTAGCAGAAGTAGATTCATCTATTAAAGCTAATAACAAGCATTCATTATCATCTCCATAATCAAATTCATCATCAGAAATACCAATATATTCTCTAACATTATAACTTCTTTTAATCATATTTCCTTTGTTCTCCTTACTTTTATTGTTCACAACTCTGTGTGGACATCTTGATGCATAGTGACCTATAATTCCACAACTAAAAAATTTGGAAGGTAGTCTACCTTTGTACTTATCGATTCCCTTTTTCATCCTTCTTAGAAAGTTAGGCTCCACATCATCAAGCTCTTATCCATCTAAATCTTCAACCTTTTATGAATTTCCAGCCTTGAAAGTTGTCTCTACTTTTGTACCATTTTTCAAACAAAGTTTTCTCATTTCAAATGAAGTTAGTGTACCCAAAAACTGATCTCTAGAATAAGTATTAAAATTTGCAACTTCTTCAATAGAAGATACCTTTTCACTATATGAATTGGGAAGAGATATGATAACTTTCTTTACCACTCTAGTTTGTTTGACTTGTGCACCAAGACCTCTCATTGTGCTTACTAGCTCATCAAATCTCTACATGTAGATTGCAATTATTTCATCCTCAGACATGTGTAGGGTCTCAAATTGTGCCTTTAGATTTTTCAACTTTTCTTGTTTAACCTTATCATCTCCTTCATAAATTCTCTCTAGCTTTTCCCAAATATCTTTAGTAGTCTTTAGATTCATAACTTTTACTAATTCATAATTTGAAAGACTATTCACAAGAATAAATCTTTCCTTAGAATTTACCTCATGTGCCTTGATCTCATCACTTGTGCTTGGACCATTTGCAGGTACAACATATTGAGTCTTTTTTTCCTTTTCAATCTCATACCCATGAGATGCCAAATATCCTTCATCTTTGTCTTCAAGAATGCATAGTCAATGCCATCAAACTTAGCAAAATCTATCTTGCTTTCCATCTTGGATTTACCTCAAGCAGTTAAGATTTTTTCCAAGGAACCTTACTCTGATGCCACTTGTTGAATGAATAAGACAATTAAGAGGTGGGGTGAATCAGTTGTATGAAATTAAAACACAAAAATCCTCAACAATAATTAGATTTATATGCATTCATTAAAGCCTTATTCTATTATAATGTATAATCATGAAATGCATATAATAGAAATTGAAACAACAACACCATACATAAGAGAGCACCATATTTACGAGGAAAAATAAATGATGGAAAAACCACAGTTAGGATTAACTCACAATATAAGTAATTACAAACCTAGTACAAGGTCTCATTCCCAGAATAGGACACACTATCCAATAGGGCTCATATCCAAAGCTCACTGCTTAGAATATGAAAAGACGATAGAAGATAAATGTTACATAGAGAAAACTATCTCAATGCAATAATGAATCCACCACAATTGCTCCAACACTTCAACAACCTTGTTTGAAATATTGAGGACACCTTTAGCTCACTGCCTTCAAAAGTTCAACACTTGAAGTTTGTACTACTTTGCTCAAATTCACATCTATACTTCTGCAATTCACATCATTCGCATCACTCGCCTCTATCTTGAGATCTCCCAACAACACCACTCTTTATTTATACCATCGTTAATCTTAAAATTTTCTCCTAAGTTGGCTACACACAATTTACATTTACAATTTCAAATTAGGTCAGCAGGCAAGCATTCCTATAGTGGATAGGAATGAAGGCGACCCATATAAATCCTTAGTTAGGACCTAAATTTTTCCTAACACACCTCAACATGCTTCAACGAGCTTCGAACACACTTAGTATGTAATGTAACACCAGGTCAGCCATTACCCATGATAAACACCATAAGACTATTAAGTACATAGTTCCAACTTGATCAGGATGACACACAGACCATAAAATACATTCTACATGATCTGGAACAATCCACGAGCAACCTGAGATCCAACAAATATTTCATCCAAACTTGCAACATAGAAATACTTCAACTTAGAACACCCAATTAACCTTGTATGCACACAAACACATGAAACACATATTGTAGTACACCAAATCATGAGAAATCTTGAATTCTAAAAGGTATAAACATCATAAGAAAATTCCCAAATCTGCACAACCTAAAACAAAACTACAGAGAAATGCGGAGCAAATACATTTCTCTCATACCACAATGAATAACACTAAAAACCTAGTTCACACACTGATGACCACATCTCACTTTTCACAATGATCTAGAAACCAAAACTCTAGATATAGCCACTACTAACAACTCTGAAAAACATATCAGATCTACATGGGTAGAGCATCAATGCAAAAGAAACATGGAGCACATCTTGGAACACGTTCTGAACACTTGCACAACACTATTTTTTCTATTTATCAATTTTCTCAAAAACACTTGGAAACCAAGTACCAAAGACATTTTCTTAGCACATTAATTCATTCAAATACATCTCTAGACACTACAACATACAGATAGCTCCATGTACTCACAACACTTCCTCAATATCTCAACTATACTACAACAAATTATTTCCCTTTTTTCACAATTTTCTCAATATCCTCAATGTCTTCATCATGCAAAAAACTTCCTCAACACATAGTTGACATCAATGACAATATTGGCTTGTTGACATCAATGACAACACCTTCATACTTGCAACAATTTTATCTCCTAGATCTTCGTAATTCTAATAATATATATATGAACTTCTCATTTCTAGACTAGTTTAGAGAAGATATTAGGATAGAAGGATAGAAAGATAGAAAGCTCAAAGCATATTTATTTTCAATATCATTCCCCTCTAATAAATAAAACCGTGTATGGAAAATAGTCATGTTCATAAACAACACTAATCATTTAGTAATGTATGGTAAGGAATCTACTTATTAGTATGACTAGAGTTCTCATCCTTGTGGAGCAGTATGAAATATTTAAACCCTTGGGATTTATCTTTTATTTGAACCCTTGTCTTATTGTAGTACCAAAATGAGTGTTATGGATAGGTATTTTATGTAATTATATTAGACAACTAAATGAATAGATTTAATTAGCATATTGTTTTGAGTATATCTAAGTAATCATAGTGTTTAGGGGTTCACTAATTATAAGGTAAGAGTTTAACATTTTGAGGAGGAAAAAAATATCATTTGGTTGTCTTAAATCTTTTTGTATATCAAACTCACAAATGCCTACTATTTATTAAAATCCTAAGGATATATATAAATAAGATGAATATCAAGATACTTCCAATGTAATGATAGAATTATCCTACATAATATAATAGTAATAAAACATTTTGAAGGTTTATATATAATGCTTGATTAATTACTCTAGTAAAATATGACAACTATGTTTGTACTACTATTATTTTGTACAGGGAAAATCCCAACAAAGAGTTTGAATTAGTTACATGAGGTCTAATGATTGAATTCAAAGAGGTCTTGATTTAGTGTTAGTAATGATCAAATTTGAATATATATGCTAATTTCAATTTACTTTATGTCTATTTTAGAAATTAGTATTATTATACTTGTTTTTATTTAAAAATAAAAACTTGACATCTAAATTTATTTAACATAAGTTACATTGTAGACCTATAACCCACATATCTCAAGATCATTTTCATATTTTTGAATTAGGAATTAGGTAATATTATACCATTTTAATCCATTGGTTAAACTAATGCTTTTATAAGATATGAAATTTAATAGTTTTATAATAAGCTTGACTTTGGGACATTTCAAACTTTATAGAGGGACAAACAATCTTTAAATTATATATATATATAATAGATATTTATTTCTAAATTAAAATTAAATTAAATTACATTAATTACTTAAACAAAAGAAAGATTGGAGCTAGTATTTTTATGAAGTGCTTTTTGTGTAGTCATTACCTATTGTTATTTTCTTTTGTTTAAGATGTTTAATGGAATTTTTTTATATCATTTTTTATATATTGTACTTTGTTATTGGACTTCATCATCCCAATGACCTTGTACATGTTCTTTATTTTATAGGAATTAGATTATTTGAAATTTTATTATTGTTGCTTAATTGTAAATAGTTGACATTATGTTAAAAGTATATGTGTCCAAATTAGATGTTATAAATAACCTATGGATACAAATAAACTAGTTTTCATTGCATCCTTGTTGGATTCAAAAAAGAAAACTCTAGAGTGTATTTGATTGAATGTGTGAAATGATATATACTTTATTTAAGGGCAATTGTGTACTTGTTTCTATTTGTAAAAAAAGAGGATACTCATGCAGTCCAAAATGCATGATTACTATCTTGGAATTTTTTTTAATGATAGCAATAGGTTCCTTCATAAAAAATGTTATGCACATCATTAACTATTTATCTTCTATGTAATGATATGATAATATTTTTTGAAAAATAATTAAACATTTTTTTTACAATAAGAGTTTATGTGAATCATTTTTTTTTAAAAAGTTACGCGACATTTATATAAACTTGAATTATCTCCTTGTAAAATCTTTTTTTTTATTCAAGGGGTAAACGCTTTTCACCGGAGCTATGAATCGGAATACAACCATTCAACAATACCACCCCAACGGGGTTTGTACTTTGGTGGCAAGAACAACAATGCCACCAATAAACCATCACACCATGCCAATACTGCTCCTTGTAAAATCATTGTTTACTTCATATATTTTTATTTATTCTAGATAAAATTGAATTAAAAGAATTGATAAGATCTAAAATTTATGAAATAAAACAATAAATAAAATTAAAGTGATAGATTTACCAATATCTTGAATTTTTTTGTGAGTTATGATGTAGATTCAACTTAAGCTATTGAGAACAACAACTAAATTACAACTCCCCTTGGAAAATGGAGTGCTTGGGCGGGAAGCATAAACATTTAGGATGTTTGAATTCCTCTAGTGGAGATGGGGATGGAAACTTTGAATCTAAAGATGATGATGGTGATTCCTGACACATTGGGGTTTTTTGGCATGTTCCCCTTTCATTGGTTGCTCGTGGGTGTTTCTTGTGGTTCATTTTGGGCTCTTTTGGCTCTATTGTTGGCATCAATATTGGTGAGGCTTCTTTGCGTCCTCTTCCCTAGTGTCTTTAGTGGCTTTCTTTGGTCTCCCTTGCAAGGCTTATGGGTAGGATGGTCTTTGGGAGGCCTTTGTTTTGTTTTGTTGATCTTTGTTGTTTGCACCTACTGGGATTGGTGCCCGAGGTTTTGGAAGTCTACTCTGATTTTTCCTTTCCCTAGTTTGTCTTGTTTAAGACTCCTTTGAGGTACATAGTTGGGTTAAGGTAATGGATTCTAGTCCCTCTATTGTCTGGCATGCTTTCTATTGTCTTATTCTTTAGACAAGTGGGGACTGTGGATGTCTTTCACCTCTTTTTCTTGGCCTTTGGGGGGTTGATTTGTTGCTTGAGCTTTCTCGGTAGCTCATCTTACATGGTGTGTGTTACTGATTCTTCTTCATGGTGGCTATGTCTTTCCTTGATTTCCTAGATTTCCTCTTTTCTAAGGTTGTTGGGGTCGGCTTGGTGCTTGGTAAGTTTCTTCAGCTATTGGGATTATTTTTTCAGCCCCTCTTTTGTTTGGAGCTCTTTGTTGCAAGGTGGATCAGGCTCTGCCTAGTTCTGAAGATATTATTGTTCTTGCTTGAGGGCTACTTGTTTTGCAAAACTCATTCTTTCCATCTGTTGTCTAAGACTCTGGTGGCTACAAAGTTTGTGTTTTTTGGAGCCTTTTGGTCTCAGAAGGAGTTTATCTTGGATTTTTTTTGGCTTGCTTTGGGATTGCTTCACTTAGTGTTTGAAGAAGCTTCTGGTGGCTTCTCTCTTGGAAGAACTTTATTTTTTTTGCTAGAATTATTGGTCTTTAGGGGTTTTGGCTCTACCCTATGGGAGAGTTTGCTATTGTAGAGGAGGTGTTTTCTCAGACCCTTTTGGGGTCTAGTTGTTGTTGGGTTCTTTGCTTGTGTTTGTGGCTGGTAGCCAACTTATGTCACTTGCTCTATGGTTAGCAATTGCAATGTTGTTGGGTTTGAAGGTTTGTGAGGCCATCTCTTGTATGTTCCTGGGGAGATGGGGGCTTGTCGCTTATGTAGTGCAAAATGGTCAATGCTGGTGAATTTGTGTGACTAGTTTGATGTTGTATATGTGTTCGGTGGGGGTTAGATTTAGGGATCCTTTGGAAGTTTGGTTGTTTCTCACAACCCAAGTGGATTTGAGGTTAATGAGTATTGGTTTTGCTTGCTTTGTTCTTACTTTCTTCCTGTTTCCTCACTTTGTGACTTCTATTGAGATGGAGTTATATCCTTTTCAGGTGGATTTTGTGGATCTGGATGAAAGTAATGCTTTGAGTTTGATGAGTATTGTTGATGTTTGCTCTATCATTTCTTTCTTCATGCTTCCTCATCTTGTGACTACTATTGACATGGAGTCATATCCTTTTAAGGTGGTGTGTGTGGATCTAGATGAGATTAGTGTTCTTATTCAGATGAATCCATTTCTAGCTTCTCCTATGGAGGTTGAGCTATCTCTTATTGTGGTGGAGATTGGTTTGGCTAGAGGGGCTTGGTGATTTTGTTTGTTGCAAGTATGAATGAGTATGGTGGTTTTTTCATTGATTTCAACATTATATAGGTTGTTACAGAGAAAGGAATCAAGTGATTGCAAGTTGTGCATGTATAGTTGAGGTACTGTAGAGATGTTGTGAGTACATAGAGATATATTTATGGTATTGCAGGTGTGCTGATATAATGAGTTACCAAGTTCTTTTGAGAAAATTAACATATACTGAAGTCAAAATTATGTGTGTGTTCAAAATTTTCTTCGATATGTGCTCCATATTTCTTCTATGTTGATCCTATGCTTGTTTGGATATGAAGTATTTTTTAAGGGAATCCTTGGGTGATATATCCTAGATTATAGCATTTGGTTTGATGAAGAGTGAAAGTTGAGTTCATCAGCTTGTGAACTAGTCTAGAAGAATTATTTGTCTATGGATTGGTAGAAATGTATCTGCTTTATAGTCCTTTGTTTATTTTTTTTAGGTCTTGTGGATTTGTAAAAAGGATTTTAATGTTGTTATCTATGTTCTATCAAAGGTGTTCATGGTTTGGTGCTCTGGAAGACTAGTTTCAGAGTTACTGTGTGTCTATACAATCCAGATGGACTGATGGAAAGTTTTGTGTATGAAGGTTGTTGTAGTAGCTACGGATGAATCTAAAGGAATCTAAGATGTGTTCCAATGTATGATGAAGCATGTTATGTGGTCCACATGTTATCTTCTTGTTATGAAAGTGTGCACTTTAATGCTCATTTGTATTTTCATTAGGTTTGGCCGACTTGGTGTTTATACATCATGCGAAGGATAAGTATCAATTATGGAAGTGTTTGATTGGTCCAAGATGTTGTTTTGAGTCCTAGCTAAGTGTCATTTTGGTCTTCTCTCATTCTCATCTATCGCGGGAATGTTGAGTTGCTGACCTAATTTGAATTTGTAAAATGAAGTGTGCAACCAACCTTGGAGAAAGTTTCTAAGATTGAAGATGGTATAAATACAAGACAAGATGTTAAGGATTGGACACCACAAGTGAGAAACAAGATAGATGTGATAAATTGTGCAAAAGTGATTTGAGGAAGGGATAACTTCAATGTGTTAGACTCCTGAAAGTAGTGAGCTGATAGTGTCTACAATTTTTTGATTAAGGCTACAGATGTGTGCAAGTTGTTGTGGCGGATCTTATGTTGCATTGAGATAATGTTGTCTGTGTAACATTCTTGTTTCTATCTATCTGTATTTGTAGGTAATGAGCCTTCCGTTTGGACAGTGAGTCATATCTAGACAGTGAGTCCTATCTTGGACAGTGAGCCCTTTGGTAGTGAGCCTCTTTGTAAACAATTTAACAATTACTCTTATATTGTGAGTTAATCCTCACTGTGGTTTTTCCCTTATTGGGTTTTCCACGTAAATCTTGTGTTTCTTGTGTTTTCTTTCTATTATCTACACTTCATGCTCATACTTAATAAATAAATAAATTGGATGTGAAATTGTTTAAAGATTTATCATGACTGTGATTAGTGACAATTGATTCATCCCCCCTCCCAGCTATCTTGTGCATTTCAACAACTGGTATAAGATCTTTGGTTCCTTGAAGAAAAGCTTAACCGCTTGAGGTAGATCCAACGGTGCACAAATTGACAATCCTTATGTTTGATGGATCTTACTACAGTTTTTGGAAAGTGTAGATGAGAGGTTACCTGAACTCTCTTGGCTACAAGACTTGGAAAGCTATTGAGACAAAGTATTTTGAGCCAACAAGTGGTACTTCTTCTACAAATGAAATTTCTTTCTATGAAGAAAATAAAAAAGCAAGTTATGCAATCTATAGTGATTTATCTAAGATTGAGCTAAAAAAAGTTATTTCATTAGGAACTGCTTATGAATTTTGGGAAAAGTTGAAAGATATCTATGAAGGGAATGATAGAGTAAAATTATCAAAGAAATTAATAGCTAAGCACAGATATGAGAACTTTAAAATGGAAGATAGTGAAGACATTGCAAGCTACTTTCAAAGGGTTAACATTATAGTAAATGAAGTGAAAAATCAAGGTGGTACTTTGACAGATGATGTGATGGAGAAGATTCTGACCCTACCAGAGAGCTACAGTGACAAGGTATCGATCATTGAGGAAGTTTATAATCCAAAGAAATTCACTAAAGAACAACTATTTGGCACCTTGACCACATTTTAAATGAGGAAATTTGGAAAAGAAAAGGAGAAAACATAAACAACCTTCAAAGCCACAAAGACAGAAGATGATTCAAATGGTGATAGTTTAGAGGACTTGGAAGAAAATTTTACAAGGAAATTGAAGAAAGGTACCAGTAAGTACAAAGGTATGTTACCTTTTAAATGTTTCAGTTGTGGAAATATTGGTCACTATGCTTTAAGATGTCCAAATAGAGTCGTACACAAGAAAAGTAGAGACAATAAAGATAAAAAGATAAAATGTTCAAGAAATTATATTATGTTAGAGAAGGTACTAGAATTTCTGATGATGAATTTGATGTTGAGGATGATAAAGATGAATTATTGTTTCTATCCTTAGAGAATAAATCAATGTAAACTAACCATGGAAGATGTGCAAGAGAATGTGGTCCAAAAAACAAGAATGAAGAGATGGAAGGAACTATGGTTACTTCCTTTCATGCTAGACAAGACAAAGATTATTGGTTAATTCATAGTGGCTGCTCAAATCATATGACCAGAGAAAAAAGTAAGTTTACTAAACTTGAAAAGTATGATGGAGGATTAGTCATGTTTGGAGATGATTCTGGTGCAAATATTGTTGCAAAAGGAACAATTAGTTTTGATGGATAACACAATATTGATGATGTTTATTATGTTAAGGGCTTAAGGCACAATCTCTTGAGTGTTGGAAAAATGTGTAGCAAAGTATTTAAGCTTGTGTTTCAGGATAATACATGTGAGATTAGAAAAGGGTCCGAAATTGTGATAGCTACAGGAAGAACGTATGGAAATATTTATCATCTTAAGGGTGTTGATGGTCAGTGTTTTGTGTCTCAAGTTAATGAAAGTTGGCTATGGAACCAGGGGATGGGACATGTAAGCTTTGACAACTTGATCAGGATTAGTTCAAGAGAAGTTGTCAAGGATTTTCCTAGAATCACAAAGCCTACCAATACTATTTGCAAAAGTTTTTAGTTGGGAAAACAAACAAGTTGCAGCTTTAAAGGAAAATAAAAATAAACTATCAAAATGTTGGAATTGATTCATACAGATTTTTGTGGTCCTACAACGACAAGAAGTCTTAATAGTGATAGGTATTTTATGTTTTTAATTGATGATTATTCAAGAATGACATGGGTTACTTTTCTTAGGGAGAAAGATCAAGCTCTAGATAGATTCAAGGTGTTCAAGGCTATGGTAGAGAATGAAGTGAACCTAAAAAATAAAATTTTAAGGTTTCACAGAGGTGGATAATTCATCTCCAATGAATTTAATATGTTTTGTGAAGAGCATGGCATAAAGAGGCATCTTTATGCTCTTAGAACTCCTCAGCAGAATGGAGTTGTTGAGAGGAAGAATCGAACTAATCAAGAAGTTGAAAGGACTATGATGAAAGAGGAAAATGTACCTGAGGTATACTGGAGAGAAGAAATTCACACTACTATTTATCTCCTTAACATAGCTCAAATAAAAATAAATAGCACAAAGACTCCTTATGAGCTATGGTATGGAAAAATTCCTACTATTAAGTAATTTAAGGTGTTTGGAAGAAAATGTTATATTAAAAGAGATGATGAGAACCTAGGAAAGTTTGATGAAAGATGTGATGAAGGTATTTTCCTTTGATATCCAACCAAAAGCAAAGGTAATAGATGCTACAATAAAATATTGAGAAAGATTGTTGAAAGTGAAAATGTAAAAGTTGATGAAGATATGCACAGATCAATTGAAATAAGTGAATTTGAACCAGATGAACCTCTCTGCAGACAAGAACAAGAGGAGAATAAGGAAGAAGAAAAACATATTGTAGAAGAAGAAGCTCTGGAACCTTCTCCAAAGACTCCAAAATATGTACAAAAATTCATCCAGAAGAACAGATTATAATTGGAAAGAAAGACAAAAGTGTAATGACAAGAAGCAAAGTGGCGGCAGCTAAGGTAAATTTGTGTCTACTTTCCAAGATAAAACATAAAATAGTGTGTGAAGCATGCAAAGATGAAAATTGGGTTAGAGAAATGAAAGAGGAATTACAAAAAATAGAGAAAAATAAAACATGGGAATTGGTTTCTAGAATAGTAAACAAGAATGTAATTGGTACAAAATGGGTATTCAGGAATAAGTTGAATGAGAATGGTGAAGTAGTAAGAAACAAAGCAAGGCTTGTGTGCAAAGGTTATTCACAGGTTGAAGGAATAGACATTGAGGAGACATTTTCCCTTATGGAAAGAATGGAGGCTATTCAGATGTTTTTGGCATTCTCTACTCACAAAGATTTCAAGGTATACCAGATGGATGTTGAGTTTGCATTCCTAAATGGAGAATTGGAAGAAGAGGCCTACAGGGAACAACTAGAGGGATTTCAGTTATCAGATCAAATAGACATGGTTTGTAAGTTGAAGAAGGAATTGTATGGACTTAAATAGGCTCCAAGACCATGGTATGCAAGGTTGGAAAAGTATTTGACTCAACAAAGGTTCAAAAATCTCTATTTCAAGGTTGAAGAAAACAAAATTTTGATAGTGGTTGTGTATGTTGATGATATTATCTTTGGAGGAAATGAGGGTGTGTGTAGGAAATTTGCAGAGGATATGTAACAAGATTTTGAAATGTCTACGATTAGTAAGTTGAATTTCTTCCTTGGACTTCAAGTGAATCAAACTGATAAGTGCATATTCATTTCACAATCAAAGTATGTTAAAGAATTGTTGAACAATTTTGGAATGGATGACTCCAAACCGGTTTCTACCCTTATGGTGACTGGATGCAAACTAAGTAAGGATGATGAATTTCCTAAAGTTGATCAGAGCATGTACAAATCTATGATTGGTGGATTGTTATATCTTACTACTACTAGACTGGATATCATGCATGTATTATGTTTGGTTACCATATTTCAAGTAGAACCTAAATAAACACATGTTACAATTGTGAAAAGGATATTCATATATCTAAAAGGGACTCTGAATTATGGTTGGTGGTATCCTAAGGATATTGATTTTACTTTGAGTACTTACACTGATGCAAATTGGGTTGGTTGTGTAGATGAACGGAAGAGTACAAGTTGTGGTGCATTATTTCTTGGAGGCAGGTTGGTTTCATGGCTAAGAAAGAAACACGATTCATTTTTTTTATCCACTACAAAGGCTGGGTACATAGAAACAACATCTTGCTACACACAGGTACTATGGATGAAGCAAACATTGAAGGATATAGGAGTGATGTGTGATGAGCCTATCTCTATCTTCTATGACAATACAAGTGCAATAAATATTTCAAAGAATCTAGTAATGCATTCAAGGACAAAGCATATGTCTATCATATATCATTTCTTAAGAGAGAAGGTATTGCAGAATGAAGTCAATCTTGAATATGTGCCTACAAAGGATCAAATTGCTGATATATTTACTAAGGCTCTTCCTAAGGATAATTTTGAGTATCTTCGAGAGAACTTGGGGGTTACTGGCCCTCCTTCCTTGAACTAGGTGCACATAGAGGTGCATCATTCCAACGGATCTACAAATTCATCATTTTTTTGGATTGATGACAAGGGTCTACTCCTCAAGGGGATTAGGAAGTATCATTGTTGCAATATGAGATGTGTGGATTCACTTCTAAGCGGGAGTGATCAGAATTATGTATGAAAAATAAATTATTTTCCATTGATGTCAAAGGGGGAGAGAGGTCACATGTTTCCATCAATGACAAAAGGGGAGATTGTTGCAAGTATAAATGAGCATGGTGGTGTTATCATTAATGTTGTCATTGATGTCAACACAATATAGGTTGTTGTAGAGAAAGGAAACAAGTGATTGTAGGTTGTGCATGTATAGTTGAGATACTATAGAGATGTTGTGAGTACATGGAGCTATCTTTATGGTATTGTAGGTGTGTTGATATAATGAGTTACCAAGTTCTTTTGAGAAAATTAATAAATAGCGAAGTCAGAATTATGTGTGTGTTCAGAATGTGCTCCGATATGTGCTCCACATTTCTTTTGTGCTAATCCTATGCTTGTGTGGATATGAAGTATTGTTTAAGGGCATCCTTGGGTGATATATCTTGGATTATAGCTTTTGGTTTGATGAAGAGTGAAATTTGAGTTCATTGGTTTATGAACTGGTCTAGAAAAATTATTTGTTTGTGGACCGAGAGAAATGTATCTACTCCACAGTCCTCCACTAGTTTTTTTAAGGTCTTGCAGATATGGAAGAAGGATTTTAATGGTTCTATCTATGTTCTATCAAAGGTGTTCATGGCTTAGTGCTTCAGAAGACTAGTTTTAGAGTTACTAAGTGTGTCTATACAGTCCAGATGGACTAATGGAAAGTGTTCTATGTATGAAGGTTGTTACAGTAGTTGTGGATGAATTTGAAGGCATCTAAGATGTGTCCCAATGTATGGTGAAGCATGTTATGTGGTCCGCATGTTATCTTCTTGTTGCAGAATCATGTACTTCAAAGTTTATTTGTGTTTTCATGAGGTTTGGTTGACCTGATATTTACATCATGTGAAGGATAAGTATCAATTAAGGAAGTGTGTTATTGATCCAAGATGTTGTTTTGGGTCCTAGCTAAGTGTTGGTTTGGTCCACTCTCATTCTCATCCACCATAGGTATGTTGAGTTTCCAACCTAATTTGAATTTTTAAAGTGAAGTATTTGTAGCCAACCTTGGAGAAAGCTTCTAAGATTGAAGATGGTATAAATACAAGACAAGATGTTAAGTATTGGATGCCACAAGTGAGAAGAATGATAGATGTGATAAATTGCATGAAAGTGAGTTGAGGCACCAAGAACTTCAATGTGTTAGACTCTTGAAAGCAGCGAGTTGATGGTGTCTATAATTTTCTGATTAAGGCTACAAATGTGTGCAAGTTGTTGTGGTGGATCTTCTATTGCACTAAGATAAGTTCTCTATGTAACATTATTCTTTTTATCTTTCTGTATTTGTAGGTAGTGAGCCTCCCGTTTGGACAATGAGTCCTATCTTGGGCAGTGAGCCCTTTGGCAGTGAGCATCTTTGTAAACAGTTTTGCAATTACTCTTATATTGTGATTCAATTCTCACCATGGTTTTTCCCTTATTGTTTTTTCCACGTAAATCTAGTGTTTCTTTTGTTTGCTTTTTGTTATTTGCACTTTATGCTCATACTTAATAACAGATTAAAGTGGATGTGAAATTGTTTAAATATTTTTGGTGAATGTGATTGGTGATAACTGATTCACTCCCCATCTTAGTTGTCTTGTGCATTTCAACACTGTTGTGGGCTTTTGGATGCCTTTTACTCTGCTTTATTATCATAATCTTTTATTGAGGTGAAGAGTTTTGGGAAGCTAGAGTTATTTTTGGGTGCTTCTTCTACCTTGGTTCTTTCCCCTTTCATGTCTCTTATTGAGGTGGGGTTTGTGATTGGCTATGGGATCTCTGGAGAAACTTTTGATTCTTACCCCTCTTTTTGTAAGAAATTGTTAGGCTCATTTTTTTCTATATTGAGCAGAAGGTTTGCTATAGTGTAGTTGTTGTAGGTGATTGGTGGCCTGGTTGTTTCAGGAAGTCTTTTCAGCCTACAATATTGTGGTTTGTTTATTGGCTCAAGGAATTTGTTGTTTCTATGTCCTTGACTTAGGACTAGTTCCTTCCTAAGTGTTATGTTGCTCCTAGTTGTGGTGCCAAGCTTTTCTTTGACTGGGGATTACTATTGGTCCTGAGTGTTTTGTCACTCCTAGTTTTTGGTGACCAAGTGTTGTTTTTGTTTCTACTACTCTATTGTAGTGTCTCCACTGGTACTGTTTCTTTGTTTTGTGGGAAATTTTTGAGATTTTGTTGTTTGGAAGTGTCCTTCTCTTAGCTCTGTAAAGGTTCTTGGTCCTTTCAAAACCTTGCTTACCTTATCAAAAAAAACTAAATTACAAGGGGAGGAATGTTATGAAATGCTTTCCCCAAAGTGAAAGTAATGTCATAAAAGCATCAAGAGAAAAAATAAAAATAAAAAAAATATGATCATTTGGTTAAAATGGAGATTAATGAAGAATATTTATGAAAACTCTTTTAAATGAGATAAATATTTATATTTATTAAATAATAAATAAAAGGAAACCTTTGTGAAAGGGCGTGATGGTTTGAAAGCATAAGGCTTATATAAAAAAGAATATGTGAGACTTGGAAAGAGGGCATGGAGAACACTCAAGGAAGAAGAAAGTGGTTTAGTGGGCTATGGGCACTAGAGGAGGGGGTACACAGAGTGTGTCCAACTTAGGGTACATAGTACACTTGGGATTTCCTAGGCCAAGGATTTGATGCATAAGCATGGTGCATGTATGCACATTCTATGATTTTACATACATTTTGTAGAGTATTCCATAGCTATGAGGACCAATACCATTGAAATATTTCTAGGGTGAGAGTGACCTTTCCAAGCATTGTGAATTAGATAAGTATTAAACTTATTCAAATATTTTCATTATAAATGAGATGAATGCCATTCAAATAAAAAAATTTATGATGTTATTTATTATTTTTGATCATTTTCATAGTATTAGATGCCAATTTATATATTAATGATAATAATATTATTGTACTCAAGTATTAAGCTAGTTAACCTTGATAAATAAGAATTTTTAAAATTTGTATTTAAATTATAAATCTACTTTACAATATTTAAAACCTAGATAATAGCACTACTATATTCTTTTCCATATAAAATTAACTTTAGAATATTAAATCTATCTAGTTTTAAACTTGGGGAAAAAAAGTGTTACAATTGAGCCATATAAGGCCATATCCATCTTTTGAGTAGAGGCAACCGTAAAAAATCATAAAAATAAGGAGAAAGAGGAACAAGGATACAATATCAAGGAGGGGATGAATACAAATAATGAAATACAAATAAAAACTCCATAAAACAAGGGGATTAGTTTCAATTAATAACTAAAGATGAGGTAACTTGACTTTTAATAGAGACTCACATTAATTGGTGATTATGATACAATTTCTACACTCATAACCACTTCCACCTTCATACATATGAACTAAAATAAATATAATAAAAGAGGACTTATCTCCTCCAATAGTATTATTGGTGACAAAATCCATCTTTCTCCTACAAGCTTTCCTCTATGGTATTCTCCACTCCAAGATCCACTCTTCTCTATCATAAGTTAAATCCCATCATGCAAGGAAACCTCTTATGAAAAATACATAAGGAAAATAAGCCAAAAAGCCCCCTATAGCTTAGGAAAGATTCTAAATGAGGAATGCCATGTCACTTATCCTCACCAAATTATGTGGTGATATATTGCCTACAACTCAACCACTTCCTTTATTTTGTAAACCATAATAAGATTACATGACTACCATGTGCTCACACATGTTTTAGACTTAGGTAAGGGGTGATCCCACAAAATTGGTTTACAATTTTTTTGAGTAAGGAAATTTTCAAAAACTGCCCCCATGAAGAAAATTTTGGGTTTTGGGGGGTTCACACGAAGGGGGGGTTTGAGAAAACCCAAAAGGGGTTCACTCGAACCCCCCTTCGATTGAACCATATTCAATGATGGGACACACATTTTGCACATTTTCCAAAATGGAAACAAAGGAAAATTTTGAAAAAGGGGGGTTCACTTGAACCCCCCTTCGCTTGAAAGGTCAGGGGGTTTGCTTGAAGGGAGGTTCGATTGAACCCCCCCTTTTCCCCATTCTCCCCCTCTTGCACTAAATTTCTATAAAAATTTCCCCTTCGGAGCTCAGGTTGCGGATGAAAATGGAGGAAACTTCACAGACCCAACTAGATGATGGTAGTCCTTAGAATGAGCAATCCATCGAATATAATTTTAATATGTTTTGGTTTTATTATGTTTTTTTTTTTTTAGTTTGATTAAACATAGGTTTTTCAACGAAAATGAATCTCCCTATTCTACACGTGGAAAAATAGCAAATTATCAAAAGAAAAATTTAAAAAATATCAATGCACTGGATATTGATGTCCCTGATCCAACAAAAAAAGCTATGTTTTAGCCAGTGAATCATGTCTAAATTTTAACTAATTTGACTTTGAAACTTAATTAAGAAACAAATATTCAATGAAATTCTATGAAACCAATTCCATGCACTAGATATCGTAGTTACAAATCTAAATTAAAAAAAAATAGAATTGTATCCTTCATAGAAAAATAGTTATGTGTTAGCCAATAACATCACTCTTTAAAAATAGTGTTTACTGTTAAAAACTAGTTTTCAACGGAGATGGAAAATGAAGTGCAATCTGATTCCAAAAATTTTTGAAAAAAATATATTTAGAATCTATAGACAAAATGTTACAAATCACTAGTTTGCATCATCTTCAAATTCCTCACAATTTAGCCACTATAGGTGCTTAAAGGTGAAGATGTAGTTAAAAAAATACAGTTCAATGTCTAGTTTGGCCAAAAATTGTAAACTAGTTTTGTGGGATCACCCTATTAAGAGAAGTGTACTCGTGTACACTTTTTTATGAAACTCTCTTAGGGATTGACCCCACATGTGTGAATATTTGGGATGGGGGTGTAATTGACACAACCCCTCATATTACAAGATCCTATGAAGGGTAAATTAGAGAGTGGAAAGTAAACCTTTCATCACTCACATGTTGGTTTACATCAAATCGTTCACAAGGGTCTTTGGATGGGTTAAATCTTACCCAAAGCTCAATATTGATCCATTGACTAAGAATTGAGTCAAAAATAAATACGTAAAATATGAACAACAAATTTATTTGCTAAAATATACTAAGCCACAAATAAATGTTGCAAAACATGTAATAAGACATTTCATGGCTAGAAGGAAATGAACAGGAGTTAGAAAATTTTCAAATTTGGATTTAAATATTTTAGGTGTTGAATCCTTAGGTGTGAGGCCAATTTCACACTCATAGGATTAATCTATGGTATGAAAAATGGTAATATCTAACTAGATAATAACTACTAAGGTATGATGAGAAATTATAGGTATAATAAATATTAAATATGTACAAATGTGTACATATATAGATAAGATGGGGCCAAGTGTGGGAGAATGTGTAAAGATGGAAGAATGATGGTATGAGGAATGAGCTTGGCATGAGACTATGTCATTTTTAGATATTTATTTTTTTAATCTATTCTTTTAATGTGTGCACAAAACTAATCCCAAAGCATACATAATTGAATTAAAAAAATTACTTAATTTGACACACCACAAAAAAGCTACCTAATTGAAAGTGGATTAGATTAGGAGATCTATATGTTAGTGAAACATATTACATTATCCTATTATGCAATTATAGGTAGTTTTTTTGTTATAGTTATATGAATTGTATTTTACATCTAGATATGCTTTTGTAGTTTATTAAATAAAATATTGAGCATTGTTCCTTTCAATTTGGTATTAGAGAAAATAAAAATCATGTTTTTGTGCTTTTTTAAGTAGTAGTTGAGTTTGTGCAAGTTGATTGTATGATCATTGTGATCCAGACACAATCCATACAGAAAGAAATAGCTTTAAAAGTGGTAGATTACCATTTCATTCAGAATTTTTTTTGGCTTTCTCTTTGATGATTTTTCATAAAAAAATGATGGAATTTGTATAATGATTCAATTATCTAGCCAACCCTTAACAGTTTTAAGACTTCTAATTTAGTGATGCAATCAACAATTGAGAAACCAAAGAGGTTTTTCAATTGTTGTAGCCTTCCCTCATAAAATCAACACTTAAAATAATATTTAAATAAAATCTCCAACACAAGATTATTTTATTTGCATTCAAACAAATACTAGAAGTTTACAAAATTTTGTAAAATCAACATGCTATCCATTAACAAAGCTCCAACTACAACAACAATCATCTTCAAGAAAGACTAAGAAAAAAAATGCAAGTTTATATAGAAAAATTCTGGAAATGGACCAAAAATCAACTATAGTTCCACAAACCCATCACTTTATTCTTATCATTGCTCCCTTATTCCTCTAAATCTTCTAAAATAGTTTCTAGGTTTTGTGTATCTCCTTCCCAGCTTTCTAGAAAATTTTGAATTTTTCCATTTTGTTATTGTATGAGAAAGTTATTCCTTTTTTATGGGACTGGTCCTCTCAGTTATGAATTCTTACGCTCTTCCACTACCATCCCAGTCAACTTTCCTCCTCTCTATTTTGAGTGTGTGATTCATTCATTCAACGCCTTAATTATTTTTCCCAAGAAATTTCAAATCTTTTCCTGAATTGGCATCCACTATCTCATTCCTGCACCTCCACTCCCATGCACCAAACTTCATTGGAAATCATTTATTCCAATTCTTTATTTTTGTTCATGGGAGTTACAAAGCAATAAAAATATTATCCTTCCAACCTAGGCATGGGACTTTTTTTCCCAGATGTAATTTGAATTCACACCAAATGTATAAAAAAATTTCATGCCCAATAAGAGTGTATGGAAAGGGGTCCCATCCTAAGTTGTTTAAGGAAATAGAAGAAGAAAAAATTCATGCTTGCAAGACCATCCAAATAAAACACACCAAAATATGTAAATTAAATAAAACCCTTTTTTTGGTTGTGCAAGATAGCCTATGCACCTAGATGCTCCTGCATCAAACAACCCAAGTAGAAGAAATGTTCCATGAGTTAAAACTCAGGAACATTTAAAAATTTGATGCTTGTTCTGGATCCATTTTTCTTCTTTATTTTCCTAAAATTTCTTCCTCTCTCTACTTTTAACCTTCATGTTGTTCCCTCCTTTCATTCCTCCTCTCTTTCACCCTTGCTTGAAATTTAAATCACTATACCATAATCCATCCTCCCACTCTATCTTATCATCTTCATCACTTGTATGTGAATTGGCTCTAAAAAAATCATGAAAATTAATGAATTGAATTTTTGCATCATTCTCACCTATTTCTCCTTCTTCCCCTTCTTCCTATAGGACAACACAATGATCAAGATCTTGCTGCAACTTAGCTTGTAACTTTTTTTTTCTACACCAAACCACCCCTCCCTCTCCACATTCTTCTTTGATTTCTTATAAATAAGAATTAGCTTCAACATCATCATTAATAAATTTAGAAAAACTATAAATCACCTCATTATCCCCTCTTCATTTGTTGCTATACCATCATTTCCAAGCTCCTCATATCCTTTCACTTTAACTAAGTCATTTGTATGTGTGTCAACATCAACAAAGAATTCATAAAACTTAAATTTTACCTCTTCATTTTATACTATTGCTTTCACTCCACCTTCTATAAATGTTAACTATCCCTTTTCAACTACTAAAACTCACATTATTATTTCTTCTTTTGTGGTATTCTCTGCTTCCCCTTAACCCCTTTCACTTGAGACATTTTCCATGCATTCTTCTTTGTATTATTGTCCCAATTTTTGATTTTTTTTCATCTCTTCTTTAAGACCAAACTCTATTACAACTTGAATATTCTCTTTCTTTGCAACTGTACCCTCTTCTTCTACAACAATACCATCCTTTACACTCATTTCCACATCCAAAAATTCACTAAATTCATTTTTAAGTAATGTAACATCAAACTCCTTTTCATAAATATCACTGAAGTGGCCATTTACTTGTATGTCTTCTTGCTTCTCTACCACTGCCCTGACTCTTCTTCTCCAAATTATTTCTTCCACATCCTTCATGCCTTCATCTCCCGTGTTTTCTTTATCCTCTCTAGTCCCTACAATCAAGAAATCATTAGATAAAATGAAGTTTTCACAATTATCATAGCTCACTATGATTTTTTTCTCCTCTTTTTCTCTCCATTCTTTCTCTTTGCTTCTCTTATTTTCTTGCTTTCTTTTTTCCACAACTATGTGGGTTGCTCCCACATGTTCTTTCCATAGCCTTCCTTTCATAGGATTGTAGTGATGCATATTTTCACCTTCTTTTTGTTGCCCTCTTTTCCAAATCTATCTATTTCATAAGAGATTTCTATCTCTTCTCCTTCTTTTAGCCTCTTCAAGTTATCTTTTTCTGCTCCTTCTCTATCATGTCCAATCTAGCCTCAATCTTCTTCAATTCTCCCATAGCCCATTTTGTAAACCTCTTTTCTTTCCATTCTTCTATAGGTAAAATCCTCACAGGCCTTCTCATGACCCATCTTGTCCTCTTCTTTAAAGACATCTTCAGAGACCCACAAGTCTCTCTATAGTTACAAGTCCTCCTTGCAACAACCTCTCTCACTTCAGGGTATCAACCCTCTATAGTCACAATTCCTTTGTAAAAAATTCACTCTTGCTTATCCTTTACCCATTAGATGGTTTCTAGAAGACACACCTCTCTCTTGTGTACCTTCTACCAAGCTTTAACCTCTATTGGAGGATAAATTCATAGGTCATCTTTAATACCTGCAACAAAACTCACACTCGCACATTCCAACAAACCCCAATCCTTCAATTTTCTCTTTAGCACATATCTAATAAAAATAAATTACTCGATGTTCTAACACATCCCAGCTAATATTTTTGCTCTGATACCATTTGATGCAGTCAACAATTGAGAAACCAAAGAGGTTTGTCAATTGTTGTAGCCTTCCTTCATAAAATCAACAATTCAAACAATATTTTAATAAAATATCTAGCACAAGATTATTTCATTTGCATTCAAAAAAGTACTAGAAATTTTCAAAATTTTATCCATTAACAATGCTTCAATTGCAATAACAATCATTTACAAGAAAGATTAAGAACAAATATGCAAGTTTCTACAAACAAGTTCTACAAATGGACAAAAAAATCAACTGTAGTTCCACAAACCCATCACTTTCTTCTTATCACTGCTCCCTCATTCCTCTGAATCTTCTAAAAAAGATTCTAGGTTTTGAGTGTCTCTTTCCCAACTTCCTAAAACATTTCAAATTTTTCCATTTTGTTACTATATGAGAAAATTATGCCTTTTTTCTAAGACTAGTCTGCTTAGTTATGACTTCTGACCCTCTTCCATTTCCATACCAATCAACTTTCCTCCTTCTCTCTATTCTAAGAGTGGGATTCATGCATTTATCCCCTTAATTGTTTTTCCTAAAAAAAATCAATTTTTTTCTTGAATTGGCATCCACTATCTCATTCCTACACCTCCACTCTTAGGCACCAAGCTTCACTGGAAATCATTTATTCCAATTCTTTATTTTTGTTCATGGGAGTTACAAAGCAATAAAAATATTATTCTTCCAACCTAGGCATGAAACTTTGTTTCCCAAATGCAATTTGAATTCACACCAAATGTATAAACATTGCATTTAAATTTCATGCCAAATAAGAGTGTAGGGAAAGAGGTCCCATCCTAAGTTGTTGAAGGAAAAAGAAGAAGAAACAGTCCATTCCTGTAAAACCATCCAAAGAAAGCACACCAAAATATGCAAATTAAATAAAACCTTATTTTTGGTTGTGTAGGATAGCCGGTGCACTCGGATGCTCTTGCATCAAAAAGTGATTTTTTATTTTCCAAGGGAATGTTTAATAAGAATAGTTTATTTGTTTGATGTTCTATTTGGAGTGATAAGAATGGTATTAGTTTTGCATTTTGTAAAATGGATAATTCATTAAACAAGTATTCTAGTTTTAAATTTCACACTTGAAAAATAAAAATTTAAATGTAACTAATGAATAAAAAATTATGGGGAATAATAAATGGGAAGGAAAAACCACCTAAAAATGCAAATAAGTTATTAGGTTGACATAGTAGAGATGATAAATCCAAGACTATTATTGGTATTGTTCTTTCTGAATTTGAATTACATCATATAGATTTAGATAAATCATCAACATAAATTTGGGATAATCTAAATAAAATGTTAGGACAAAAAGTAGTTAATGCAAAGTTTTCCTTAAAACTTCAACTATTCAAACTCAAAATGGAAGATAGAATCACTATGTCAAATCACATAAGTAACTTAAGGTCTCTCATTTGGAAACTAGCAGAAGTCACCAAAGTTATTTTGTTAAAAAAATCCTTCCAAATATAATAATTTTATTTTTTACACTCAGCCAAATAACCTCTCAAACCTTAGAAGATATGATTTTAACCATTTTAGCAAAAGAAAAGAGAACAAATGTAGAAGATATAGAAGTTGATTCTCAACAAGAGAATGTATTTTTTTCATAGCAAAATAATAAAAGGTTAGGTACAAAAAGAGGGTAAATTGAATGCTTTATTGTAAGAAAAAGGATCACATAGGTTGTTCTTGTAGAAATCAAGCTAGTGATGTTCTTCAAAATAAAAATCAAAGGTAGATCAAATGGAATTAACTTAGCTTATATTGAGGATGAGGATTTAGATGATGCTTTTTATTGATGATTATTATTGTGAAGGTACTAAGAATGGATTAGTACTTTGAGCCTTCACAATTGTTAGCTAGTTGCATTAGAGGTTGGAGGAATTTCCATCATCTCAATTTAACTTCCTGCTTAGAGATGATTTTTTGTTTGAGAAGCATATGTTTTTGTGTTTACTTATGTTTCATTTTTTATGATGAAAAAATGCATATATTATGAAGTTTTTTTTTTAATACAAGGGATTTGGTGAAATCAATATGTTTTTTGGTCTGGATAGTTCATGAGTCTATGATCTTGGAAAGTACACCCTTCTAAGGGTCATGAAATAACATGATGAAGTAATGGATTTTTGTCAATAATTTGAGGGATCTATGATAGGAGATTTCTTGGAGGTGGCAATCTAGGATCTCAAGAATTCAACTCAAAGTTACACCCTTCTAAGGGTTATATGGCAACTTGATGGTGTTCCACCTAATTCAAGTATTTTTTCTTCAAAGAAAAATATTCTCAAGAATGTGTATTTATTTTGTGTTAGTAATATGTTTTGATTGTGTTATGTAACCTTAAGGGGGTCTCTTAGCAACAAAAAATTTGATGTGCATTTGCAATAAAAATGTAATAAATGGGGGAATATAAGAACAACATATTATATTTTCCTATTATGCAGTTACATGTAGTTTTTTGTTACAGTTATATGAACTATATTTCACCTCTATATATTCTTCTATAATTCATTAAATAAAATATTGAGAACTATTCACTATAATGAATGGTTCAGATGATAGAACACTTGCTAAAGGTTTCATAAATGTGATAGCAAGTTAAGTAGTTGATCTTGGGGGAAACTCAATGGTTATGTGTGTTTGAGTTGGAGTGGTATTGGGATGGGTGATATCTTAACAAGTCATAATGCTTCACCCTTATTTCCATCACCTAAATATTGAGTATGCTAAGTAGATAGTTTATGATCATAAGTGATGGGTTCTTGTGAACCATTTATAATAAAAGATAGATTGATAAATATTGAATCAAATCTCTTCTTAATTATTGCATGTAAAATTCAATGAGGACATTTGCATGCTCTAAAGAATACTCCATTGTGATTCTCAATTTATTTTTCATTTAACAATATAACCATAAATAATTCTCTCCATTATGTTGATCTTTCAATAGAAAACATTTTCATGTAGAACAAAGACACCTTATACTTCATATAAGTAACTAAAAATTAAAATTAATTAATTGAAAATATAAAAATAAAACATATTATACTAACTATTGTTAACAAAATTTAATTTAAAAAAATAAATTGAAAATAGTTATAATTGCATTATAACATGTATTCTAACTAAAAACAAAATACACTCTTTCTCTAATTAAATTTGAAAATCATTTTATGAGATTTCTTATAAATCAATTTTAATTATTAAAAAATATCACTAACATAAATAGACTCATTTTCGTATTATATATAAAACAAAAAATAAATTGCTACTTTCAAATAGCCAAAAATTTACTTCCTTACTCAAAATATTTGACTCTAACTAAATGAGAAATTGATTTAAATTTCTACATTTATGACTTGACTAGAATGACTATTATAAAAAATGATAGGTTTAATGTAGATATAGTGATAATTCCCTAATATGGGTTGTATAATTATAACATATGTATTTTAATAGATATCCAAATTAATTTACATTTAGATAGGTTTTATCTCACTTTTATTTGGGATTAAAGAAGGTTGGGTTTGGGAACAAAAAGGTGATAAGAAAATTATTTACTTGTCATGGAATGGGGGTTGTAATTTTATCTTTGAACAATTCAAAGTGAAAAGGTATAAAATTATAAAGGGTTTATTGAGTTTTGGTGTTTACTGTAAAATATTTTGGTTGTGTCCTTTTATTTCATTATTTTCAATTTTATATTCATTCAACATGGGTCATGTGTTAAACAAATTATACTAACTATTATATAATTTATTTATTTGATATTTAATTTAATGTATTACTAGAGTGTCTTATATTTTTTGAATGAATGATGAAAGTATGGTAGAACATTGAAATTTGACAAAATGCATTAATAATTATTGAGAAGATATTTAAGTAAATGTGTTTAAAATTTTGAAAGTTTGTTGTCTTTATATTCTAGAAAATATTATTTCATAGATGTACACTCTAGACATAAGTACAATTGTGATGTATTGGTACAATAACATATTTCATGTTCTAGAACATATATGAATATCTTTGAAAATTATCAAAATTTTATTGATATAATTTAAGCACTAGTAGAACAATTCATTAATTTAGAAAATAATGAATCTAGTTGATTTTACTTATTTAAAATAAGGTGTATAAATGGACCTTATCATATCTATAAATTTATATTTTATGATTTTATAGATGTAAGTATAAGAATCTATCTACTTGATACATCAACACATGCTGAAAAATTATTTCCACATATATTTGAGGGTTCTCAAAGCTTACTATGAGCTCTAAGAAAATTTCCACTTGTCTAAGATAGTTAAGAACATAAAAATAACAATGCATAGAATCAACCTTTTTATGTTTTACATATTTCCTTTATTAAGGATTAACAGTTGTAATGAAATAACTTGCACATTAGAAGAATATGATAGAAAAAATGCTACAAATACTTGATAATAAATGAGAATAATAAGCCACTTCAAGGGGAAATCTCCAAATGTCTTCCATAAAAACATAATTCACAATATTATTATGAAATAAGACTCATAACCTCCTATATATACCTATTTATCCCTAGGTTATCATCCAAGACAACTTAGATAACCCTATATAATCCATACGCTGACCTAATTAACTAAATAACAATAAAATAATGATAATATGACTTAATTAGGAGTTAAGATAGCCACAAGCCAACTATTCATAACTTAATGTGCTCCAATATTAAGGGTATAGCATGCCTCACCTCTTGAAAGAAGCATTATCCTTAATGCTAGGAAATTTTGGATGCTTTTGAATGAACTCCTTATCCTCCCATGTGATATATTCAATTGGTAAATTCTTCTATTGGATGAGATACTAAGTTAGTGTTATGGTCCTTAGCTTCCTTGTGCATTTTTGAAGAATAAACTTTGGTTCCAATATGATTCTTACTTCTTCATCAAGCTTTGGTAATATTGTCTAACTATGGATATTATTCCCAATTACCTTCTTCAAATAAGAAACATGAAAAATTGGATGTATCTTTGTTGTTTGTGGAAATTCAAGCTTGTAGGAAACACTACCTATCTTCTACATGATTTCATACATGGATCATAATATTTTGGAGAGAATTTGTTATTATTTGACTATTTATTTAGTGGAATTTTCTTGCAAGGTTGCAACTTAAAGAAAACCCAATCCTCAACTCCAAATCTTATTTCAATATGGGGTATGTGTAGGATCATCATGGAAAAAATAGGCCCTTAAGTGGCAAAAAAATCAGAAAAATCAGAGTTAGGAAACTTGACATAAAAATTTGAATAAGTTATCTATGTTATTTCAAAAATATGTAACTATAGAATCTGTAGAAAATTGAATGTAGTTTCTAAACTACTAGGTTTGTTTTTTAAAAAATTCTATTTGGTGAAAATTTGAAATTTCAATGCAGTGGTAGTTAAATTTTAGGGAAAAAATAAGAAGTAGGTGTTTGTCTGACCACCCTAACGACAATAAAATGATAATATTTTTTTATAAAATTTTAGATATAAGTAGAGGACTCATTCCCCGCTGTGAAGCATATTTTTTGTAATTTTTTTCTAGGTAAATAATTAATTATGATTTTTTTATTACAACTTTTTAAAAAATATAAAAACTTGTATGTCTGACCACCTTAACTTAGTCAAAACTTCACAAAATTCAATTTTTCTTTTTTTGATCCTATAGGATGCAAAGCATAGAATGTGATGCATGTTTTGGATTCAAAAAATATGATACCATTTGAAAGCTATAGATATTTTTCAATCAGCCTATCAATCAGGACTTTAGTCGTAATTTGAATAGAAAATGAATAATAATTACTTACTAAATTCAAAGTGAAGCATAATTTATATTGGTGGAAAGCTAAGAATCTCCTTTAAAAACCCTTTTCATTTCATCAATTTTGGGTAAAAAAATAGTCCTCAGCCACATACCCATCATATTGTCACTTTTTGGCCCATCATGATCCTGCACATACCCTATGGTGCTATTTTTCTTGCTTCTTCATTCAATTTTGTTGCATCAATATATTCTGTTTAACTCCTTAAAGTAATTTTTATTGATGAAGCATTTGGTCCTCCACAACATGAACTCTTGGTGACACCTTCAATGATAATGTGATGGAAGGAGGATGATATCCCTATAATGCCATAAATGGAGACATTTTTTATGAACAATACAATAAAGTGTTATACCACCATTTTACATCTAGTGTTAGCCAATCTACACATTAAGACTATCTATCTAAAGTGAAATAACATAGATATCCTTCCAAATACCTATTAACAACCTATATTTTCCCATTAGATTGAGGATGGTATAAAGAACTATGAGCCAACTGAGTACCCAAAAATTTGAATACATTTGTCCAAATTTTACTAGTAAAGATAGGATCACGATCACTAACAATAACCTTAAGTATACCATGGAGCTTTTGAATATTCTTTGAAAATGATTTTTCCACTCTACTTGGTGTAAAAGGATTTGATAATGTAATAAAATATGCATATTTAGTGAGGTGATCCACTACTTCCATGATGACATTCATACCATTAGATCTCGAAATCCATACAATGAATTCCATGGAGACCTCTTACCAACATTGGCTAGGAATAACAAAGGGTTGCAAGAGACTAGGTGTCTTAATTGTCACCCATTTACTTCTTTTAAAAACTAAAATTTTTGCCACAAATTTTTGAACATCCCCTTTTAGCCCTTCCCAAAAGAAGTCTTTCTTGAAATGATGACATGTCTTCAAAAATCTTGAATTACCACTACAAACTCATGCAACTCTATGAGAATATTTTGTTTGAGAGAGGAATTATTCCAAAGATAGAATCACTCTTTATACCACAAAGTATCTACCTTCCAAAAAAAATGTATCCAAACTACTAGGATCACTTTGTAATTATTGAATGAGATTACTTGTAGGAAGATCATTATGCCACTCTACTTTGGATTCTACTATCCAATCTTATTATGACATTAAAATGGAAAACAATAAAGTTTCATCCTTCCTTGATAGTGCATCTTCCATAAAATTCCCCTTCCCTTTCTTCTATATAATCTCAAAATCATATTCCAACATCTTAGTAACCCATTTTTGTTGTTCTTCATAAGATAATCTTTGTTCCAAAGAATATTTTCTAGGCTATCATGATTTGTCTTAACCTTAGAGGGTGTACACATAAGATAAGGCCTCCATTATTTTACTCCATGAAGAATAGCTATCATTTCCTTCTCATAAATAGGTTTGAGTTGATTCTTACCCTTGTAAGGAAAGCAAAAGTGCGAAAACACTTTCCTAATGTCAAATCCATAGGGAAGAATGCAATGCAGGGCTTTTAATTTTCAAATTACATCCAATTAAGACACACATGAAATATTTACATAAATAGAGAAAATGCAATAAGACAATGAATAACATATTTACTTGGGAAAACCCTTTCGGGAAAAAACCCACCACACCAAGCTAAATCTCTTTGTATTACAATAACAACAAAATTACAAACAATCAAAAATACAACTCTCTAGTATTTTACTGTAGCTTCATTCACTATTCATCCAATTACAAAAATGCTCTCTCAACAAAACGAATCAACTCATCCACCCTCTCAAATCATAATCGATCAGCTTTTATTCTATTCACATTCTAATTTTTTCTTCTATGCATCCTTATCCACCATTTCCAATCATAGATAGTTTCCTTTCGAGCAGATGATTTTTCCTTGCATGCAATTTTTCTAGCGTTGCAACTGATGCAAAAAACCAATTGTCATCCATTTAAAAACCGCTTCCTCTGATTGGTCTAGCAGGATGCCACATAGGATGGTCACATGGTCAACAACGTTCAAACTTTGTTGGCATATCAGTGAGACACTAACAGTGTCTCTCCGATGCCACAAAGTATTCGCTATCAATATCGGCTTCAAACCCCATCAGTTGGCAAGAGGATTCTCATTCGACAAGACTCATACCGAAAACCATAAGTCATATCAAACTCAGAGAAACCATCGGAAAGACATACTGATCTTGCCAAGACCTCATATCAAAGTCTTTGAGTCATGCCGTCGAGTAATTTCCATTTGGTGTGATAATCGCATTTTGGTGAGACTCATATCGAAGTCAGAAGTCGCAGTGATGAGTTATACTATTGGCAAGACACTTTGTTCTCGCCAAGACTTTCCACCGACCACTTCATGCTACACCGAAGCCTTACTACTATCGGCAAGACCCCACGGTTTCAGTGAGACATCATACTGAGAGATAAAGCTTCCACTGAATGGTCTACCATTTCCACCGAGATGTCTTAGCGAACATCCCATGTCACCCCGAAAGTCACATATAGTCAGCAAGACTCATGTCTTTCACCGTGACCTTTCTCCGAGTGCCCCAAGTCTTACGAAAGACTATCAGCGTGACTTATCCAAGTTGCCAAGACTT
>VDFB02358134.1:119644992-119788778 GCA_007258455.2 Sequoia sempervirens
AACATGGGAGAATGAAACGAGTTGGTGGAGGTTGTATGGCCCTCCATGATTGATGTGTGCACTTGCCATTCAACTCTTATAATGGGTTTGTATTTCCTTTGATACCAAGAGGAATTAATCTAAATAAAACTTATCCTATGATGCTACTATATAAGTATGATGAAAAAATTCTTGTATATTTTTTTCATTGCAATTCCACAGTAGAATAACTTCTATGAAAGTTTAGTAAAGAGATTGACGAAAGATAGAAGAATTAAAAATGAAAGTTTAGTAAAGAGATTGACGAAAGATAGAAGAATTAAAAACATACCTGGATGTAGTTGGATTGAAGGCCATAAACTGGTACATGTTTTTTTGTGTAGGAGATAGATCACATCCATAAACATGGTTGTAACACCCCATCACGCAAACCCCAAAGGACAACTAAGTACACAACAATTTTTTTTAAACATAAAGTAAAAGTACTATCTTTCAAATGCAACAAACATAATTACAAATACATACTAAACTCCTAAGTCCCTTGGGGTACACGAAGAGACATTACATTAACTACCCATTAGCAAACTTAACTAGTCTAACATTCATTTCCACAGATATGAGTTCTCATATAAAAGTGATAAATGATAAGCATTAAAATAAGAATGAACCACATAGATGCTATACAAGATTACATAGCCAATAAAACTTGGAAACAATGAGAACTAATTTACTCAACATATCAACATCAAATATAATTACATCTGTGAATAATTTTTGAATTAAAAAGTGTGATAATACAATACATCATGTTACAAACTAAATCTCTATAAACAATTGTCCAAGTTACAAAATACATTATCCCAACACATGGTAGAGTACAATATAATGTACTTGATATGAATAAAGTACAAATGTATACATCTGAAGGAACATAAATCTGGAACAAACTGTCACCACAATCTTTGCATAGTGCTAGGAGTAGTTAAGAAAGGATTCCCGACCAAGATGTCAAAGTAACACATATGACTCAAAACCAAACATGGAAAGAGAAATCACACACATAGGATACATAACAACAATGACTCCAAGTCAAAATAATAAACCACTTCTAGAGGATTCCAATTAAAAACAACTAAGGGGAAGCCTAGAGGAGAGTGTCATCGCATGGCCTTCATGGATTATCCTAACATCCTATCACAAGGTGCCGCCTCCATCTATGGTTATCCTGACTGCCTATCTCAAGGTGCCACCCCATAGGGTGACTCATGCGGAATCGTACATTCCTCATGGAGACGAGATCACGATTATGCCAACCATGGCCTTCTCAGCCACCTTTAGTCTTTGGAAGCCCTAACAGGTGAGCAAGGTATCTATCATTATCTTTTAGTGTCTAACTACCCATCCCCTAGTTAATTAGTTAGGTTTTCACTTTTTACTCTAACTCTAGTGTGGGTTATCCTGATAGCCCCTTTGTGTGTCGGCGCCCACATAGAGCCACTCTCTCTAAAACCCCTAACATACAACAAGATCAAAAAATTGTACTCTCCTATACTCAAAACACTGAATAAACAATTATGAGGAAAAACCATCTCGCTATAATCATATAACTCAATAACATACACTAAATAATGCAACAAAAGGTTTCAACCATAAAGAAAATGGAATCAAGATTCAAAAATAGATGCCACAAAACTTAAACACCCAATTCTAAAACCTCTGGAAGTTTTACAATAATCCAACCCCTATGGAAAGAAATCTAAACTCAAGAACCTACACATGAGTATAATCTCATCGCAAGAAAACTCAAGAAATAAGTTATCATTCAACATCAGGGTTCATTTACCACTACAATTATCTTTCACAAATTCTCTAGTTTAAACAAATATTTATGTATATATACATATATTAAATATATATATATATATTTAAACACATTTTAAATCATATACATTATATATATACATATATATATATATATATATATATATATATATATATATATATATAAAATAAATTTTAATAATTTTAAAGTTCTAAAAAAAGAAATTTTAATTAAAACGAATTTAATATAAATATATAACATTAGTTATATATTTTTTTTAAAAATAAAACAAAGTATAACCCCCCACTTGAGGTCGTGATATTTGGATCAAGCAGTAACTAATGTGTCACTGTGCACAACTCTATGGGCCACGCAAGGGGTACGGCTGTGGCCATCCCCCCTTCCTTTCATTTTTTTTTTTTGTTTTATAAAAACAAACAACATTATATATATATATAATTTTTGACGAATTCTGAGGTACGAAATTTCGTCAGTCTTATATATATATATTTTATTTATTTATTTATTTATTTTAAAGATTTAGCTCATTAATTCCGTACGGACGGAATACAATTCAATTCTATAGGTATGAAGATAATCACAAAATACAATTTAAGATCAATATATATATATACCTGTATATATATATATTAATTTTAAATTTCACAGCCAGAAGAATATAGAGGAACAACAATTCTACCAAAAATTTCAACTAGAAATTTAATTTTACTTTCAGAGAGATGGGAAAAAGAGGAAAAGAACCACCATATCTATCCACAGGCAATAAGAAATTTGCACAGTAGTTCTAATTTTCTTGTGTTGTTCCCAATTTTCCTTGCACAAAGATTTTCTAAATTCCTCTGTTTAAAAAAAAAGAGTTTTTATTTAAAAATTCACTCAGAGGTTTTCTTTTGTTTTTTGTCTACTATTTCCTCAGAGCTTCTAATTCAAGAATTTCATTTAATTAGATTCTCTAATTTGTTGTGAAATTTTTCTATAGAGGCAACACAATTTTAATGGCAACAGCTAGGAACAATATTCTCCATAGAAAAGAAAACTTCTAAATTCTACAAAGGTACAGACAAGCCTTTTACAAACAAACAATCTTTCTAAAGCATGAAAGAATTCAAAACCAAATAAAAACATAGGGAACCTATTTCCTGTAGGTTGTAGAAGAAAATGTTGTGTCAATCCTTGCCACAAGAGCCTCTAGTTATTACCCTCTTCCCAAAGCTTCTCCTCCAGCCAGAATGTAACTCCAGAAGCTCTCCTGCAGCCTTTTCCAAATTCTCACACAAGTATTCAATAGAAAACCCAAAAAATTCATTCACACAGAGCTCCCCCCTATTCTTAGCCAAAATTTTCCAGTGAACAACTTCTGTTACCCATGCCTCTTTTTCTTTTGGGGATAATTTCCTTAACAGAAATTCATTATTTCCCCACTACTTCCCGTACAATTGCAATAAATAAAATTTAATAAATTTAAAAATCAATTTTAGCTAATTTATTTATATTCCATATTATTTATTTTTCTAATAATAATAATATAGCTTTATAAGCTATTTAACTAACTCAAAATTAAATCAAGAATATTAAACAATCAACTTAACCATAATTAATTATAATAACTCTATTAATTAAACAAAATAATTAATCACACTTAACTGAAATTAATTAAATCACAACAAAAATATTAATTAACACTAACACATTTACATACAAGGAAAAATAGAACAAAGACAACCAAAGACTCATAGTAGACGAACTTGGGATAGGAATTCTTTCCTAACCACTCCTTTTTTAAAAACATCAATCCCGTTGAGTTTGTGAGACACGCTCAAACCTAACAAGAAGGTGGAGTCGATGTCTAGTACCTGCATCCTGCATAAAAAAATGTCATGAAGCATGCAAATCTCCACAGAAAACACACCGTGAAAGGAAATTGTAGGGCAGTAGGGCACTTGCAAGCAAGTGATGCCACTCTGTCCTTTCACCAAGACTCACAAGTAAACACACCAAACATTATAACAACATAAACTCATAACTTCACCATATATATTATTAAAGAACACTACAAAAGGTCATATAACATAATCACCATAAAATGTATCATCTAACAACATATGTAAAATCTAATGCAACTAATCAACCAAACCATAAATCCATGCACAAACAAAATGGTGAACAGATCACCCACACAACCAAGTACAAGATTTTTCCATAAGAGTAACAACAACATGAGGGGTATCACATCCTCCCCCCCTAGAATATGGCTTACTCATGAAGCCACTAAATAAAAATGGAAATGCCTCTCTAATACGGAATGCATCCTCCCATGTCGTTGAAGTTTCATCATTTGGGTTCCACTGAACCCGCACCTGCTCAATATCTCTGCCCCTGAGGGTGAGTCTCCGATGTTGTAGCACGGCCACGGGCTCGAGTGCTAGTTTCCCATCCTTGACCTGAAGAGCATTCCAATCAAGTATGTGAGTAACATCAGGAAAATATGGTCTAAGTACAAAAACATGAAAAACATCGTGAATCCATGATAGGCTGGGTGGCAATGCTAGGTGATAATCAATGGGGCCAATCCTCTCCAAAACTTCAAATGGGCCTACAAAACGAGGCGTGATCTTGGAACCCTTTCCACAATGAATTGGGCTCTTTCGTAGTCGCACTCTCAAAAATACTTGATCACCCACAGAGAACTGACAGTCAAATCTATGTGCATCTGCAAATTTCTTCTATCTGTCTTAAGCTACCACAAGATGCTCTCTGATGTTTACTATCTATTTCTCCATGTCCTAAAGCATTTCGGGACCAAGGAGAACTCTGTAATCAAGACGGTCCCAACTTAATGGAGTCCTACAAGGACAACCATATAGTGCGTGAAAGGGAGACATACCAATTGAGCTATGATATCCATTGTTATAGGCAAACTCCACAAGATGCAAATACTCCTCGCAATGTGACTACTGATCCATCATGTACATATGAAGCATGTCCTCCAGAACCTGATTAACCCTCTTTGTCTATCCATCTGTCTCAAGATGGTAGGTAGAACTAAATTTTAGCTGTGTTCCTAAGGCACACTACAATGATGTCCACAATGTAGATGTGAACACTGGATCCCTGTCAGATATGATTCTCCATGGAATACCATGCAAGCGGACGATGTCTTCCATGAAGATTCTAGCAATTGATGAAGCTGTGTAAGATGAATGGACTGGGGAAAAATGTGCCAACTTGGTCAATCTGTCAACTGTGACCATGATAGCATCATGACGTCGAGAAGTCATAGGAAATCCCACAATAAAGTCAATGGAGATTATGTCCCACTTCCATTCTGGAATGAGATGAGGTTGTAAAAGACTTGTGGGATGTTGATGTTCTGCCTTGACCCTCTAACACTCCAAACATCTAGCTACCAAATCTACAATATCCCTCTTCATGCCAGCCCAAAAGTATAATGCTCAAAGATCTGCATACATTTTCTTAACTCTTGGATGAGCACAATAGGGAGCTCAATGTGCCTCGGTCATAATTAGAGTCGGAAGACCCTCAACAGAAGGCACGTAAATACAACCCATATACCTTAGAAGACCATCAGATTCAAGTGAGTACCCTGCAAACTTTCCTTCTAGAGCTCTACCAGACTCAATTTCTAGCTTCACTTCCTGATACAAACTATTAGATGGAAGTGCTATGAGGACTTGACTCCTCAAATCTACCTCAAGAGCCACTACAGAAATCTCATGTCTCTGCTGACTCAAAGCATCTGCAACTACATTTTCCTTGCCTTGAACATATTTGACCTCAATGTCATATTCACAGAGGAATTCCATCCATCTTCTCTTCCTAGCATTTAGGTTTGGTTGAGTAAAAATGTATTGCGAACTGTGATGGTCACTGTGAAGCTCGAACCTATGACCCAAGAAGAAGTGTCTCCATCTCACAAGGGCATGAACCACTATAGCTAACTCCAAGTCATGTGTGGGGTAATTAAGCTCATGGTCCTTGAGCTTATGGGATTCATATGCAATTACACATCCCTCTTGCATCAAGACAGATCCTAAACCCTCCAAGGATGCATCCGTGCACACCACGAAATCCTTAGTAGGATCAGGAACCGCCAATATTGGTGCACTAGTCAATCTATCCTTAAGGGTCTCAAATGTTGTTTGACACTGTTCTGACCAAATGAACTTCTTCCCTTTCCTCTGCAGAGAAGTAATAGGATATGCAATCCTAGAAAAACCTTGTACAAACTGCCGATAATAGCTCGCTAACCCCATAAAGCTACGAATCTCTAGAACATTCTTAGGTGTTGGCCAATCAACTATAGCTTGGATCTTTGAAGGATCCACTACAATACCTGCACTTGAGATGACATGCCCCAAGTATTTTACCTTTGTTTTGTAAAAATCACACTTAACCAAATTAACAAATAGCTAATTGTCCCTCAAGCATTGTAATACCTACCTCAGGTGTTCCTCATGCTCCTCCATAGATTTTGAGTACACTAGAATATCATCAAGGAACACAAGTACGAACCTATCCAAATAGGTATGAAAAACTCCATTCATCAAGCTCATAAACACTGATGGTGCATTAGTTAACCTGAATGACATAACCGTGAATTCATAATTCCCATAGCGAGTACGAAATGCAGTTTTATGAATATCAACATCGGCTATTCGCAACTGATGATAACCAAACTTAAGATTGATCTTAGTGAAGAGTTGAGCTCCTTTTATTTGATCAAATAAGTCATCAATCCTTGGAAATGGATATCGATTCTTGATCATCACCTTGTTGAGCTGCCTATAATCTATACACAATCGAAGCAAACCATCCTTCTTTTTCACAAATATAACTGGTGCTCCCCAAGGGGAAACACTAGGACGGATAAATCCTTTCTCTAAAAGCTCCTCCAACTACAACCTAAGCTCCTGCAATTCCTATGTTGTCATCCGATATGGAGCCTGAGAAATAAGCTTAGCTCTAGGAACAAGATTGATTCTAAAGTCGATGTCATGCTTAGGTGGCATCCCAGGAATTTCACTAGGAAAAAAATTAGAATATGCCTTAAGAAAGGGGTAATCATCCAATGAAATCCCTTGACTCTCATCAGAGTCCAAATCATTAACTGACACTACAAATAGCTAATAACCTTGTCTGAAACACCTTTTTAATTGCATAGCTGAGATTAAGCATAATGAGATAGGTCTCTGAATGCCAATGATCTCCACCTCACTACCCACATCATCAACACAACGCACTACCTTATGCTAACAATCAATTAAAGAACAGTGAGCGTACAACCAATCCATACCCAAAACCACATCATATGAGCCAAGGGGTAGAATTCGAAGATCCACCATAGTTGTGAGTGCCCCTATTTGCAATTTGCAACCCTGAACTAATGAATCAACTACAACCTTTGCCTGAAGGCCAATTTGACCTGCCATTTAATGCCTTGCCTAGCTACCACCAGTCTACAACGTTCCACAACTGAAGGAGAAATGAAAGAATCTGATGTGCCTAAATCAAAGAGAATAGATATACCAGTACCATTCAACACACCTAAAGTTTCAACTATAGTGCCTTGATATTCAGCTTGGCGATTCTCCACTGCTGCAAATACTCAATGTGCTCTCCCTGCATCTCCCACTATTGGCTCGAAAGCAGTTGGTCTCTGACTAAATCCGTAGTACTCCTCTATGGGAACTGTCTAGCTATATGCCCCTATTGCCCACATGAGAAGCAACCTGTACCATGTACATACCCTCTAACACATGATGGTGTACTTGACTACTGGAAGCTGCCTCGAGATGGTGTCGTCTGTGTACTCTGAGTAGGTTGCACAAAGCAATCTTGTCTAACTCGTTGCTAGCTACGGTTCCTTCTGCTTTGAGATCTATCACCCTATTGTGACTATGGTTTGAACTGTCTAGACTGTGATTGTTGTTGCTGCTATGGACCACCCTTAGAGGGTGCCCAAAAATTTCTAGAAGTCCCTGCTGCTTGAGGTTGTCCACCTCAAGAACCAAAGCCTATAACTAGAGCACTACCAATTTGTACCCCCGTGTGTCCTCCTAAAGCCATAACCAAAATTTCTTCCACAAAGTAGGCTTTCTCAACCGCCACCTCCATTGTCTTTGGCTCAAAGACTCAAATACCACCACTGATACAGGCATTTAAGCCCCTAACAAAATGTTGCACTAGCATGGCCTCATCATTTTCGATACCCGCATACTACTTGAGCTCGTAAAAATGACCCTCATATTGTTCCACGGTCATAGTCATCTATCTTAATTCATGGAACTCATCAGCTTTGCACTGCCTCTAGTGATCAGAAAGAAATCGGGCCCTGAACCTCTCCATAAATAACTCCCAAGTAACCATACTGATGTCAATGTGCAATTTTTTCTCCTCTAGCCTCCACCAAGTGGAAGCAAAACCTCTGAGATGCATGATAGCGCACCTAGCCCTAGTGTTACTGCTGAAGGGATGCATTACAAAGCATCTATCCAAATCGATCAACCAAGTCTCTGCCTCTAGACCCCCACCAGATCCATCAAAAGTAGGGGGTTGTGCTCTCTATAGGTCCCTCATATGACCTACCACTACTGCCTCCTGTCTAGCTGTGTTTTCCCCACGTCTAGGGGATCTCTATCTTTCCCTGTCCAATATCTGATCCTCATCCTGCCTAGGGCCTAGATGACCCAATATCTCCTCTAACAGATGTTGCAACTGACCACCCAAACCAGGATATTCTGGGTTCTGACCACCACCTCCTATCGGAATGCTTTGGGAACTCTGCAGTTCCTCACACTTTGACCCATGTGAGCTTGGAAGTGATGGACTCTAGCAATTGGCCCCATGCCCACCACCTCGGCCTCTTCTTCAGCCACAACCTCTACCCCTAGGAATGATCTTGCACAAAAATTGAGTTGTGTCAGATCAAGAGTTACGCAAGGTTTCCTAATGGACTCAACTACCTAGAGTACCTAGTGTTTACAAACCTAGGTTTGATACCAAGTTGTAACACCCCGTCGCGCAAACCCCAAAGGAAAACTAAGTACACAATAATTTTTTTTTAAACATAAAGTAAAAGTTTTATGTTTTCAATTGCAACAAACATAATTACAAATACATACTAAACTCCTAAGTCCCTTGGGGTACACGAAGAGACATTACGTTAACTACTCATTAGCAAACTTAACTAGTCTAACATTCATTTCCACAAATATGAGTTCTCATATAAAAGTGATAAATGATAAGCATTAAAATAAGAATGAACCACATAGATGCTATACAAGATTACATAGCCAATAAAACTTGGAAACAACGAGAACTAATTTACTCAACATATCAACATCAAATATAATTACATCTATGAATAATTTTTGAATTACAAAGTGTGATAATACAGAACATCATGTTACAAACTAAATCTCAATAAATAATTGTCCAAGTTACAAATACATTATCCCAACACATGGGAGAGTACAATATAATTTACTTGATATGAATAAAGTACAAAAGTATACATCTGAAGGAACATAAATCTGGAACAAACTGTCACCACAATCTCTGAACTAAAGGTACGACGGCCAAATGGAAAACCCAATGGGGTGCGAAGCACGTTCCACCCAACCACCCCCGCACTAGGAGTAGTTAAGAAAGGATTCCTGACCAAGATGTCAAAGTAACACATATGAATCGACACCAAACATGGAAAGAGAAATCACACACATAGGATACATAACAACAAAAGTCTACTAACAAAACATAACAACAATGACTCCAAGTCAAAATAATAAACCACTTCCAGAGGATTCCAATTAAAAAAAACTAAGGGGAAGGATAGAGGAGAGTGTCATCGCATGGCCTTCATGGATTATCCTGACATCCTATCACAAGGTGCCGCCTCCATCTATGGTTATCCTGATTGCCTATCTCAAGGCACCGCCCCATAGGGTGACTCATGTGGAATCGTGCATTCCTCGTGGAGATGAGATCATGATTATGCCAACCATGGCATTCTCAGCCACCTTTAGTATTTGGAAGCCCTAACAGGTGAGCGAGGTATCTATCATTATCTTTTAGTGTTTAACTACCCATCCCCTAATTAATTAGTTAGGTTTTCACTTTTTACTCTAGCTCTAGTGTGGGTTATCCTGATAGCCCCTTTGTGCGCCGACGCCCACATAGAGCCACTCTCTCTAGAACCCCTAACATACAACAAAATCAAGGAGTAGTACTCTCATGTACTCAAAACAATGAATAAACAATCGCGAGGAAAAACCATCTCGCTACAATCATATAACTCAATAACATACACTAAATAATGCAACACAAGGTTTCGACCATAAAGAAAATGGAATCAAGATTCAAAAATAGATGCCACAAAACTTAAACACCCAATTCTAAAACCTCTAGAAGTTTTACAATAATCCAACCCCTATGGAAAGAAATCTAATCTCAAGAACCTACACATGAGTATAATCTCATCGCAAGAAAACTCAAGAAATAACTTATCATTCAACATCATGGTTCATTTACCACTACAATTATCTTTCACAAATTCTCTAGTTTAAACAAATATTTATGTATATATACATATATTATATATATATATAAACACATTTTAAATCATATACATTATATATATACATATATATACATTATATATATACATATATATATAAAATAAATTTTTATAATTTTAAAGTTCTAAAAAAAGAAATTTTAATTAAAACAAATTTAATATAAATATATAACATTGGTTATATTTTAAAAATAAAAAATAAAAGAAAGTATAACCCCCCCCACTTGGAGGTTGCGTACAACAGTCCTTGGACTGCTGCGCAATAGTCCATATGGGCCGCGCAGGGGGTATGGCTGTGGCCATCCCCCCTTTCTTTCATTTTTTTTTTGTTTTATAAAAACAAACAACACTATGTATATATATAATTTCTGACGAATTCTGAGGTACAAAATTTCGTCACTCTTATATATATATATTTTATTTCTTTATTTATTTATTTTAAAGATTTAGCTCATTAATTCCATACGGACGAAATACAATTCAATTCTACAGGTATGAAGATAATCACAAAATATAGTTTAAGATCAATATATATATATATATACCTGTATATATATATTAATTTTAAATTTCACAGCCAGAAGAATATAGAGGAACAACAATTCTACCAAAAATTTCAACTAGAAATTTAATTTTACTTTCAAAGAGATGGGAAAAAGAGGAAAAGAAACACCATATCTATCCATAGGCAATAAGAAATTTGCACAGTAGTTCTAATTTTCTTGTGTTGTTCCCAATTTTCCTTGCACAAAGATTTTCTAAATTCCTCTATTTAAAACAAAAGAGTTTTTATTTAAAAATTCACTCAGAGGTTTTCTTTTTTTTTTGGTCTACTATTTCTTCAGAGCTTCTAATTCAAGAATTTCATTTAACTAGATTCTCTAATTTGTTGTGAAATTTTTCTACAGAGGCAACACAATTTTAATGGCAGCAGCCAGGAACAATATTCTCCATAGAAAAGAAAACTTCTAAATTCTACAAAGGTACAAACAAGCCTTTTACAAACAAACAATCTTTCTAAAGCATGAAAGAATTCAAAACCAAATAAAAACATAGGGAACCTATTTCCTGTAGGTTGTAGAAGCAAATGTTGTGTCAATCCTTGCCATGAGAGCCTCTAGTTATTACCCTCTTCCCAAAGCTTCTCCTCTAGCCAGAATGTAACTCCAGAAGCTCTCCTACAACCTTTTCCAAATTCTCACACAAGTATTCAATAGAAAACCCAAAAAATTCATTCACATAGAGCTCCCCCCTATTTTCAGCCAAAATTTTCCAGTGAACAACTTCTGTTACCCATGCCTCTTTTTCTTTCGGCGATAATTTCCTTAACAAAAATTCATTATTTCCCCACTACTTCCCATACAATTGCAATAAATAAAATTTAATAAATTTAAAAATCAATTTTAGCTAATTTATTTATATTCCATATTATTTATTTTTCTAATAATAATAATATAGCTTTATAAGCTATTTAATTAACTCAAAATTAAATGGAAAATTTAACATTCTACAAATCAACAAAACACTTGTATTTTATTTAAACTATCCCTTAAATCAAGAATATTAAACAATCAACTTAACCATAATTAATTATAATAACTCTATTAATTAAACAAAATAATTAATCACAGTTAACTGAAATTAATTAAATCACAACAAAAATATAAATCAACACTAACACATTTACATACAAGGACAAATAGAACAAAGACAACCAAAGACTCATAGTAGACGAACTTGGGACAAGAATTCTTTCCTAACCACTCCTTTTTTTAAAAACATCAATCTCGTTGAGTTTGTGAGACACGCTCAAACTTGACAAGCAGGTGGAGTCGATGTCTAGTACCTGCATCCTACATAAAAAACAAATGTCGTGAAGCATGCAAATCTCCATAGAAAACACACCGTGAAAGGCAATTGTAGGGCAGTAGGGCACTTGCAAGCAAGTGATGCCACTCTGTCCTTTCACCAAGACTCACAAGTAAACACACCAAACATTATAACAACATAAACTCACAACTTCACCATATATATTATTAAAGAACACCACAAAATGTCATATAACATAATCACCATAAAATGTATCATCTAACAACATATGTAAAATCTAATGCAACTAATCAACCAAACCATAAATTCATGCACAAACAAAATGGTGAATAGATCACCCACACAACCAAGTACAAGATTTTTCCATAAGAGTAACAACAACATGAGGGGTATCACAATGGTAGAGCTATGCAAAGTAGGAGAAATTGGCTTGGAAAATGAAGGCAATAGGGTATAAAGAATAATTTATCTACCACCATAGTGAAAAGCTGGCAATTGCATTTGGTTTGTTAAACATGGCCCCTGGTAAAACTATTAGATTTGTTAAGAACCTTCAAGCATGAGCATGCGGATAAAGACAAAATGGATTGCAAGAAACATAAATAATACTAATATTAGAAAATAGATGACTTGTTGCCTGAATTTTCTTAGTTTTGATTGTTTCTGTCAAAAGTTGGTCTATCTGAATAGATGATTTTTTTGCAAATAATACTGAAATTAGAAAATAAATGAATTGTTGTCTGAACAAATGACTTGTTGTCTGATGAGTTGTCAAGGCATCACCAATATCCTTTGCTATCTTCTTATCTATGATATGAGGGGTCAGATAATCTAAGATGATTCACTATGCTTTGGCTATCTTCTTGTTATATTCAAGAAATAGGAGAATATCTGTAGAATGTGCAACCTTGGTGTTAACATAGACCCAAAAACCAACTTCTAATACCATCTGCAATCTGCATTTTCAAGGTGTAAAATTGGAAGTACCTTCTAGTTGATCACTCTCTTTGAGACTAATACTGGTCATTTTTGTAGCTGTTGGAACACATTGAAATTAAATAAATCAACGGAAAAAAGAATATACCAACAACCTAACACATGTGTAGATCAACAACACCCTAATAAGTAGTGTAAGTAGGGTACCTACAACCATTGATAGGTCCAAGATACTTAAAATCATTGATGTAAGTGTACTGAAATATTTTGGTAACTCCCTCATTAGTAATAATGCAATCCAATCATCAATGTGGAAGATCTCAGTTGTTGTGTTTTGATATCATGTTAAGCTATGGTCTATGGATTGCAATATTACAGGATATGCACAAAATAGATTTGTTGAAAAGGTTTTGTAAACTTTCAAGCAAATGCAATTGGTAGGTGTAAAGCCAGATTCCGCAACCTTTGCTAGCATACTCCCTACCTGTAATAAAACTCATCAAATGGTTTATTCTTAGCATCATAAAATTGAAAATAGATGATTGAACTAAAGCAAAGAAAACAATTAAATAGCACAAAGTGAATGAGACACGAAGAATTTTTACAATTAACATTTCACTTGGAAATTGGAATTGTTACGCTGCTTTCACAATAGAGCAACATATGATAAGGGGTTCTCCTCATAAAAGCTTCGAACTCATCCATTCATGAAAGAATCTCAAAGAATTTCCCACAAATCACTACAAAAGATACATGGCGAATCCTTACCATAAATCATGGATTTTGCATTTTAGTAATGGTCCATTTTTTTCTCAAGGCCACACTATTTTGTTGGAGACTGTAAGGAGTTGTGGATTCCTCTTAGCCAGTTGAGAGTATGCTCCCATTTGAATTGAGACTAACCGCCATATTTTACAATATCAAATGGGCCACCACCTTTGTTCTCTCTAGGAGAGGAGACTGAGGAGAATTTTTTTAGTGTCATGTCTACCATGAAATCCATGGGAGGCACCAATTATTATATCATAGTTACCAAACTCATACTTAACATAGATATTGGGCTCAACCTCAAACTCAACATGGAAACTCAACACTAACTCAAAAATTTGAAAAAATCATGATATATAGAGATTTTTTAAGGTACATATTTTCCTATGCGTTCCTCCCTAAATCAATTTTAAAAATTATAAAAACCTAATCAATTGCAAGCTACTTTGATCATATACACAAGTATGCATCAAAAAAATGAGTACAAACCAGATTTGAGTTGAAGGAAACAAGATTTTTAAATATATAAATATCCTCAAGTGGTTTTGGTGTGCAAAACTCATTGGTTACAATATCACAAAAAAAAAACACATCAAGTCATGAACTATGACACTGTGTATCACTCATTCTAACATTGCTATCTCTATGGTGAATCCTACACTCATGTCTTGGATAGGTCATCAATGCTTTTGTAGACATGGAATGAAATGATTGATTGTAGAATGTGCACAAAATGGATTTTACAAGGAACCTCTCAAAATATTTGAATTAATGAAGCACTCTGAAACACATCCTAACATAGTAAGCTTTGCTTGGGTTTTAGGTGCATGCAATCATGCAGGTTTAGTGGATGAGGGCTGCACATACTTCACACATCATTAACCCTTATTGCATTACAATTTAGATATATAGTTGATCATTAGGTGTGCATGGTTGATCAACCATTCATATGTTCACTTCTAAATCTATAAATCCATCATTCCTTCCAAAAATTTGAGGAGCATTCTGAAAAAGGCTCTGATCCATTTATGAATATTTGAATCAAATCATTTTCATATTATCAAAGAGCTTGCACAATAGTTGAGCATCCACAAATATGTTCATTCACAATTTCCACTGTACTTTCAGCTTGTACCAAAATGGGATCATTGGAAGAGGGTATGGAAATCCATCAAAGAATAAAGGATAGAGGAGTTTTTTCAGATGTTGTAGTTGCAACAACCCTAGTAGACATGTATGCGAAATGTGGAAGCATAGAGAAGGAACATGAACTATTTGACAAAATACCTCAAAGAACTGTTGTGATGTGATCTTGGGCAGAAAGCATCCAAGATTGAAAAGTGTCCTTTCTCTATAGGATTATACGATTTCTCATGGATCTATTATATATATCAACTTTCCCATCACTCTTTATAACTTGGTGAGACATTTCAACTTTTAGGAAAGCAAGAAATGAGAAGAATATTGATGTACTGTAAGAGATTTTGATGAAAATTACCTGCTGTTGGAGCTCATCCTTAAGCTTACAAATCTCTTTTTTATTTCATCATCTTCCCTTTGTGATATTTCTGGCTGAAAAAGGAAAATTGTAGTGTATTAAACATGAAAATTGTCAAGGAAACTAAAATCCTAAGGCAGGTAATTTTAAAGTATAAAATAATAGAAAAACTCCCATAAACAATGATAATACTACTGATTTTGGAAATAGTCTGATGCTTTGGAGTTCCAATAAAATTCACTAGTCCAGGTCCATTTCTTGGGATTGGATGTCAGATACAGCAATACCTGAAATTAATCCAAAATTTTGACAACTGGATTGTAGTTCACCTTTATTCTTTTTCCCTCCATGTGTATGTTGTTTATCCAAGCCTTTGAATTTTTCATCAAAACATAAAATCTCTGAGCGCACTACTATATCTTTCCTAAAATCATCACTACAAATACTTTTTGGCATATGATTTTGATGCTCATTAGCAAAATCACTGTTGTAATTATAATAATCCAACATGTGATGCTTCTGATTTTTCATCTACGATTTTGGCTCTATCTCTAATTCCACTTTTCCTGCATTTTTAGTCTCACTTTCAATCTGAGTACAATTACCACAAGGGAAATCCTCATTTGTGCAATGAATAGAGTCATCTTGTGGTCCATCATAAAAATTCCATTTTTTTTCTCAAAATCTTCTTCAACAATTAAAGTTGAAAGCAGTCTTTGAGAAAGTGGAAGCCTCTTGTGAAAGCATCTAAATTTTCCAGGTCTCTCAATGTCCTCTTTATCATTCAAATTGCTAGAAGGATTCAATGACTCATTATTCATACACCCATTTTCCAAACTCCTTTGATTACTCAAAATAATTGGACTTGGATTTGCTAGTCGGGTACTATAGATAAGATCCACCTGGCAAGAGAGGAACTGTTTATCAAAGGATAGCAATAACACAATTTAGGAAAAAAGAAAAAATCCTTACAAGAAAATCAATACTGAAAAATCAAAGTCAATTTCAAACCCGCATAACCTCTTCAACTATGATCAACATTCAACATGAGCCCTTGATGCTTAGTAAATAATTTAATATAGTAAATGAGTCATTTTTGAGACTCAAAAGTTTGTTAAACTTAGAATCTCATGTATAATAAGTACTAAGATGTTCAATGAATGAAGTAAGCTTGCACATTTTTAGTTTGATTACTACCAGGACTTATTAGAGCTGCATCTACATCCTCTACCTCTCTGACCTACATATACAACTCATACATAACATGGAAATAAGCTCATACAAGAATCCGATTGAAGAAAACAATAAAAAATAAATTTATGTAATTTTCTAGAATGTAATTTTTGAATATATTTTTTGGAAGCAGTCGTGCATGGAAAAGTTGTCACTAGGTGCTTGAGAAAATCTAGGTCATCTTAAGTGAGAAATGCAAAAATTGGTTCCATTTGTTTCCACAAGGTACCTGAGCATGCAACATCTGCCACAAGTACTTCTAGGTCAAGCTAATAAACTGTGAATAGAATAATCCTATGTAGCAGAGATGATTTTCAGAAACTTTTGCAAATGTATAAGACTCTAATCACCTCAAAGAAAATCTTATAGAAATTAGGTGAAAATTCCTAAAATTTTTCAATCAAACTAGCTCTATTGCAAAAAGTTAGGAATTGAAATAGAATCATTGTGTACAACTTCTATTTTTCTTTGGGAAAAAATGAAATTTAGCAAAATGATGAATCATAGCAATTAGCATTCTCAAATTCAGGCCTAACTATGTATCCATATTATGAATTATTACCAATTTTTTTATCCTTAATCCAGTAAGACTTGAAATCATACCACTTGAATTAATAGTAGCATTTACAACTTCCAGGAGTTCTTCACTATCATCATCCAAATTACCTACAAATATCACCAGCCAAATGTTAACATCATATGACAACATAGAACAATGATTCTCAAGTTTCATAGAAAGAAAATAATGATTTTTCAAAGTATAATAAAACATGCCTATACAATCTAGCAATCCACTGTACATTGGACACCTTGGCTATGTAACATGCTTTTGATCCAATGAAGTTTTCTTGGTTGAAGGTCAACCTATCTTGCTGAACATACATATAGGATGCTATCACTCATGTATATATAATAGCCAATTAATTTCAATGATTCTTGAGTACTCAATCATGCAAAACAAAAATGCTATAAATAAAACACTACTCACCTTGCTACTTTATCAGCACCAAGCCTTGTGCTTCTTAGTTGCTTTTTCATTGTAGTATTTTCAAGTTTTCTACTTGGAGGAGCATTCAACTTAAGACGAGTGCTATCCCTCCCACTCCTTCCTTGCCTCTGGACACCATCTCCACTTTCGTCTTTGATGACAGTTTTTGCCTTCGTTAGAGGGAAAACCAATGATCCCACCTTTTGATGAATAGGTGCAATTTTTTCATTTGCATCTCTTTGATTCTTGGTCTTGTTTTTGCACATTGATGTTTTGGTGTCTTTTGTTTGGCCCACTGGGCAACAAGAGTTGATGAAGATCTTGTTGAAAATGGATGTTTGCATTTGTTTAAGCCACCAAAGATCTGACCTCTATTTGGATTTGAATTTCATTCCCAACTATCAAATGTAGGGGAGGTACATGAAACATTTGATAGTTGGGAAAAGACTTCAAATCCAAATAGAGGTCAGATCATTGGTGGCTTAAACAAATGCAAGCATCCATTTTCAACAAGATCTTCATCAACTCCTATTTCCTAGTGGGCCAAGCAAAAACCACTGAGAGTTTCTTGAGACCAAGTGAAGACCATGGCTTTAGGTAGAAATTGTGATCAACTCATTTTAATCAATTACTTGGAATACTTATATTTGTTGTTTCTTAATTTCCAAACTACAGTGCTTTCCTGAAATGTTATGCATTTTATATTAAGTAATTGATAAACTCTTGTGTTGTGATCATGGGAAGCAAGAATCCAAAATAAGGATGTACATTATCATCCATGATGACCAAATATTTGTAGTACACAAAAAATTCAAAATAAAAAATAATCAGCTACTTCTATAATCTTCTGAAAATTATTAAGAGTGGTGAAAGCCATTAGCTAGCATATGATTTCCCTAATATTTCATTCCCCTACAATTTTTTAGGAATTTCATATATATACTTTTAACCCACAATATAATTTTCTCCACTATTTTCTCAATGAGATAAAAAATTTATGTAATACTAATATTTATTGTTTCTTAATTTCCAATGTACGGTGATTTGCTAAAATGTTTTACATTTTATATTAGGTAATGATAAAATCTTGTGATGTGATCGTGGGAAGAAAACATCCAAAATAAGGATGTACATTATCATCCATGCATGAACGAAGATTTGTAGTACACAAAATTAAAAAAAAAAAATTAGCTACTTCTAGAAAACCATGTCAATCAAAACAGTTGTTTACTGAAAATTTTTGACCTTCTTACCAAATTCTTGACCTCTCATAATCAATAGATAAAGTAAAACTAGCAAGAGTTGAATGAGGAAAAAGCATGAAAAAAGGAAAATGTAGTGAAACAGAAAAAAGTGGGATCAAAAAGTATTCTTCTAGAGAGACATTTCTAATACAAACCTGCATATCCATCATGGAGGTGCAAACTTGTTTATTTGGAATAGGTGCTGGTAGCTCTATTGGAGACCTCTTGCTTGGCAACATTGGTCTATGATATCTATCTAATTTTTATAGAGATTCATTCAAAAAAATTCTCCTCTCTGCACCATAGAAGCTTCACATTAAGTATGATGAACAAAATGCAGAGCAATGGAATTGACATACAAACCATAATTATGCAATAAGCACTTTTATATTCTGCTTGAAAATGATTTACATACAACCCATGCAAATCACTACAAATTTTAAGAAAAAACCTTGCTATAATCAACCATAATGCAATATTTTTGTCTTTGGAGGGCATATTACCTTGCCTTGAGAGAATTTTCAGTGACACTTCTTCTTACTCGGTTCAACTCTTCTACTCCAAGAGAAGAAAGAGGTTGAGCTTGCACTGGATGATGATGATCTTTCTGATCTCCCATTGATAGTTTATCCAAAAGTAGAACTTGTGACAAAGGAAAAAAAATTTCATGTAATGATGTACTACTGGGAAATTTTTCTTCAGCTATTAAATTTGACTTTCAAGGTCTTCTCGAAAGTTGCTTGACCTTTCCAAGTTTGAAGCACTTGAAAACTAACTATGCTACCCATTCCAATAGCCATAAAAATTTGATCCATCTGGGCTAGAAGAGGATATTTCAAACCTAGAATTCCCTGGCATTTTTCTTTGATCTGTTCAAGAACTCAATATCCTCAAATTTCAATCTATACCAGATAATTTCAGCGATCCAATACCAACCAAGTAGCTGCCATAGTTTTTCAGTAGGGCTTCAGTCAAGAAAGCATCTGACTAAAGAATTTAATTAAATCTTGTCTACATCATAATAATCATTTTGATAGATATTGAGTCCTAGCAAATTGTCTCACATATTTCTCTATGCAGAGGATTGCAAAACATGTGTCATAAAGAAAATAAAATTGCAGTTCTAAGATTAGGTTGTTTTAGTGTATCAAAATAAATGTCATCACAATGATTGAGTGGGGAAAATGTGTTAGAAAGAGTCATCCAGAGTAGTGAGAGATAGAATGAGAGCCAGGGAAGCCAAGAACAATCAATGCTAGAACATGTTTTTTGTGTAGGAGACAAATCACATCCACAAACATGGAAGAGCTATGCAAAGTAGGATAAATTGGCTTGGAAAATGAAGGCAACAGGGTATAAAGAATCATTTATCTGCCACCATAGTGAAAATTTAGCAATTGCATTTGGTTTGTTAAACATGGCCCCTGATACAACTATTAGAGTTGTTTAGAACGTTCAAGTATATTCTGATTGCCACATTGCATCTAAATTCATCTCCAAGATTGTTGCAAGAGAAATTGTTTTGAGAGATGTGATATTTCCATAAAACATACTTGATATGTCCATAACTCTGGTGACAAGTCATGAGTGCCATCTTTAAACCCTTGGATTACTACATAGCTTAATCTTACACTCTTTCACTCAAAATGTGCCCCCAAATTCTTTTACCTCAAATATGAGAAATTAAGTGGACATGTTAGGAACTTCTTTCATGCAAGCACTTCAAAAAATAAATATACTATAGCATATACATAAGATTACATGATGTGCAATTATCAAGTGCACATTATAACAAAAAAATTATGTTTCATCACATTACAACATTCAAAGTAAACCACAACTAGCATAATCAAAAGCCTAACTTCAATTCCATATTCAGTAACACAATCATAAAAGTACAAACAAAGGCTCAAAAAGCTCAGTGAAATCTTTAAATCCAATTTCAATCATTACTGACAATCCAACCATCACACTCAATATAACTATATCAATTTTCCCAAGGCTTAGAAAAATGGGTATCTCAACATTGAAGCTTGGACTCATTTTATTTCCATTTGCACTTCTTGCATCATAAATCAAGTTTCAGAAGGTCTTCATTAACATTTTCAAAATCCTTCATGCAAAAAAAAAAGAGATGAAAACCTCGAATGCACTATTATGACTCAACTTTACATTATAAATGGCTTGGACTTCAACCACACTTACAAGATATAATAGTTGCAGAAACTGAAAGGATGAATTGTACCAATAGGCTGGCAACCATCAAATGTCAAAACTTGTAGAAATAATAAACAACTACCCAGTGTTCATTGTAGGGTCCCTAAACACTATTCCTTGATAATTTACTAATTTCCCTATTCATTTTCTACCAAATATGTCAGGATTTTGTCTCTCAAATCAAAATTAATGATAGAGAAAGTAGAAATATGATCAAGAGGAAAGTAATTCCAGTTACAAATAACAATGAAATAACCATATCTGGATCTAGATAACTATGGTTATAGCAGCAAATCCATAAACAATTGAGTAGAAGGCCCAAAATTTAAGACAAAGGCCATAAATAAAAACCATAGAACCACACCTAAGAATTGACCCTATGGAGCATGTATAAGAAAAACCGGAGGCTCTATGGTTGAACATGATATCTGAGATTCTAAACTAGTCCCCATAACTTACATGGGAAAATCTAAGGCTTTATGACAAAGATTTGTTTTTAGATTCCGTGTTAATAAATGTGGCATCATAAAGTTCACATAAACAACATAATTCATCATACTAAATTGAATGTCCTCATGCTAGTGTTTTGGAGAAAAACAAATAGAAGCCATGTAGAACATGAGATAAACAATATTTTCTTTGTAAACTGACATATTATGTTAATCATTGTGGGAATAGGTAGTGTTGTAATGAGTTAAGGTTCAGTTGTTGGCAATTGTGTTACCAATAATTCTAAGGCTTGTCATTCAAATAACAAGAATTATTTCAAAGTAGGTGCACTAAGTATTGGGTCCTCCCTATTATGAGTAAATTGTATTTTAACATTACCAGTTTATGAAAGATTTGATAATTATATATATATATATATATATATAATTACTTGATTTATTATTGTAATTGATGTTCTCTAGTAGCATGGAAGATATCAACAAACATTTTGGCACCATTGCATTCGTGCAAATTAGGTCAATTGAAATTGGTTCAAAGGATACATCAGTCACCAATACCTATTGGGGACACCACATAAATGATGGAAATATAGGTGGTTTGACCAATTGAAGAAGTGGTCAAAACAAACCAAGAAAGGAAAGATAATCATAAAAGACTCCAAGCATTTGAGAGACCTATCCATACATGGACCTATCCATACATGAGCACATCAAGGAGAATCATGCAAAAACCAAGTGCTTCCAAGATCCATCTAGAACAAATTAGCAGTAACCAAACATGTTGAACGACAACTTGATCATTTACCCAAAATTATTGCCAAGCACTTAATTGTAGCACAAAACCTTCGTGGTAAATGTGACCATGAATTGCAATGACAAAAAAGACTCAAAGACAAACATTGAACCAAAAATTTATAATTTCATTGATCCCAAACAAAGGTGGGAGAAAGAGAGCCCAATAGGGCAATAGACCAAACAATTAAACAATCTATTAGATTATTAGAACAAGAGTAGAGACAAGGGCTACATGAGGCAACCTCTGCTAGAAAATTGAGGAGACAAGTATGATAAATTGGTGAAATTTGATGCCAAAGAATAAGATGAAGCTAATGCAATAATATGAGTAGAAGATGGAGCTAAAGCCCAAGGCATAGTAGAAGATGGTTCCCTTTCAACCCTTCCGGTCCATATTCATCATGGAGATGTAATTTGTAAGTATGTAGAAAAGTATCAAAGGGGAGCCAAAAAGTTAGAGATTTTCATAGGGCCTATGAATCAGCTCTTGTTGTTTTTATATGAAAATATTGCTATTTTTTTTTCTATTTGTAATATATCTATTGGCATCATTTGGGAACTTTTATTTTTGGGAATTTAGTAAGAGTTCTCAAACAAAGTAGGATGACATCTATTGTACAACTGAATATTTAAATGTAATTTGAAGCATGATTTTATTTATTTTTTAATTTGCTTCCTTAAGGCAGCCTCATAAAATGCCATTTTCTGATTGTATATCAAACTACCTACTACTTCTTTTCTTTTACTACTGCAAGTCACAAGTTTAATGTTGTATGCTTGCTCCGTCTCTTGTAGTTTTTTGTTCCATGATTTCAAGGCTTACCATTTATTAGTTTGTGATTTGCATGGTTGGGAAGAAATTGAATTGAAACAAGAGCATGAAGGTGGAGGTCAACTAGAGAATAATGTATCCTTTTCAGCTATGCCTTCTCTATATATTACTGCATTTCTTTTTCAGGGATGTCAAGAGATTTATAGAAAAACTTAACATTGCAATTGAAAAAGTAAGGCTACTTGAGGACATGATAGAACCTCTGTTGCAAGTGTGTTGATAGTAGTTTCCTTGAAATCCCTTAACAAGTTCTCTATACCTTCAACAAAATAGGTTCTAATTTGTATTTATTGGTTTCCCTTTGTCATTTTGAAAGATTGAAATTTAACTCCTCCTAAAGTGGTTTACTTAAGAGATAGTTATTTGTTTCTTTTTGTACTTATTAATAAATCAAATTATAACAAGAAAATACAAAACAGATAACTCCTAAAGTGGTTTCCTTAAGAGATAGTTATTTCTTTCCTTTCCTACTTATTAATAAATCAAATTATAACATAAAATAAAAAAATAGAAAGTCATCTAATTTGATCTATAACAAAAAATATAAGAGCTGGGAAATGATAAGTGTAAATGTGTTAAGCTACAACAATAAAAAGGGAAAATGGGGTAGATACACATGCAATTGAATTTTCTAATTCTAGAAACAGATGCAGGAGACCAAGAGAGCAGTACTGGGTAATTCTCAAACCAAATGGAGAACTTTCAAATGTGTGCACTGCTGCAAAAGAAACTGGGCACTTCTACAAAATAAACTGTGCACTTATGCAAGTCAAGCCAGGACAATATTTTCCAGGTGTCCAATGCCTCTAAAACCTTCAAGATCTACTAGCCAAAATTCTTTGATCTTCCTCCCGATTGTAGAATGTGAACATCATATATTAAATTTGAGATATCCTGGGCTGAGGTTGGCAACAAGGGGTAAAAGGATGTGTTGCTATTAAAGAAATCGTGTCACGCAGTCCCCTAGATGGTGTATTTCAACCTCAACAGTAGCATAATAGAAAAAATTGAGTGTTTTCTAACCTAGTTATGGTGGATGTATTGTGTGCAAAGATTTAGTGATAAAAAAACATAAACCTTTGAAGAAAAACTATGTAATAGTGGTATGTTAATCATGGAGGGAAAATAGAGTGATGATGATAAAAAAAGAAAGAAATGGAGAATGTAGGGATAGGAAAAATTCAAAAAGGTCTTATATCCAAATAGGGAAGGCTATGGCAAGGGCTTTTAGCTATAGCTTTGAGAGGGGAAGAGGAAATGGAAATCTATGGCTTCCAATGGAGTGAATGAGAAATTGGATAAGAGAATATATGAGATTAGGAGATTACTAAGACTCCATGGCTATTATGGCTCTAGGGGCTTCAAAAAACTTCAGTCCTCAAATCTCTTGCTTGTTTCCCTACTATGTAATGGAGTCATGTTGATCAATTGGGCATGTTGAATAGAGACTATAAATGCTTGCTACATTTTCTATTTTCTTCTTGTGTAAGTATTAGGGCATGAACAAGTGGTAACTTTTTCAAATTTGAACATGCACACTAGCACCCTTCTAGCACAAGTGTCCAGACATTAGCGCACAACTTGGTAAGTATTCCTAAATCTAGATCTCCATACATTATCCATCTATAATTAGGGAAAATGCCAAAAACAAGTCAAATGGAACTAAAACATGTCTAGAAAATGGAAACCAAAATGAGTACAAAAAAATAATGCAAAAGTTGCCAAGTAGGTAATTTATGATCTTTCACATTTCTAAAAGAAGAAGATGCTTCATTCACTCTTCTTGTGCATATACATCTACCTTAGAGAGAAGAAGAGGATTTAGGGCTAAGAATAGCTTACTCCAAGGGGACGAATCTCTTATAAAAAGTTTTTGAGGTTTAATGAATGGTAGTTGTACCAATGAAGCATACCAATTCTTTGAAATCCCCAATTTCGGTCTACTTAGGTCTTATTCCATCTATCTTGACTTCACCTACAACCATCTGTCAGAAAGTGGTGCAAGCCAAGGGGGAGATTAATAAATTGATGAATCAACCCAAGGTAAGTATCTCTAAACCTAATCTCTTCCTTTTTGCACTTTTTTTGATATTGTGAATGTTGTATGCTTTGTGTATTAGGTAGCATGGTAGTCTACATTACTCTACTTCTATCTTCTACATTGTTGTTATCTTTAGCTCATGCTTCAACATCTGATGACACCTCAAACCTATTAAGGCTCTCCACTTCTTTATATGATGCATGTATAGCTCCTCATCTAAACTCATTCTAATCCCCTTCTACAAATAGCTAATTCTTATAGTCCAAACCATTTTGTGAACCGCCATCTAATATTGTGTTCGATCTAGAATGGTCTTCTACATCTTTCCTATTTAGAGAATATTATATTATAAAGGACCATTTTAGGACCAACCAAAAGACCTTAAGGTAATTGGTGCTTAAATCATGGGAAGGACAAACTATAGATTGCTAACACAAATGAGGAGGTAGTAGAGATGAAGGGACCTTCCAATGTTATGCAAGTCATCACACACAATCCCCAAGCATTCAGATTAGCAGACCCAAGTGTTGAAGGATTATAAGATCAAATTTTTGTGACCCACTGTAAGATCAAATTTTAGTGACCCTATGTGTCTTCCTCATTTTTAACTGTAGGCTTAAAATCAATTGAAGCTATATTTCCCTGGAGGCAAATGTATGTGATATAGGTAAAGAAATAAAAATTCATATAAATTTTTTGTGATAACTTTTTTCTATCTCATTTACATGGATGTTTTATGTGGTTGTTGAATGAGTGGGGCATGCTCGAGATGGGTGCCATGGGAATGGAAAAGCCAACAATGAAATATAATGTTGTTGTAATAATTGTGTTGCTCCTATTCAAGACCACCTACTTTCAAGATTAAGATTAACGCAAACAAGCCTTGTTATGAATCCCTGGTTTCAAAATAAGCTTGGACAATATAGTAAATTCACCTATGTAATGAGCCATCATTCCTAACACAATAAAAAATAGCCTGATCGTGTACAAATTTGAAAAATAAAATTAACTAAAACCATGGAACGTGACTTACCACAAGATTATGCACAAATCGTGTTTGATGCGGAAAAATGGGCAAAGGTTGCAACCCTAAATTAGGCGTCGCACTTTCACTTCTCCATTTTGGCAGGCTACCTTGAAAATAAGGTTTCAGGCTTTTACTTCTCCATTTTAGTGGGATATGCCTAAAAATAAGGTTTATCACTTCTCCATTTTGGCAGCGGATAGAAAGAAAGGTCTTGAGGAAGGTTTTAGAGTATGCTTATTAAAATGAAAATTATGGCCAAGATTTTAATAATGAGCACATTTTAAATCAACAAGCTTTTATTCTCTTTCATTTTTTTTGTCTAGGTTTTTTCTTAATTCTTTTTTTATTTTTTATCTTTATGTTTGTGGTGTGTTTAATTGTACTGTATATATTTCCTTTTTCTTATATTCCTTTGTTCATTGTATCATCTTTTGTATATTATCTTATATATTTTTGAATCTTTTATTTTTTCTTCTCTATTTTTTGTAATTCTATTTCTATTGTTCTTGGTTTGTAATTTTGTAGATTATCTCCTTAATTTCAATTTATTTTATTCCTTTTATGAATTGGTTCTTTATTTGGGTTCTTTTATCCTCATGTACTTGATTTTTATTTTTTTCATTTAATTTTTTTTTTTTAACATTAACATTTAGTATTTTAAGAAATAAGCATAACTCCCTTCTCTTTCTTTTTTGTGTCAAGGTTTTTGCATTTTTCTTTTTATATTTGGTCTTTCTATTTGTATTGTGAAGCTATTATGCAATTTGCATAATGTTATTATATAAGCTTTATTATTTTTATAAGCAAATGTATATAATATGTTCATTATATAATCATTATTTATATATATATTTTTTCTTTTAGTTGTTGCGCCTCTCTCTTTAGTTTTCAATTTTCATTTCTTTATTTTCCTCTCATTATTTTTTAATAAAAAATTCAATCAAATCTTCGATTGGTTATCTCCCTCTCCTTTTTTTTTGCGCCCTATCCCCTCAACTTCTTTCCCCTCTTCTTTTTAAGCATATTGGGTCTGCATCTAACCATCTTTCATCTCCTTATACTCTCTATCATCTTGATGATGGATCACTGAGTGTGATCTGAAATGTTGATGAAAAACTCAAACACAATCTAAATCCAAAAATAACAAATTATAAATGTTAAATACATATATAAACTTATTACTAGCAATTGCACCTTGGTGTGCAATAGGTACACAGAAAAGGTATGAAAGGTCAATTAGAGAAAAAATTGGTGTATTTTTTTAGGCATATGTGTAGTACATGAGGTCAATTGGTAGGTCATTTAGCAAATGATGTTTATGTAATAAAGGTCTGAATTAGCATTCACTCAATAAATATATATTTTAAATATAATTTTTCATTAGAGAAAATTATATATTTGTAATAGTAAATTTATTACAGGAGTTCAGTTTATTTTTTCTCTATCCACCTCTCTATATCTTATCTATATCTCCCTCTCCATTTTATGTCTTTCTCTCTCTATATATCTTATCTCTATCTACCTCTCTCTTTTATGTCTTTCTCTCTCTATAAGTTTGTCTCTCTATACCAAATGACATGTTACCTTGAGCATAACTCCCCAAGGACACATACCATTCTTGGATTTTTGGCATGAAACAAGTAATCAAAAGTTATTTTTTGTTTTCTCTATCTCTCTTTCCCTTTCTATCTCTTATATTTCTCTCTCTTATATTATCTCTCTCTTTTTTCTATTCCTTTCTCTCTCAATCTTTCTCTCCATCTATATCTCTATTTCTCTTTATCTCTCTACCTCTATATTTCTTTGTCTCTATCTCTTTATTTTTTTTTATCTCCATCTCTATCTCTTCTATTATAATTTAACTAATTTATATAATCATACTTGTAAACTATTTGTAATACCATTATTTTCCTCTAGTAAATCTAGAGTATGTAAATTTATAAGTAGATTAGTATATATTTGAGAATTGTATACATATTTATCTTTCACACTACATAGTTGGGCCCTTTGAGGAGTTGGGCATTCAATTTAGAAGAAACTTTGGTGTTCACATGATCACACAACAAAACAATATTTATTCCAAAAAAAATATTTATTATTAATTTTATTTGTAATATTTTATTATTAATTATGGTGGTCTACGATTGAAAATAAGGTTTTGCTGAAGGTTTTAGAGTATTTTTATTAAAATGAAAATTATGGCCAAGATTTTAATAATGAGCACATTTATTTAGTTATTTATTTATTAATTTATTTAGTCATTTTTATTTGTCTGATATTAGTTATTTATTTAGTCATTTAGTTGTGATTATACTCGATGACCAAATTAGTCATTTATTTTCCAAATACTACTAGTGTTAGTCACATGACTAAACATTTTAGTCACGTAGTCATTTATTTGCCAAATTATACTAGTGAAAAAATCAAAAAATGAAAATCCAAAGTAGAAAGTTTGCAAATATGCTATGGATTTTGCAGGCCTATACCTGCGTACCATAAGGTATCGGTGCAATGGCCTTGGCCCACATGATAGTCTGTGTGCAGGCCCCAATACTACCAGCTAGTCAACATCGACCGACGTCGACATTTTAAAATACCAATGGAAAAAGAAATAAAATCCAACATCCTTTACAAGAAATTTGGCAAGCTCAACAATGGTCAACATCAATCAAATTGATGCAACATATTCTTAGTAGAATATTCTATTTTTTCAAATATTACACCAACCTAGTGACATTTTTGCACCCATTAAATTTAAGCTTGATTCTAGAAGAATATTCCAAGCAAGGGGGAGAGTATATTCCTTTTTATTGGGATTGAAGACATCAAATTTAACTTTATGGATTGTTGATGTAAGCACTGCTTTGAAATTTTTACCCCTCATGGTTTGCATTTTGGTTTTGGAAGCTAATTTTCAAATGCCCATATCTCAGTCATATGAGCTCCTTTTTTAGTGATTTTTTTTTCATTTGGGGAAAAATTTTACGATCTTCTCAATGGTGCAATCAGTTTTTGGTTTTGGTGTCTGGTTTTTCTAGAAATTGTAGATTCTCACAGGTGTTGTTGCTTCGTCCTCATTTTGGGAACTTTGGGAGCTCATATCTTACTCCTACGGTAACATTTTTGGGTGCAATTTTTTTGAAAGTGCATAAATTTTCATGTACTTTTAAGTGGTATGATCATATTGATCTCATTTTGTACCAAAAATTGCAATTGAGTATGTGGCCTATTTTGGAATTTGCATATACTAAGATCAAAGAACAATTTTTTTTTTTGGCAAGTGGAAACTGTAAATGAACTACTTATAGAGTGCCAAGCTCATATATCACTAGGGGGGTTCTTTGATTGAGTGAATTTGGGGGGATTCTTCTTGTGGTTGTGGTTGCATTCCTCTTGCTTTGTGTTATCGTTTCATCATGGAACCATCTACAATTCCACTTCTAACACCTTACAACTATCCTAAATGGAAATCTAAAATGAACAAATTGCTTACAGAAAAAATATTGTATAGGATAGTTCATGGGATTGATGGTGAACCAAAAGATGATGAAGCTAAAAAGAATAAGTGGTTGAATAGTTGTGAAGAAGCCATTGGCTATTTGTGCTTGTATGTCTCTCCTGATTTGTTGTTTCACATTGAGCACTTGGATACACCTATGGTTATGTGGACTACATTGTCAAACTTATTTGGGAAAACAAATGAAATTCAAGGACATTTGTTGGAGAATGAATTAATCAATCTCAATCCATGTAATTTTGACAACATACATGACTTCATCACAAAATTCAAGTCACTAAGAGCACAATTGAAGGATTGTAAAATTGAGAAATGAGATACATAATTGATCTTAAGTGTTCTTTTAAAGCTAGGACTTGAATATTCAGTGTTTGTGTCTACTTTTTATGCTATAAAGAATTCCCTTGGGAGTTAGTTTAAGATGCCTTCCTTTGAATATTTTGCTATGCAAATCACTAGGGAGCAAGATAAGCTTATTCTAATGGGTACTTTGAATTCTTCAAAATCACATGCCTTGGCTGCAAAGGATGAGAAGTATTCAAGTGGAAAAGAAAAGAAAAAGAACAAGCCTAAGAAGAACACACAATCCACATCAAATTCCATAGAAGAATATAAAGATTCATCTTCAAAAGAGAAAACATCTAAGAAGGAGAGGCCTACTTGTGCATATAGCAAGAAGGATGGACATAAAGAACATTATTTTTATAAGAAGGATATTGATAAGTTGAAGAATCCTCTAAAAAAGAATCACATTGATTTTCCCTCTAGAATGTCTAAATCCCCTCCTCCTTCAAAATAGTCTAAGGGAAAAGGTCATGCTGATTTGGCATCTACATCAAGAAATAAAGGACAAGCTCTCTGTGCTTTTTCAGGTCCAAGATCAAGGAGATGGCTTCTAGATTTAGGAGCATCTCATCATATGGCATATTTTTAGTCCATTTTCTCTTCTTTTCAGCCTTGTTCTATGTCTCCTATCTTGATGGGAAGCAATACATACATGAGTGTAATTGGGAAGGGATCTATTATTTTTGGGGACAACACTTTCTAGGATGTCTTTTGTGTTCCTCATTTCAAAAACAATCTTCTTTCCATATATCAAATTACACATGGTGGAGATGAGAGGACTGTGGAGTTCACACCTAATTTAGTCATCAATGGAGACTTGGAGAGTAGATATGTCATTACTACTAGGGTGGATGATCATTCATATCGGTTGTATACCTTTGCAGGTTTTCCTTCTGATGGTGACATTGTTCCTTTAGTTGTTGATCATATGAAGCATTATTTAGAGGAGACATTCGGCTTCCTAAACTTGGGAGCTCTCACATTAGATCCAGTTCTTGATTCTTGCATTTCATCTCCTCCATCTACTATTGTATTTGATAATGCTTGTGATTCCACAATTTGGGTTTCTTGTGATTTAGTGTAGTAGGACATACATAGTCTTTCAGATTTGGCTACTTTGGATGACTTCCTGACAGGTATTTCAGACTTCTTTATGCAATCTCATCTTGCAGATTTGGGGGACATAATCGATTGCATTCATCTTCTCTTTGATGGAGAAGATCCATCTTTAGTTGTTGTGAGGGAACACTCTAACCCTCTTGTTCATTCTCTACATGATCATTCTTCGCAGATTGATGTGACTATGGATACTTTTGGACAACATTTGGAGGAGGCTTCTTTGTCTTCAGAGGGGAAATCTTCATCTTTGTATCATGTTCTACATTCATCTCTATTAGATTTTGGATTTCCCTCTTCAATAGTGTGGCCTAGAATGCCTGTTTGGAGTGTGTTAGCTTTCAACATTGACATGGAGACACTTGAGCATGCTTCAAAGATATCATCATCCATCATCCATCTTCTTGACATTCTGCATGTATTCATGGTTTTGTTTCTTCCTAATGGGAGGAATGTTGTTTGGTGAGATTAGATTATCTTCAAAATTCAATGTTGAGCTTCTACCATCATTGCAGGAGACTCAACATTTAGGGGGGGATACCTTGTATCTCTTCTTCTTCTCTCTTATGGGGGGTTATTTTTCCTCACATGGGGTTTTGATCTTCTCATTCTTCATGGAGAGAATTTCTATTTTTGTATTTCATCTCTCTTTTGGGAAGGAGTTTTATCCCACAAGGTTTTCTCATTTTCTCCATTTGTGAGAGATTTCATTGCATATGTACATGGGTACCTAACATGGCCTAGAAGTTGAGACCCATCCTTTCATCTTTGTGCCATTTGCATAATAATCAGCTACTCCCTAAGTTGCACTTAAGGGGGGTGTTGGTGTAAATAAATTATTGTACCTAGTTAATTCATTACTAGGGGACTTATTTACACATATAGGAAGCAATATTTCTAGAAGGTGTTAGTTGTCATTAGTTTTCATCTTATGTTTTGAATTGTAACACATGTGAACCTAGGTAAGTGTGATTAGTTGTCTCATGTCATATAATTAAGACACTTTTCATATTCCTATGACATCTTGTATCTCACCTTGGCTATATAACCAAGGGGTTTCTACCACATTGTACAACACAACTACATTGACTCTTTTTGAATTCATTGATAGAAATATATTTTATTCTTGTCATTTTGATCTTTTGAGTATTTTGTGCTTTCCATAGGCCTTTAGATCTTGGGTGGCTATCTCCCTAGCCAAATCTTACAAGTTTGTATATCATCCTGATCAAGTGGGAAGTGTGTACTTAATAGTCTTATGGTGTTTAGCATGGGTAATGGCTCACCTAGTGTTTACACTACATACTAAGCATGTTCAAAGATTTTTGAATCATTTTGAGGTGTGTTAGGACAAATTTTGGTTCTAAATAAGGATTTATATGGGTTATCTTCATTCCCATCCACTACAGGAATACTGGGGTGTCGACCTAATTTGAAATTTTAAATGTAAAGTGTGTGTAGCCAGCCTAGGAGAAGATTTTAAGATGAAGGATGGTATAAATAAAGAGTGGTGTTGTTGGGAGATCTCAAGATATAGGTGAGTGATGCAAATGATGTGAATTGTAGAAGTATAAATACAAATTTGAGCAAAGCAGTGCAAAATTCAAGTGTTGAATGTTTGAAGGAAATGAGCTGAAGGTGTCCTCAATCTTTCAAAAAAGGATGCAAAAGTGTTGGAGAAATTGTGGTGGATTCATTGTTACATTGAGATAGTTTTCTTTATGTAACATTTATCTTCTATCTTCTTTTCATATTCTAAACAGTGAGGTTTAGCTATCAGCCCTATTGGACAGTGTGTCCTATTCTGGAAGTTATCCCTTGTATCGATTTTTTAATTACTTATATTGTGAGCTAATCCTCACCATGGTTTTTCCCTCATTGGGTTCTCCACATAAATATGGTGTTCTCTTGTGTATGGTATTGTTTATGTTTTTGTTATCTACATTTCATGATTATACATTAGAACAAAATAAGGGTTTAATGAATGCATATAGATCTAATTATTATTGAGGGTTTTTTTGTTTTAATTTGATACAAATGATTCACCCCCCTCTTATTTTTCTTTTTCATTCTATAAAAATGGAAAGCACAAGTGAGCAATGCAATATTGTATTTAGAACCCAAATTTAATGAGTACAAAACTTGCCAATATAGACAAGGATGATGTAAACTACCTATGAAGTGGATTGAAAAGTGCCTCATAATGTGGAACAAATGAGTAGAAAAGTGTCCTATAGGTATCAACCTTAGGAAAACTTGGAATGTGAAAACCAACAACCTCTAGTACCAATTCATCAACCTTGTGTGCCAATTGTTGAATGACATTTGAGGTGAGATGGAAATACTTCCAACCATAAAAAGGTAGCTCATGAGGTTTACCAAATAACTTGGCAACCTCTAGAGGTCTCAAAGGTTGCACATTTAGTTAGAGAAGAATTTGTATAACCTCATCAACCTAAGTACACTTAAGTATAGTGAATAGATTAAATATTCACACTAACAACCCTCCTTAAATGATACTTGGGGAGATCAAAAAAGTGAAAATAGATAGAAATTGGTCCCGATTAGAGGCCATGTTAGGTACCCATGTACATTGCATTCTCTTCTAAAGTGGAGTAAATGAGAAAACCTAGTGGGAAGAAAAATCCTCTCCAAAAAAGAGAATTAGAAGGATTTAAGACCTAAAAATATGTCCCTTGATGATATGAACATGATGATGAAAAAATCTTGAAGCATGTATAAGTTGTAAACTCTACCAATGATGAACTAGTGTTTGCTGGAATCAATGAATCTCCAATAAATGTGTATCAAGATTTGAGATACAAAATGTTGCATGAGTGATCATATGAACACTACTCAACCAATGTACAAAAAGTCAATCAAACTTTTTCAAGTTGATAATATAGATAGTACTATGATTAGGAGTACTCGAATCTCAAAATGTGATCCACTAAAATAATCCCCCATATGAGATATCAAGATAGAATGTTCATGAGGCCTCCAAAAAATAAGATTCCTCCACTACTTCAATGAAAGAAGCATTAGCATAAACCATCATAGTCCCCCCTTAATTCTAAGAGAATATAAGCAGACTTACTGAGATTGAGAGTGTGAAAGGAATGTACAAATGTATAAGGTGTGATCCAAGACACACTCACATGAGATGAGAATCACAAGAATCCATGTTGTGATTGCATATCCCCCCATTACACTTTATAATTCAATGTATGTACAATAATTTTCCAAATTCCCTCCCTAAGGAACAAACATTCAGTATTGGTGGCACTTTATTTGAGCATGTTTACATATTTTCTATTTGATTTCTATAAGTTTATTGTCATGAGGTTGATTAAGAAGAAAAATATTAAGTTATGTATTCCAAACCACAATAAAAGACAAAAAAGTATATAATGAAACCCCCATTATAATGACCCCCCCTTTTTCCAAATTCATTGTAGAAGAGAAAATTGATTCTTCTCTTACAAATTTTTAACTAAGGAAAAAATTGCACTTCCCTCCATATTGTTTCCCTTTTCCAAATTAATTGAAAAAAGAATTGACTTCCTCTTTTGTAAATATTTAACTTTGGAAAAAAAATGCACCCCCTCCTTCCATTTGTAAAAAAAAAATCTCTTTTCCACAATCATTACAAAAAATTAACTCCTTTTTTGTAAATTTTTAACTATGGAAAAATAAAAAAATCTCCCCCTTTTTCTGCAAGCTATTGCAAAAAAATGTTTCTCATTTACAAGAATCAAATGATTAACTTGATTAGCTTATTGCAGTTAGTAAATTTTTATTTAAACAAGATAAATTATAACAATTTCAAGTGCTAACTAAAATTAATAAACACAAGTTGAAAGGTAAAAGTTCGACCATTTGGAGACCATGTAAATGGTAGGAAATATAGGATATTTTAAAGCAAATTTGAAGAAAACTTCTTCTGCTGAAGGCATGAGGATTAATGTCCAGAGTTGTTGAAGGTTGGTAGGAACCTTTATTGATTGCAAATGCCACAAATACTAGGAGTTACTTGTGGATCAAACCTTCAAACCCCAAAATGGGGCTGCATGTAGGAGTTGGCTATGTTGTAAGGAAACAAATGGTGTTTTCATGCTTCCATTCTTCCAATGCACATCAATATCACACATTGTTTTTAAAGGTTGATTCAGAGACAATGACCAAGAAAAAGATCTCTCTACAAATAATCATATGCCTCATTTTCAATTTGATGCAATCACATTTAGATCCAATGTGGGCCTAAATGCAAGCTACTTGCAAACAACCACAACATATTATTGTGAGGAGGTCTTTGGCATGAGGTGTGAGACTATTCAAATTAATGAATATCAAAGAAAACACAACAGAAAATATAGCAAAGAATAAAAAAAAAGAACTCACAGATTTCATGTATTAATCATTAACAATAATTACAAATTTATAGATACCTAATGATTCAACCACTTGCTACAAACCTAGGACATACAATGACAACACAGGTTGGAGTGAATGAATAGATAACTAAGTTTATTGACAACAAACTATGTGACTAAACCAACGAACTAGAATGAATGGAAAGATCAAACAATTTGTTGTAGACTCCTACTCAAACTCTCCAAAATATTCATGTACGTGCATAATTCATTATTGACTTATTACAAAACTCCCCCTTAAGGAATAATGGAATTTTGTTGGAATCTTAATTTATGTAACAACATAAAACTAAAAAAAAAATAGTATACATAGGTTTTTCTTTGTAAACAGTTCTCAGATCAATAATAATTCTTCAAGTTTCTCCCAAGTATAGATACCTAGTTGTAATCCAAGTTCCCAACATCATTGGACACCATTTGCACATGAAGTGCCTCATCATGTTCATAAGGGTGTGATATTGAACTACAATATTTTTGGATCCCCCTCTAAACTATTGGACACCAATCCTCACATGCATGTCTCATAACCCCAGTGAGGTATAGTTCTTTGATCCACTAGCACCTCAAACTATTGAACATCTATCTATCCTCTACTACATCCTTCCTTCCCTTCAAAGTATTGGCCACTTCAAAATAGAACAACTACTTCATCTTCAATGAAGTCATCATCATCATCTTCTAGTGTTTCTCCATCAATGGTTGAAATTTTATCAACTCTTACAACTCAGAAAAAATAGAAAACTCCTCTGTAGCAACAATAATGAATTTACATGCTCACAACACCAAGGCCAATAATGAGAATAGTAAGAATTATTCAAGCTACTCCCAAGTATAGAAACCTAGTTGTAATCCAATTTCCCAAAATCATTGGACACCACTTGCACATAAAGTGTCTCATCACCCTCGTAAAGGTATGATATTGAACTTCCATATTTCTAGATCCCTCTCAAAACTATTGGACACCAATCCTCACATGCATGTCTTGTAACCCCAGTGAGGTATAGTTCTTCGATCCACTAGCACCTCAAACTATTGAACATCTATCTATCCTCTACTACATCCTTCCCTAACTTCAAAGTATTGGCCACTTTAAAATAGAAAAATTTCTTCATCTTCTAGTGGTTCTCCATCAATGGTTGAAATTATCTCAACTCTTACACTCAACAACAACAACAAACTCCTCTATAGCAGCAATAAAAAACTTACATGCTCACAACACCAAGACCAATAATGAGATTAGTAATAATTTTTCAATTTGATCCCAAGTATAGACACCTAGTTGTAATCTAAGTTCCAAACATCATTGGACGCCATTTGCACATGAATTTTCTCATCACCCTCGTAAATGTATGATATTGAGATTCTATATGTTTGGATCCCTCTTTGAACTATTAGACACCAATCCTCACATGCATTTCTTGTAACCCAAGTGAGGTATATTTATTCAATCCACTAGCACCTCAAACTATCGAACATCTATCTATGCTCTACTACATCCTTCCCTGCCTTCAAAGTATTGTCCACTTCAAAATGCAACAACTACTTCATCTCCAATGAATTCATCATCATCATCTTCAGGTGGTTCTCCATCAATGACTAACATTCTCTCAATTCTTACAACTCAATAGCAACAAAAAACTCCTTTGTAGTAGAAATAAAAAACTTACATTCTCACAGTACCAAGACCTATAATTGGCTCTGATACCATATTAAAATTAATGAACAAAGAAAACACAATAGAAAAAAAAGCAAAGAATGAAACAAAATAACTCAAAAATTTCATGTATTAATCATCAACAAAAAATTATAGATTTATAGATACCCAATGATTCAACCACTTCCTACAAACATGGGAAATACAATGACAATAGTTTGGAGTGAATGAACAACTAACTAAGTTTATTGAAAACAAACTATGTGACTAAACCAACAAACTGGAATGAATGGATAGATCAAATAGTTTGTTGTAGACTCCTACTCAAACTCTCCAAACTCTTCAGGTACGTGTATAATTGATTATTGACTTATTCCAATAGAGACAAACCTATAGAGAAAGACAAATAATTGAAAATAGAATTGACACCCAAATGTGCAAATTCCACATGGCTGTTGGATGCACAACCTTACAAAAAAACAATCACAACCTCTAAAATTTGAATTCCCCTCTTAAAAATGCCAATCACAACCCCTCAAGGCAAAGTGTGAGCCTCCAAGTATGTAGGGTGTAGCCAAAAATGCATGTGGGTCTGAGTCCAAGTGTGGGTGATGGGTTTGAGAGGATTTAGATGAACCCTCTAATATTTCTTTTACATAAATTCTCGGAGGAAATAAAATGAAGAATAGATATTATACTTAAGTTCAAACAAGCATTTGGATGCCACTACAAAATGTCAAAAAATCCAAAATTTGAACAGAGGGGTGGGGTCAATTTTAAAACTAAATACTATAAAATAATTCACTTATTAGCTTGCAAACATCTCCACCTAAATCTATGATACCATATTAGAACTAGGAGGATCTAGGAGATAAAATGGAAAGTACAGATGAACAATACAATATTTTATTTAGATGACCCAAATATAATGAGTACAAAGTTTGTCTATATAGGCAAGGATGAGCAAATCCACCTATGAGGTGGATTGAAATGTTCCCATAATGTGGTGAAAATTAGTAGAAAAGTGTCTTATAGGTGTCAACCTTAGGAAAACTTGGAGTGTGCAAACCAACAACCTCTAAGACCAAATCATCAACCTTTTGTGCCAAGTGTTAAATGACATTTTAGGTGAGATAAAAATGATTCCAACCACAAAAAGGTATCTCATGAGGTTTTCCAAATAACATGGCAACCTCTAGAGGTCTAAAAAGTTACATATTCGGTTAGACAAGAAGTTGTATAACATCATCAACCTAAGTACACTTAAAGTATAGTGAATACATTAAATATTCACACTAACATGTGTGTGTGTGTGTGTTAGTGTAAATGTTTAATCTATTCACTATACTCAAGTATACTTAGGTTTATGAGGTTAGACTGTAACTTCTTGTCTAAACGAATGTGCAACATTTTAGACCTCTAGAGGTTGTCAAGTTATTTGGTAAACCTCACAAGCTACCTTTTTGAAGTTAGAAGCATTTCCATCTCACCTCAAATGTGATTAAACACTTTAAACACAAGGTTAATGACTTGGTCTTGTATATATGTGTATATATATATATATATAATTATATAATTATCTATGACTAATAAGGGTAATGGATCAAAAAAATAAATTTACCCTATGTTGTATATTGTACTCTAGGGAATTACTATTAACTTTATGACCTTGGAGATTGTACTAAGTATTATTCATCTCACCAAATATTTAAAACCTTTTATGGATATAGTGTTTAAGAAACATAGTTTCATGAGTTTGATCTCAATGTTAAGACCATACTTTGAAACCACAATTGAGGTAACCACTCATAGAAATTTAGATACAATCAACAGAAGAGATCTATAAAAGCTAAATGAGGGTGAAACAAGTGTTGGATGCATCATAAAATGGAGAATAATTAATTTATATTCTTAAAAATACAACAATTACATATATAGAGATATGCCACATGAAGTACAGAGGTTTTGGGTGTCTCCAAATCACAACATGCAACAGTTCATAGCAAGCTATATATTTAGGTCTCTAATGTATAATAATGTTTTAAACTAAAGGGACCTACATTCTATACTCGATTCTTGGGGCTACATCTTCAATACCATTTAAATCATTAAAGTCACTCTTCATATCATCCCACAATTGAAGGTTGCTTCATTCATTATAAATATTGTTGTAGTTGTAGATTAGTAGTTTCACATACACATCATCTCTTATCTTGATGATTTTTTATTTTTTTTTGAAATGTAGGACCCAATTGGATTTCTATAAATAGACATGCTCAAATTATAGGGGTGCACCATTTTGTGGATGGTTATGATCTTTAGGAATCTGGAATTTGGAAATTTTATAAAATAATTTGTAGCATGGGACATACCATAGTTTTTCTATCAAGTTTTCGTGGAGAATATATGGATCCTATCTTAATAGTTTAGGTTGAGAAAATTATGATGTATGATATTTAATTGAATTAGGATATCTAAAGGTATATATAATAATTTATTAAAGTAATTATTTCTAGAAAACAATTTAAACATAGATATGAACACACATATGATCTAGGATTTTCAATAATCATAAAAATTAATGTCAATGAACATAAGGAGAAACTAATATTAACATATAGAAACAAGTTATAAGTTAGTTCTTATAGAATCGATTAGATAATGAATCAAAGATTAGGTCAAATATATAATGCCAGATGTAAAAGAAAGTATTTTAAATATTGATTAATATAAAGAAAATTTCAAAGATACGAAGGCCTAATCATTAGGCTCCAATACCAAAATGTAACACTATTTTTCACAAGTACATAAAATTGGATATATTTAATATATTCAAGTTAATTTTATGTGCTAAGTTTCCATGGAAGATGTATGCAAATTAGAATCTGAAGTGGGTAAAAATACTGAAATCCAAGTATCTGGATGCCGAGGAAACCAATTTTTTCACTTCTGGGGCTCTTCCAAAAGGTTCATGGGTCTAGAACTTTATATGCAATTGTAGGGACCTGATCTCAAATTTCCTCTCATGGGACATAAGAGATGGGAAATCGACCCTTTTTTGGGAAGATTTATGGGGTGGTTACGCCAAGCTGGTGTTGGAAATATGTGCCTCAAACTATACAGGCTGAAACCTCCATTAGAGACAAGTCGGTGTGACATCTTCATTGTCTGGCCGACTAGCAGCTTGATTCATTCTGGTTTGTACAGGTCGCTGTGACCTTGCAAATGTCTTGCCGAAAGGTTGCATTGTGGAGTCTATCACTGTGACAAAGTGTACTCATTATGACCTCATAGCGCTTGGGAGACCTTTGGTTGACAGGCCATTCAATCGTATTTTGGGGAGACTCTTGGCAACCATGGGCTTCAGGATAGCTAAGGGTTCTCGCTAAGAAGTCCCAACAAATGGAGAAGGTCACGCCGATAGGGAAGAAATCATACGTTCTTAAGAGTAACTCAAAAGTGGTTGAAGAAACATCTTAGCAACTAAAGGTTGTCTTGCCAATAGTTGATGGCTATCAGTGTAGCTAAAGGATCCCGAGAAGACATCTCAGTGAACGTTGAAGGTCTCACTGACAGGAACATCTTTTGAAGTATTCGGTGTAGCTCTTGGCGAATGTTTGTCATCAATGGAACATGGAGGTCTCGATAAGAAGTCCCAACAACTTTTATGAGTCTTGTCGATGATGAAGAGTCTTTGGGGTAGCATATGGAGATCAGTATGTTCTCTCAGTGAAGGGAAATGTCTTGGCGACATGTGAACACTTTGGGGTAACCTTTATGTCTCAGAGAAAGCTCTTGGCGATATTGGTATGTCTTGCCGACTATCCTTTGGAGCTCGATATGACTTGTGTCTTCGGTATACCTTTTGGTGACTCGCTATGGTCTCCCGGCGAATGTGATAGGTTTGGGAAATTACTTGGTGACTCGGTGTAACTCATGGAGCTTGATAGAACATCTTAGTGATAACATAGTCTCTTGGTGACATCGATTTGAAGTCTATGTGGCATCAGCGAGACACTGTTAGTGTCTCACCGAGATTCCAGTACATTGTGAATTCTATTGACCAAGTAAGACCGTCCTATGTGGAGTCTCGTGGATGAATAGGAGGAGCCAAATGGGAACAGTTGGAATACAGTCAATTGCGATGATTCTGTGAGGAAGTTTTACACACAGATTTCGACATGGATATACTTTGTGATTACAGTTTGTAATCGTTTGGTTGAATCAATAGGTTGTTGAGTGATTATGTCAGTGGATGAATTCTATGGACTGTAATGTGAAGAATCCTGTACAAGAATGTTAATGGTGAATGATGCTGTATAATGACACCAGAAAGACAAGTCTAGAATTTGTATGTAATTTCATTACTGTAATACAAAGTGATTTCTCTTGGTGTGGTGGGTTTTTCTCCCATAAGGGTTTTCACACATATATTTGGTGGTCATGTGTGATTGTCAAATACTCTGTTTCTGTTGTCTGTTTCTTAGTGCATCTTAATTGGACTGTAATTGTAAATTTTAAAGTGTATCTACATTCTTTCCTAAGGTACTGACATTAGGAGAATTGTTTTCCACATCTGATTTTCCTTACAAGTGGTATCAAAGCCTGGCCAGTTATGTTATCCTTGTGGGTACCTTGGGTTTTTTGTGTCAATTCTGTTCAGTGGGAGTCTTGTAGAGTTTGTTAATTTCTAATTACAGTTTAAGATGGCTAGTATATCTGGAAAGTTTGAAATAGATAAATTCAATGGTAGTAACTTTGAGTTGTGGAAACTCAAGATGGAGGATCTTCTTGTTGACCGTGATCTTTGGATTGTTGTGGCTGGAGTGAAACCTATAGGCATGAAGCAAGAAGATTGGGACCTTGTAGATAGGAAGTCTAAGGGGCTAATAAGGCTCTGTTTGGTAGACTCAGTGCTTTTGAATGTGCATGAGGAGAAGACTGCATATTCTTTGTGGAAGAGACTGGCGTCTATTTATCAGGGGAAGTCCTTGGTGAATAAATTTTTCCTGAGGAAGAAGCTGTACTCATTGAGAATGTAGAAAGGAAGGTCTATGGCTGATCATTTGAATGCATTTAACATGATACTTGCTCAATTGACATCTGTTGGTGTGAAGACTGAAGAAGAGGATAGATGTATGCTTCTATTGTGTTCTTTGCCAGACTCATGGGATCATCTAGTGATGGCGATTGGGAGTACAACATCCAGTTTCAAGATGGAAGATGTTGTTGCATCTTTGCTATCAGAAGAGATGAGAAGGAAATCTTCTGAGATGGTGAAGGAAGCTCTTGCTGTTAGAGGAAGAATGAAGGAGAAAGGCAAGAAGAAGGACAAGAAGCCCAAATTGAAATTAGAAGGGAGATCAAAGTCTCCTGGCAAGAAGTCCAAGGTGAAGTACTGGAACTATGGGCAACCTGGTCATGTCCGAAGGGATTGTAAAGAGGAGAAAAAGAAGAAGGGATCTTCTGATAATGGTTCTTCTCATAGTGATGGTGACGCCTTCATTGCAACCTTGGCTACATAGGCATGAGATGATGTCTGGCTGATTGATTTTGGAGCATCATTCCACATGACATCTCATAGAGAGTGGTTCACAAAGTATGAAGAATATGATGGTGGAAACGTGTACTTGGCGAGTGATTCAAATTTGGAGATTGTTGGCCATGGAAGAGTTATAATACAATTCCTTGATGGCAGAGTGAAGGGAATTAATAATGTTATGCACATACCAGGTCTAGCTCAAAATCTATTGTTTGTAAGTATGCTAAACGATATTGGAGTACAAGTTATGTTCTCTGGAAGTGGCTGCAAGATGACTAGAGGTTCAATGGTGCTGGCTAGAGGTGCTTGAATTGGTACCCTGTACAAGCTAGATGCATAGGATATTCAATGCAACAATGTCTCTAAAAAGTCATTGAAAGCTGCTCATGGAGGTAAAGAGGGAAATATCCCTAATTATGTAAATTCTATGGAAGTAAGACTTCCTGCAGAGAAGACTATGCTTTGGCATCATAGGTTAGGCCACATAGGAGAGAAAGGTTTAAAAACCTCGAAGAACAAAAACCTGGTTGAGGGGCTTGAAGATTGTAATCTTGAATTTAAATTCTGTGAACACTGTATAGATGGAAAGCAACACCATGTTTCATTTTATTCCAGTCCTCATAAATCTTCTGGTTTGTTAGATTATATTCATTCGGATGTATTTGGTCCAGTGGATGTTCCTTATTTGTCTAAGTCAAGATACTATGTGTCATTCATTGATGATTATTCAAGAAGAGCATTTGTTTATTTTTTGAAAAGTAAATTAGAAGTGTTTAGTTGATTTATTGAATTTAAGAACCTTGTTGAAAATCAGATTGGTAGAAATAAAATGCTTAAGGACTGATAATGGCAGTGAATTTTGTTCTGATGAATTTGAAAGATACTGTAACGACCATGGAATCAAAAGACATAAGACTACACCTTATAATCCACAACAGAATGGAGTTGTTGAAAGGTTCAATAGGATAGTGGTGGAGAGAGCACGAAGTATGCTCAGTAGTGCTGGCTTGGAGGAGAAATTTTGGGCTGAGGCTGTATCTACTGCATGTTATTTAATTAATCAGTCTCCAAATTCTGCTCTTGTTGAGAAAACACCTTTGGAAGTGTGGTCTGGTAAGAAGCCCTCACTTAGACATGTTCATGTTTTTAGCTGTGAGGCATATGCTCATGTGCTAGATGTGAAAAGATCTAAACTAGAGAACAGGGTTGTCAAATGTATTTTCATTGGCTATAGCACTGTCATAAAAGGATACAAGTTTTGGAATCCTGATACAAAGAAGGTTGTATACAACAGAAGTGTAATCTTTCATGAGATAAAACCTTCCACTTTGGATCTTCAGTCAAAGAAAAAGTCAAATAACAATAAGGATGTAGCAATAATTCCTCCTACACCTGAGAAAGAGGAATTGGAAATTCAAAATGTCCCTGAAACTGAAGAGAGCTCGAGCAGTTTTGAAAGTTTTGAAGAAGAACCTCAGCCTCAGGAAGTGAGGAGGTCAACCTGAGAAAGAAAACAACCAAATAGGTATGGGTTCTCATTGATTGATTCTACTTGTACCTATGCTTTAATTTCTAGTATTGATGAGCCTAGGACTGTGAAAGAGGCATTTAAAATGTCTAATTCAGATTTCTTGGTTGGAAGCCATCGAAGAAGAGATGGCATCTTTAGATAAGAATGAAACTTGGAGTTTGGTGCCCTTGCCTAAAGGCAGAAAGGTTGTTGGCTGCAAATGGGTATTTAAGAAAAAGATTGGTCTGGATGGCAGTGTATAAAAGTACAAGGCAAGACTATTTGCAAAGGGTTATTCCCAGGTAGAGGGAATCGATTATGGGAAATATTTTCTCCTGTAGCAAAGCTAACGTCCATTAGATTTCTTTTGTCATTTGCAGTAGCTTATGACTTAGAGGTAGAACAAATGGATGTGAAGACAACATTTCTTCATGGTGATCTTGAAGAAGAAATCTATATGTCCCAGCTTGAGCACTTTGTTGAGAAAGGTAAAGAAAAATTGGTATGCAAATTAAAGAAGTCTCTGTATGGGTTAAAGCAGTCACCTAGAATGTGGTACCAGAAATTTGATACTTTTGTACTGACTTTGGGATTTGTGAGATCAAAATCTGATCACTGCATATATTATAAAGCTGAAAGTGATCAAGTACTTGTTATTGTTCTTTATGTTGATGATATGTTATTCATAGGAAATAGCAAGCTAATGATTTATGATCATAAGTCTCAGTTGTTTGCTAAGTTTGAAATGAAAGATCTTGGTGCAGCAAGGTATATTTTGGGGATGGAGATAACTAGGGAGAGGAAGAATAGAAAGCTTTGGCTCAGTTAGAGTAAGTATGTGAGGACTGTTCTTGAGAGATTTTGTGTGAATGATTGCAAACAGCTAGTGGTCCTAGTCATGCATGGAATGAAGCTATCTATTGAGGACTATCCAAAATATCCTACTGAGATGGACGACATGACTAGTGTACCTTATGCTAGTGTAGTAGGCAGTCTTATGTATGCAATGGTCTGTACAAGGCTAGAAATTGCCCAAGCAGTGGGAGTACTTAGTCGATTTATGGCTAATCCAGGAAGAATGCATTGGGATGTTGTGAAGAGTCTTTAGATATTTGAAGGGTACTTCAGATTTCGCTTTGTGCTACCATGGGAATTCGATTGAATCATAGAGGACTCTCAACATTCATGGTTATGTAGATTTTGATTGGGCAGGGGACATTGACAGCAGGAGATCCACCAGTGGATACATATTCATGATGAATGGTGGTGCAGTGAGTGGGATGAGCAAGCAGCATGTTGTAGTCGCTTTGTCCACTATGGAGGTTGAATACATGGCAGCTACTCATGCTTGTAAAGAAGCAGTTTGGTTGAAACATTTGTGTTCTCAAATTGGTTTTGATGCAGGTGAAATAACTATTTTATGTGACAGTTAGAGTGCAATTTGTTTGGAAAAGAACCCTACTTTCCATGCTAGGACAAAACATATTGATGTATAGTACCACTTTGTATGAGATATGGTTGAGGATGGAAAGGTCAATTTGGAAAAGGTTGATACTCTAGAGAATGTTGCAGATTCATTGACGAACCCAGTGAGCACAAATAAGTTTAGGTAGTGTGCCAGTTCAATGGGCCTTAGTTCCCATGATTTTTAGTAAGTTATGATGTGCTCTGGAGGTGCCTGTATGATCTTCGTCAAGTGGGAGATTGATGGAAATATGTGCTTCAAAATATACAGGTTGAAACCTCCATTAGAGACAAGTCGATGTGACATCTTCATTGTCTAGCCAACTAGTAGCTTGATTCATTCTGGTTTGTACAAGTCGCTATGACCTTGCAAATGTCTTGCCGAAAGGTTGCATTGTGGAGTCTATCACTGTGACAGTGTGTATTTGTTATGACCTCATAGTGGTCGAGAGACCTCTCGCCGACAGGCCATTCAATCGTATTTCGGGGAGACTCTTGGTGACCATGGGCTTGGGATAGCTAAAGGTTCTTGCTAAGAAGTCCTAGCGAATGGAGAAGGTCATGCCGATAAGGAAGCAATCATACCTTCTTTGGAGTAACTCAAAAGTGGTTAGAGAAATGTCTTAGTGATGAAAGGTTGTCTTGCCAATAGCCGATGGCTATTGGGGTAGCTCAAGGATCCCAGGAAGACATCTTAGTGAACATTGAAGGTCTCATCGACAGGAACATCTTTTGAAGTCTTCGGTGTAGCTCTTGGCGAATGTTTGCCATTGGTGGAACATAGAGGTCTTGGTAAGAAGTCCCAGCAACTTCGATGAGTCTTGCCGATGATGAAGAGTCTTTGTGGTAACATATGGAGATCAGTATGTTCTCTCAATGAAGGGGAATCTCTTGGCGACATGTGAACACTTCAGGGTAACCTTTATGTCTCAGAGAAACCTCTTTGTGATATTGGTATGTCTTGTCGACTATCCTTTGGAGCTCGATATGACTTGTGTCTTTGGTATACCTTTTGGTGACTCGCTATGGTCTCCTGGTGAATGTGATAGGTGTAGGTGACTGCTTGGTGACTCGGTGTAACTCATGGAGCTCAATAGAGCGTCTTAGTGATAATAGAGTCTCTTGGTGACATCAGTTTGAAGTCTATGTGGCATCGGCGAGACACTGTTAGTGTCTCACTGAGATACCAGTACATTGTGAATTCTATTGACCGAGTAAGACTATCCTATGTGGAGTCTCATGGATGAATAGGAGGAGATGAATGGGAACAGTTGGAATACAGTCAGTTGCGATGGTTTTGTGAGGAAGTTTTATAGACAGATTTCGACATGGATATACTTTGTGATTACAGTTTGTAATCATTTGGTTGAATCAACAGGTTGTTGAGTGATTATGTCAGTGGATGAATTCTGTGGATTGTAATATGAAGAATCCTATACAAGAATGTTAATGGTGAATGCAATTGTATAATGACACTAGAAAGACAAGTCTGGAATTTGTATGTAATTTCATTACTGTAATACAAAGTGATTTCTCTTGGTGTGGTGGGTTTTTCTCCCGTAAGGGTTTTCCCATGTATATCTGGTGTTCATGTGTGATTGTCAAATACTCTGTTTCTATTGTCTATTTCTTAGTGCATCTGAATTGGACTGTAATTGTAAATTTTAAAGTGTATCTACATTCTTTCCTAAGGTATTGACATTAGGAGAATTGTTTTCCGTATCTGATTTTCCTTACAGTTGGTAGAGAATGATGCTTTAAGGCAAGTCAAGGAGGTAATAAAACAAGTTTGGAGTAGCCATTTGAAGGATTACCTGGTCCTCAGAAGGGTCAATGGTCATCTAGAATGACAATGGAAGGATATCAAGGCATTGGGTTGTATTAATAATGAATCTCTAGCTTTCAACGATGCTCTTAAGGGACGTAATATTTATGTCTGTGAGGGTCATGATTTACTAAGGTGGTGTGGATAAACCTTAGGTGTTTATAGTGCTTGAGAAGGCTATAACATTTTGCTTAGGTAGTTGGCATAGGATTAAAATCTAGCACGTTGTGTTGGAATAACAACTGCATTCCCAAGGCAGGTATATTCTCATGGATTGTGATCCAAGGCAGAGTTTCAACCATGGATAGGTTCCAAAAAATTGGTTATAATGAACCCTCTAGGTGAGTTCTTTGAAAATCTATGGAGAAATCTGGTGACCATAGTTTTGTCGATTTTTCTTTCACTGGTAATTGTTGGAATTGGCTATGTGCAAAGTTGAATACAAGTATTGCTCTCCCAAGGGATCTAGTGAGTCTATTCAAAAGTTGGTTGATCCTATGTGGCAACTCAATTTTCTTAGGCTTATGGTTGGGAGGTTTGGAAGCAAAGGAATCATCAAATTTTTAAGGATGTTGCAATGCCACTTCTATCCTTTCTCAACGAAGTGGAAGCTTGTGTGGTGGAACTGGTAAATTCAAGAACATAAAACTCAAGCCAAACAAAAATATTCAAGTCTCAAGTTGGGATGCAAAGATGAAACAAAATTGAAATGGCCTGAAGGTTCCTTCTTGTGTTGGTGATGGAGGTATCTATGATTGATAGATTATTATGGGCTGACTACAATTGATCCATGAGGATACTTAGCATAATGAAGCCACTAAATGTCAATCCCAATAAGATCAATCAATAAACACTAAACTAGGAATCCATTAAAACTTAACATACTAAAATATGAAAACTTAAAAAAAACCTATTCTAATCCATTGAAACTTATCCTATTGGGAGAGTGGTGTTGCATTGATGTGGAATGGAAACCCTTTCCCAATCCTGTGGATAAATGAGCATGTTCTGATTGATTCTATTGAAGAGAATTGACAAAACCAATGATAGATGTGTGGTGAAACATGATTTAAATTCTAAATGAACATGATGCAAGATATTTTTACTTGATTTATGCTAAGATGATCAAGATATGTGGGTGAAAATCTAATTTGAATAGATTTTAAGCTAAAAAGACTGAAACCCTAATTGCAAGATATACTAAATGTATGCATTTGTGTTATCATGGAAGTGATTAATGGAAGTTACTTTAATATGCAAGTAATTTAAGCTACGATGATACTAAATAAGTGCTAAGTATGAGTGTGAGTGTGAATGATTTCAACAAGATAAATTTCTCTGAAAAAGGTGGATGCATTTGTCTCTAAATAGTGACCTATTTATAGGAGGAAAAATGAGAAATGAAGGGTTGAGATTAAAAAGGTTAATCAATGGTCAAAAAGGGAGAAAATATGAAACATGGATCATGGATTCTCATCAATGGATGAGAATCAATGATCACATGGATCAAGGAAAAAAATCAAGGGCTCATATTCTTTCAAACAAACACACTTTTAACTTGCACAAGAAGTCTTGTAAGTTAACTTGCACATGAAGTTTTGTATGTTTGTTACAAGGAAGAATATTCCTTTTTTTCAAATGAGTGAGGAGAGAATATTCTTTGGAATATTCTCATGGATGAGGAAAATAGGTATTTAGCAAATTAAAACAAATTTTTAATGTGCAAAAGGGGAAGGAATATTTCATGGGAATATTCCTTTTGGAGGAATGTGCAAAGGAGGAATATTCCCTTGCAAGTGGGGGGAATTAGATTTAATTAGGTAATTTTATAATTAAATAAGGTTTTAATTATGCAAATTAGGGGAATTAGAATATTCATTAAATAATTGATTTATTTAATGAAAAAGGGGATAGTGATATGGTATTTAATCAAATGACTTAGGGTTATTTAATTAAATAAGAAGACTTAGGGATTTAAATTAAATAACCTGATGTATTTAATTTACTATGATGAAATGTTAGCATGAAAGGGGGTGAATTGACCTAATTAGATCAATTAGGTTAATAGATGAATATGATGCAATTAATTAAATAGCTAGGAAGATTTAATTAATTAAGCTAAAAGATGGATATTAGGAGGAAATGATGTTAGTATATCTGATTTGAGTGCATGATATCAATCAAGACATTTTTGCATGTCTAAAATTTTTCCTTGTTTGAAGTGAGGTACTTGTTACATTGGTTCAAAGATTGACACTTCAAATTAAAAATTGCTACTTAAATAAAAAAATAAAAAATAAAAAATGTTCTTTTTGGATGCTCTACTATTGCCCCAATAGAAGGAATAAGCTAGTTCCCTTCTCCCTTGAGAAATTGGGTAGAAATTTTGAATTTTAGGTTGATTTCTCAACAAAGGTAAAATGCTGCCCTAGGGGTCCGAAAAGGCTCTGGGATGCAAAAAAATGCCAAAAATGCAAAAAACTGTGTAAAATAAGCTTCAATTTGGCAAGATTGGTGAAAGTGGTGTAAAACCTAGCTACATGGTTAAATTAGGGAAAAAACCCTAATTTTTAGGCTTAAATAGGTGATGAAGGGTCACTTTCAAGTAATTTGTGCATTCACACCTTAGAGAATTCTTGTAGTTTGAGCTCTAACCTCTCAATGAAATGGTGCAATGAGCACTCCCTCTTCATCTTTTAGAGTGGGTTAAAGGGTACCAGTGTTGAGCAAACACAGGACCCTAGGTATATGATTCAAAAATTTCCTTGATTTTCACTTTTAGGTGCATTTAATAGGGGGTCAAATTTAGGTCGATAGGTGCGTCGCTATATAGCGATGCTTTTGAAGCATCAAAAGCATAGCAATTGAATTTTTAGTGATGCATACTCTGTTTAGCAGTGCACCCCAGTTTTTAAGTTCAACAACACATATGATTAGAGGGTCATGGGGGTAATTGTTGATGGTGATTTTGACACCACAACAATGCTAAACAAAGTATTGCTACTTTATTTCTCCTGAAAGAGAAAGACAACACATGGATGCCTTAGCTCCCAAGGTCTTGGTAGTTGGGTCTCAATAGTGCTGATGTTACTCAATGGTCAATGCAACAGTAATATTCAAGGGGCCTGCTGGTGTTGGGATTTTGGATTGCTCCAAGATCAAACATGAAATAAAATCCTATAATAACTAGGGGTTTTAAAGAAATATAAAAAGATAGACGAGGGTTTTGGAACAGAAAATAACAAGAGTTCATCCAATTTAACCAAACTTATTTCCTTTAAAGAAATTTGTAAACTAAAACTAAAGAACAAATTAACTTGTGATTAACACACAGTATCATTCATTCATAGTGCTGATTTTTAACAACTGACTATAAACTACCATTTAAGCAAAACACAAAATGAGATTTCATTCCTTGAAAGCTTTAAAAATAAGATGATTAATTTTAGATAAATACCGTTCTGGAACATAATATGAAGTGGATTCGAATCTGGTTGCTTCTACTGTGGGTGAGACAGATAAGAAACATTTACAAATCTGGCACAATCACCAGTGTACAGAGGAATCTGTGTCTTCAGACTGCTTCCATCTACACTAGAAGAACTTTGAAAATATATTACAATCTATACTGAAATCTAACTGCTAACTAAGAAGATAGGAGAAGCTCTCATTACTGAGAATCAAGATGCAACTCAATCTCCTTCTGCTAGCTGACTAACTCCTAATAGTTCTAGCTCTAAACAGTTCTCTAAACCTAGAAGTTCTAATCTAGAAGTTCGTAACACTAAAAATTCTAGAACCCTTTACAAAGAGGCAAGAAATCCATATATACATCCCCTCCCAAGAAGAATGTCAGTGCCCATTTTTTAGGGTTTACAAAATCTCCCATTGTGTCAGGAAGTTGACACCCAGATCTTTAACAAAAGTGGATTTTGCAATAAATCCTAATTCTGGTTGTCTTATGTCAGTGAAGATTGTCTCCTGAGGTGCTCTGTAGATCTTTTGAAGCTACTACACTTATTTTTGGCCTCCGTGTCCATTTTTGACCTCCAGTAGAGCTACCTTGAGTACCCCAAAATATCGCCATTAATGTTGTGCCCCCTCTGTTAGCAAACCTCATAGCTGTCTAGTTGGCTCATGGCTCTATCTTCTCCCTTTGTTTAATGCTCTTCCTGCTCTAGATCCACGCTTCTGTAAACTCATCGGTGTAGCATGGGCTAGTCAGTGAGAGGTTCTAGTGAGCCATAGAGATCATACCGATCTCACTAGGAGCTTTGTCAAGATTGCTTCCTCTCGGCCAGCCGTTATGGTGAAATCAAGTTCCCCCGGTGAACTCTATTTCTTTCAGTGGGCCCCTCTTTTGGTCAGCAAGACATCTGCCTTTGGCAAGATGTTATGGAGAGCGCCAAGAGTTAGAGCGATAATTTCTTTCATTGGAGGGTTCATTCTGCATCAGGGAGATATTTTGTTTTGGGGAGACCTTATAGTTTCAGGGAGACCTTATCCTGAATTACTCTTTTCTTTCCAAGCCACTCCTTGTTATCGACATGACCCACATGATTCAGCGAAACCTCAAGGCGGGAATGCTAACCTTCCCCAAAAATTTCTTCAATGTGATCTCCCTCAGTTGGCATGACTTCCCGTGGTCAGGGATACGTTATAGTGCCCTTCTGTTTTCTCGGCGACGAGCTCACTCTATTTTGGTGTAGTTCCCCATGGTCGCCTAGACCTTATGGTGAAAGTATAAACCCTTTGCTGATGGTGCTTCATTCTATGTTAGGGAGACTTATTTTCTTCATTGGGACCCTATACCAACATCACAACCCTCTATTGATCCTTGTCATCAACGTGACCTTGGATCATCAGCGAGACATCTCACCATATTCATTTCCTTTCATCGAATTCTGGTGTCACTGTGACTTTCCTTTATCAGTGAGATGTCCCATAGACATCTCACATCTCGGTGAAGACTTCCGCACGCTCACTCTTCGGTTGCCATGACTTACCGATTCTTTCACTGATGATCACCAATGGAATACCCCTTTGCACTAGTCGGTGAGACTTTCTTTCCTTGCTGAGACCTCTTGGCAGGGAGATAACCCTATGACGATATAAGAACCCACCCTTGCCAGGCTTTCTTATTGACAAGACTCCACCCATTCACCGAGACATCTTGTTGCACGCAAACAGCTACCCTGAAGCCACTTCTGTCGCTGAGACTTCATTTCATTGGCGGGATATTACGCTGAAAGCCCACACTTTCTCTGAAGACATCCTTATCGGCAAAAGACAAAGCACTTGGGAAACATCCTTATGAGCATGTATGGATCCTACAAAACAAAGTCTCAGTTAGAACCACACATTAATATTATGCCTCCTACAAAAAAGAAGCCTAACTCTAGCGAAGGTGGGGTCAAAACTGAACGGGAACACACTCTTTAAAACTCGCAGAACCAAGACCAAAACTAAAATGGGACAAGAAGGTAAAACCAGACACATCCCTGCAGAACTGGGATTGAGACAGAAAAAAATGACCCCGAAATAGCATCCCTTGCCTTGAAACTGGTAGGATAGAGCCAAAAGAAAACCAGAGTCGGGACCGGAGTTGGGGTGGGAATGAGCTAGGGAAATAATCAACATTCCCAAGTTCATACCCAGTCCTAGATCTACATCCACGAGAAACCCCAAAATGCAAAGGATGGGAACAAAGCACTGGTGGAGGTAGGGCAGAGCGACGAACAAGGCGGAACTGGGGTTGGAAGCAAAATCTGAACCAAAAACTTCTCCAAGTTTCAGGTTCAAATTCCATTATGAACCCACCTTCGATGCCATCCAAAAGAGGAGGAAGAAAGGAAAAGCAAGAGAATAAGGAAAGGGGGAGGACAACCCCACAATAAAGCAAAAAGAAACAAAACGAAAAGAATAGGATAGGCAGAACAACGTGAATAGACGCACAAGAGAGAAAAGACCAAAGCAGCAGGACTGGGGCTGGGGAAGGAACAAAAATGAAGATTGGAAGAAGTTCCAAGTTCAGACTCCATTCCAGTTTCGGGCCTGCCAAAACATAAGAAACAAAAATGCCCAAGGCCAAAAAGAAAACACTAAAGGCAAAGGACATTTACCAATAAAGACCAATGAAAGAATAAAGAAAAGGTGGGGTCAGACCCGAGACAAGACCAAAATGAGGAACTTTGAGAAAGTTCAACATTCTGAACTTGGTCCCAGACCCGACTCCAACAAAGAACAAAAGAAACGAAAACCAAGGTTTGTCGGAATGGGAACCAGGGAAGGAACAAGACCCGAACTTAGAAGAAATTTCCAAGTCAAGAATTGGTCCTAGTTTTGCCTCTGACAGAACTTAGAAAGGAAAATGCCTAAGGTAGAAAAGCAAAGGCCAAAGTGAAAAAACAAAGGGGGACCTATTTTATTCAAGAATAAAATGGGGTGGTTATGCAAGGCATAACAAATGGTGACTCGGCTGGGGAAATGGTTTAACCATTTTCAAGAATCTAAAGGATTCAGCTACCCAGAACTCTTGGTTCATGAATATCACAACTCCAGTTGGGTCAGTTATAATAAGGTTGAGCTAGGATCTCTAATGTAAGTCAATCAATGACTACCCTTGAATCTATGTGTGTGCTTGATTATGCATCACTCTTTTATAACATTTTCCTCATCTTTCAAACAACAATGTGTAGGATTTGAGCTACATGAGTTGATTTCCTTTGTGCAATGATACCTTGGGCATTGCTCTGTTGCCAGTTAGGCGTACATAGCCCTGACAGAGATACCTCTAGTTTTTTCACATCATTTCTCTACTACTAGACAGGTGTCCATAGCCCCGATAGAGATACTGGAATCACCCATTCATATTGGATCCTCTTGTTCTTTTGATAATTCTTTTCTTTTTCTTTTTTTCTTTTGAGGTTTTAGGCATTTCATTTAGTTCTCTTTTCTTTTCAATATCTCAAATGTTTACCATCTGATCTGGGTTGAAAACTACCATGGACCTCATAACAACACTTGGGAATCAAATTTTTCACTCAAATCTTGTAACACCATAGTCCTAGGACAAATGTACCATTATAAGAGGAGATGATCTTAATTATCTGTGACAAATTCAAGGGAGCTGATGAAGGTTACTTACTTGGCATCTTGTTTCAAAACTTTCCACAACTTTTATTAACAACAAGCATGAAACAACGAAATGAGGACAAAATCATCCAATTAGGAAACCTAAAAATATCTAGACCGCTTCTCTCCTAATGACCAAAGCATGCTTCAGATAACCACCCATCACTTCAAAATGGAGAGAAATAGATAGACCCCGAAGAACAAAACAAGCAGAAAGAAACGAGCAAAGAAAACACAAAAGATAGGAGAAGAGAACAAAAAAAAGTGAACTATTTACATAAAGAACAACGAAATATAAACAAAGACTATTTACAAGCAGAAATTATTTATACAAATGCACTACTTAACAAAATACCAACCTCGTGATTCAAAATAGTGTTTGAGAAACTTTCCATTGATAGGCAAGGGGACAAGCTCTCCAGTTAAACTACTCAATCGAAAAGCATTTTCTCCTAAAATCTCAACAATCTGATAAGGACCTAGCCAAAGTTTGTCAAATTTCTGGTGACTGCCCTTCTTCTCACTGGCTTTGTCCCATAGCAGCACTAGGTCTGATATCCTAAAGGCCTTGATTTTGGCTCTTTTTTCAAACCAACATTTGACAATAACCTAGTGCTTAAAGAATTTTTGCAAGGCCACATCCCACTGCTGTTCTAATTTCGAAAAAGCGGGTGTCTTACCTCTATCCTATTATCACTGGAGTAGAATTTCTACATGAACTCTAGGATAGGTAATTGTAGATGGATAGGAAAGATGGGCTCTTGGCCGTATACTAGCTTGAATGGTGAGGTGTTTAAGGAAACCTTAATTCTAGTCCTATCTGCCCATAATGTGAATCTCAGTTGGGTATGCTAGTCTCTAGGGTTATGTTCTAACAGTTTCTTAATCACCCCTAAGAGATTCTTATTGGTAGACTCTGCAACTCCATTGCCTTGTGGGTAATAATTCAAAGAATATTTCAAGACAATCTTGTGATCATATGCCCAGGAAATAAATTTAGCAGAAGAAAAAGTAGAGCCATTGTCACATACCAAAGTGAAGGGTACTCCAAACCTTGTAGTGATGCATTCGGTGAGGAACTTGATCACTACCTCCATTGTGCTATTTTTGCAAGGTATAGCCTCTATCCATCTTGTGTAGTAGTCAGTAGTAGTCAAGATAAATTTATGCCCTGTGGTAGAGTTTGGGTTGATAACACCAATGAAATCCAATGCCCATTGGACAAATGGGCTTACCTCATAGACTGGCTGCAATGGCATGGCTGCATGGCATTCCCTTGGTGTAGCAACTTGGCACGTGTGACACGTTATCACATGCTAATGGGAATCTTTGAATACACAAGGCCAGTAATAACCAGATCGGAGGACTTGGTGTGCCAAAGAATCTACAGACCCATGACTTGTGCCATGTTTCCCATGAAACTCAGAAATCACCTGCTTGGCCTCTTGATGATCAAGGCATCTTAAGTACATTCCTTTGAAATTATTTCTATAGAGGAGCCCTCCTTTAAACATGTAGTGTGAGATTTTTAGTCTCAGTGCTCTCCTCTGAGTGGCATTCATTCCCTTCGGACACTGGTTATTGAGCATGAAAGAAATGAGATCAACATACCATGGGTCATTCGAAAAGGACTGAGTAGTATATTGTTGACAAATAATGTTATTACCAGACTCATCCATAGATTTAGATAGACCCATACCTCAGATAAGTTTCATAGGGTGTATCTCTAAATCAAACTCTTGCAAGATGGCCATCCATTTCCCTCTTCTTTCTCCCAGTTTGCTCTGCATAAGTAGAGACTTGACAGCAGCGTGAAGAACTACAACAATAATCTGGCTTCGAAGGGTGTAATGCTTAAATTTTTTTACAGCTCAGAATAGCACAAAAGCTTGCTTCTCAAGAGGTGGGTATCTAATTTCTGAGTTTTTGAAGGGAGAACTCATGAAAGCAACTGGCCTCTCCTCTGACCCTTCTTGTTGAGTTAATATAGTTGCACACGAGTGTTCAGAGGAAAAAGAATAAATATAAAATGGCCTCAAATAGTTAGGGCTAGTGAGGACTGGAGCTTTTGAAATGGATCACTTGATGTGAGAAAATGCAGCTTTTGCCTCATCATTCCACTCTATTTTTGCATCCTTCCTCATCATTTCATTCAAGGGCTTCATGATTTCTACAAAGCCTGTGATAAACTTCCTTATGAATTTGATCTTTCCAAAGAAGGATCTCATCTCCTTCTTGCTTCCTAGCATGGCTATCTTAAGGATGGAATCAACTTGATCTGGGTCGATGGATATTCCTCTTTCTGAAATTATGTGTCCCAAGAGCTTCCCTTCGAAAACTCTGAACACAAACTTTTTGGGATTTAAAGAGACTCCATATTGGTTGCATCTTTGAAGAACTTGGGCTAATTCTACAGCATGATTTAGTCAGTCCTTGGAGAACACTATTAGGTTGTCCATGTAAACAATAATGCATTTTCCCATTAAATCCTTGAAAGCTATGTCCATGGCCCATTGAAAAGTTGCTCTAGCATTTATCAGGCCGAATGGCATCCTTCTATATGCAAACGTCCCCCACTTGGTAGTGAAAGTCGTCTTCATCCTATCTTCAAAGTCGACCATTACCTGATTGTAGCCAAAGTAACTATCCAAAAATGACATCATTTGTGCTCCATTAACAGTTTGCAATACCTCATCTAGGGAAGGGAGTGGGTAGTTATCCTTTTTTGAGGCTCTATTTAGGTTCCTAAAGTCAATGCATAGTCTAATCTCCCCGTTTTCTTACGAACTAGTACTAAGTTAGCCACCCCAGTTGAATGGCACACAAGGAAGATTATCCTTGTAGATAGCAATTTCTGAACTTCCTTATAGATCAATGGTTCAATCAAAGCATTGACAGGCACTGCTTCTGTCTGAAGGGTTTAGCTTCAAGCTTCAAAGGGATAGTGTGGGTCATAACCGAAGCATCAAATGTTTGTAGGTCTTCATATCCCCAACCTATTGCAACAATATCCTTTTTTAGTGCCATCAATATGTCTTCCCTAATTGCTTCAAGGTAGGCCTTCCCTATGTAGACATTCCTTTCAGGGACCAAATCAGCCAGGTTGACTGTCTCATATTCTCCTCCCTTTTCTTCAACTGATGCCTTCTCTTGATCCCTTAGATCTGAGTCAAAAATTCTCTCTAGAGCAACCATTCCCTTGGGAATGTTATTACTTTTTAGATTAAGAACCCCTTCTACATCACATTCTTTAGGGTTCTAATCCCCTTGATCTCTATTGGACTCATCAATAATTTGTCCCTCGAAAACATCCGAGCTTGATAAGAAAGCCAAAATGTGCTAGTCATCCTTGAAGACCTGGAGATTTTTTATATTGTTAGGCACATCTAAGGTAGACATCAGTTCTACTAAAAATCTCTTGAATTTGGAGCCTTGCATAGGCAAAAGGTGCTTGCAACAATAGCCAGTGAATCAACTACCTGATTTTCTTCTCTTGGGATGAGACCAATCCCGAAGGCATCAAAATCTTCGATCAGATTCCATACCCTGTTCCTATATGCTGCCAACCTTCTGTTGTGGCATGTATACTAACTACGAACCTACTTGACCAAAATTTCTAAATCTCCCTTAGCCACCAAGGCTGTGACCTTCTTCTTATGTGCAAACATCAATCCTCTTGCTAGGGCTTCATATTTAGCTATGTTATTAGTGCACCCGAATTGCAGCCTGTAAGAAGCAAAAAAAACTTTCCCTTTCAGATTGGTTAGCACAATTCCCACACCACAACCAGTCTTGGATTTAGATCCATCAAAGGTGAGGGTCCATAATTGATCACAGGTCAGAGTTGATTCTTTTGAATTAAATATAGGGAATGGTTGTTTATTAGGTTTCTCAAGAATAATTCCCAATCCCTCTTCAGATGTATCATGTGGCCTAAGGTTGTCCTTTTGACATTTACTTATCTCTTGGGTTAACCCCTTGGACTTGGGTATATCCATGAGTGTAGGGGTGTCAAGTAAACCTTGGGACTACTCTTCATCAATATGCTGATTCAGGAGTGTATCTGGGGTAGGTTCAATTTGAGGAGGGATTTATTTTGCAAGTGCATCCCTGGTTAACATGGTCACTTCCTTGGCTTCAAATGGGAAGAAGTCTACAATGGTCTCAGGGCAACTTGTGCCGGCTTCCTTGGCTTGGGAAACATATTTTAGAATGTCAATGTAGGGCTGACAAGTCAACTTAGAATGACTTTGAGAATGTACCCTGCACCAATTAGGGAGTAGGAGACTTTGCAAATCTATGTCTGCCCCTAAGACCATTTGATCTTGCTACAATTTTCAGACCAATGCTTGCTGATATTTATTAATTATAGGGTCAGGGAACCCTGGCATTGGTAGCTCTTTAGGATCAAGAATCGAGAAGGTTAAAATTTCATCTCTTTTATACACACCTATTTCAGTTCCGAAATAGGCTACCTCATTGTGGCAATCATATTCAGTAATGATATGCCTGAGGCGAGGCTCACTCTCAATCTTGTTCTGATTAGGAATCCCCTTCCATGATAGCCACATATGTGATAAGTCAAGGGAAAGATACCCCCCTAAATTCTTCATCAGATCCCAACTTAGCAGCATACCATAGGTCTGATGAATATCACCCACTTGGATGTCTATGTTTGTTAGGATCCTAGGGTCAGATCCTACTTGAACATGTATGTTTCTTAATTCCCCTACCACATTTACCTTTGTTTTGTCAAGTTGAATTACCTTTTTATTTGTTTGAATGGGGTCCAATCCCAACTTCTTGCATACAGAAAATGGCATGACATTTCCCAAAGCCCCAGAATCTAACAGACAGTTGTGAAGGTTCTTGCCTGAAATTCTTAAACTCAAAAGGAAAGGTGGAGTAGTGACCTTATTTCTGTATAAGGCTGCATTTGCATCCCCAACAGGTGCCACCTTGATCTTTCCTTTTGACTTATCAACTTGTTCTAGAGCCTTTAGCACTATCTCCCTTTGAGCAAGGTACCACTTCAGAATGTCAAAATATGAAAAAGAAGTTTTCTATTTTTGCATCTCAGAAACAATGTCAAATTCTACATTATAATTTGAATTACTTTTGAAAACAACAGAGGAATTACCCTTGTTATGAAAATCAGGCGGGCCTTGTGGTGGAGGAGGATTATTATCAGCGCCTTGATTTGGGGGCACCATGTGGTTAGGAGGTGTTGATGTAGTGAATGGCCCCTTGCTTTGATTTCTTAGGAAGTTTCCTCCCTTTGTTTGAAAAGCTTGGGCATCATATGAATCCTCCTCTAGTCCATTCTCTTCTTGTCTTGGGAATGAGGGTTCCTCTTAAAAAATGTCATAGGTCATTGCAATATCCACTGATTCACCTCCTTTGTGTGAATTCCCCTGGAATGTGTGAGCATCTTCATGTGCCATCTTAACAACTTTCTCCATCTGAGGGAAGTTTACCTCAGAATGGGTTGCAGTATCATGCAACCTACACCAATTGGTCATGAAGTTGAGGTTAGCCACGTTTGCAGTATGTGCTCTTTCCTCATTTTCTTGATAGTTGTGAGGGACTCCACTGTTATTAGGCCCTGTATCCCATTGCCTATTATTATTCGGCCTCTGGTTGTACCCTCTATTTTGGTTTTGGTACCCTCTTTGGTTGTAGTTATTGTTATTCTAATAGGTACCCTGGTTTTTGCTGTTCTGATTGGGGTAATTACCCTGGTTCTGAGAAGGGTTCAACTGAAGTTGGGCCATGTCATTAGTGACTTGGGATAACATTTTCTTCAAGGTTTCTACTTCATTGGTAAGTTGAGTAGTCCTTTCACTTTCAATAGCCTTAGCAATAATTGGTTGATCAACATGGCTGGTGGTTCCAACTTGGTTATGAAGACCATGAGAACTTGAAGGAACCTGTGGTTGTTGAAAGGGATCAGAAGTTCCAGTAGCAAAGAATGTGACAAGAGGTTGAGTCTGCAATTTAGACCTAGGCCCATAGTGGGAAGGAGACACTCCTGGAATGGTGTTGAATAAAGGGGGTGTATTAGGCATCTGATACCCCATTAAAGGTAAACCTCCCCCCAAACCTAGTTGAGAGTTGGTCTGTTGCTGCAACTTAATGGCTAAATGATAAACCTGGGATAGGGTGTCAATATCCACTGGCAGATAAGTTCTTTGTAAGAACAATCCCAGCAAGGGGTCTATAACCCTAAAGTATGCTTGAATGGCACTGTCCTCGATAATCAGATAGGGATCCTGTAGCCTCCTATACATTCTTTTGAACTTGGTATTGAACAAGGGTAGGGATTCACACAACTCCTTCATAATAGTGGCAAATTGGTGATACAGAAGGGCTAGGTCCACATAGACTCTAAACTGATTGATGAAAGCATTTTCCAAATCTGTCTAGGATAGAATAGAGCCTTGAGGAAGATTAAGATACTAGTTATATGCCATGTCTCCCAAGGAATAAGGGAATAGCCTAGAAAATACATCATGATGAGCTATTTGAGCTCGGGTACATGCATCCTTGAAAGCATGTATGTGTTCTTCAACACTCCTTGGTTCACCATGAAAATACTTAGGGCATAATTTCTCAAGGTTCTTAGGCAGGTCGTGAAAACCTCCAGGAATAGTCCCCAATGGAGAGGGATTATTCTGGAAGAATGCCATTGGTGGCGGTGGTGGTGGTTGAGCCAGCTGTTGTTTGGGTTGAACTAGCTGTGATGACAATTGAGATGAATTGGTAGATGGATTAATGGGTATCCACTGAGGTATTGGTGCAAATACTGGTGGAGTGAGTGGAGCTGATAAGGGTGGTATGATGGTTGCCCTAGTTCTATGATACTTATATCTTGTTGGGGTCTTGACTTCTATGAAGGATGATGGATTCCTAGTTGACCGAAGAACTTTATGGGGCCTTTCTGAGGAAGATGATCACATTTTATCTAGCTTGCCCTTCTAGGCCCTCCTTCTAGCGCCAGTTCCTGTTGATGGCAATTTTGGCACCACAACAATGCTAAATAGAGTATTGCTACTTTGTTTCTCTTGAAAGAGAAAGAAAACACATGGATGCCTTAGCTCCCAAGGTCTTGGTAGTTGGGTCTCAACCGTGCTAATGTTACTCAATGGTCAATGCAACAATAATATTCAAGGGGCCTGCTGGTGTTGGGATTCTGGATTGCTCCAAGATCAAACATGAAATAAAATCCTATACTAACCAGGGGTTTTAAAGAAATATAAAAAGATAGACCATGGTTTTGGAACAGAAAAGAACAATAGTTCATCCAATTTAACCAAACTTATTGCCTTTCAAGGAATTTGTAAACTAAAACTGAAGAACAAATTAACTTGTGATTAACACACAGTATCATTCATTCATAGTGCTGACTTTTAACAACTGACTATAAACTACCATTTAAGCAAAACACAAAATGAGATTTCATTCCTTGAAAGCTTTCAAAATTAGATAATTAATTTTAGATAAATACCATTCTGGAACACAATATGAAGTGGATTCAAATCTGGTTGCTTCTACTATGGGTGAGACAGATAAGCAACATTTACAAATTTGGCACAATCACTAGTGTATAGAGGAATTTGTGTCTTCAGACTGCTTCCATCTACACTAGAAGAACTTTGAAAATACATTACAATCTATACTGAAATCTAACTGCTAACTAAGAAGATAGGAGAAGCTCTCATTACTGAGAATCAAGATGCAACTCGATCTCCTTCTGCTAGCTGACTAACTCCTAATAGTTCTAGCTCTAAACAATTCTCTAAACCTAGAAGTTCTAATCTAGAAGTCCGTAACACTAAAAATTATGGAACCCTTTACAAAGAGGCAAGAATGCCATATATACATCCCCTCCCAAGAAGAATGTCGGCACCCATTTTTTAGGGTTTACAAAATATCTCGTTGTGTCAAGAAGTCAATGTCCAGATCTTTAACAAAAGTGGATTCTACAATAAATCCTAATCCTGGCTATCTTATGTTGGTGAAGATTGTCTCCTGAGGTGCTCTGTAGATCTTTTGCATCTACCGCACTTATTTCTAGCCTCCGTGTCCATTTTTGACCTCCAGTAGAGCTGCCTCGAGTACCCCAAAATATCACCACTAATGCTATGCCCCCTTTGTCAGCAAACCTCAGAGCTGTCTAGTTGGCTCACGACTCTATCTTCTCCCTTCACTTGACACTCTTCCCACTCCAAATCGACTCTTCTGCAAACTCGTCGGTGTAGCATGGGCCAGTCAGTGAGAGGTTCCAATGAGCCATAGAGATCATACTGATCTTGCCAGGAGCCTCATCAAGACTACTTCCTCTTGGCCAGCTATTATGGGGAAATTGAGTTCCCACGGCGAGCTCTATTTCTTTCAATGGGCCCCTCTTTTGATCAGCAAGACATCCACCTTCGGCAAGACATTATGGCGAGTGCTAAGAGTTAGAGAAATAAGTTCTTTCATTGGAGGGTTCGTTCTGCATTAGGGAGATATTTTTTTGGGGAGACCTTATAGTTTTGGGGAGATCTTATCCCGAATCACTCTTTCCTTATCGAGCCCCTCCTTGTTGTCGGCATGACCCACATGAGTCGGTGAAACCTAAAGGCGTGAATGCTAACCTTCCCTGAAAACCTTCTTCGGTGCGATCTCCCTCAGTCGGCGTGACTTCTCGTGGTCAGGGAGATGTTACAGTGCCCTTCTATTTTCTTGGCGACAAGCTCACTCTGTTTTGGTGTAGTTCCCCGTGGTCGCCCAGACCTTATGGCAAAAGTATAAACCCTTCGCTGATGTCACTTTGTTCTATGTCAGGGAAACTTATTTTCTTCATTGGAACCCTATACTGACATCACAACCCTCTATCGATCCTTGTCATCGGCATGACCTTGGATCATCGGCGAGATATCTAGCCTCATTCATTTTCTTTCGCTAAATTCTAGTGTCACTGTGACTTTCCTTTGTTGGTGAGATGTCCCATAGACATCTCACATCTCTCCAAAGACTTCCACACACTCACTCTTCGGTTGCTATGACCTACCGGTTGTTTCGTCGATGATCACCAATGAATCCCCCTTTGCACTAGTAGGTGAGACTTTCTTTCCTCACTGAGACCTCTTGGTAGGGAGATAACCCTACAACAATATAAAAACCTGCCCTTGCCAGGCTTTCCTATTAGCAAGACTCCACCCATTCACTGAGAGATCTTGTAGCACACAAACAGGTACTGTGAAGCCACTTCTATTGCCGAGACTTCATTTCATCAACTGGACATTACGCCGAAAGCCCACACTTTCTCTGAAGACATCCTTATCGGTAAGAGACAAAGCACTCGTGAAACATCCTTATGCGCATGTCTGGATCCTGCAAAAAAAAGTCTTGGTTAGAACCACACATTAATATTATGCCTCCTACAAAAAAGAAACCTAACTCCGGCGGAGGAGGGTCAAAATTGAACAGGAACACACTCTTTAAAACTGGTGGAACCGGGACCAAAAATAAAATGGGACAAGAGGGTAAAACCGGATGCATCCCGGTGGAATCGGGATTGAGATAGAAAAAAATGACCCCAAAACAAACATCCCTCACCTTTAAACTGGCGAGGGCAGAGCCAAAAGAAAACCAGAGTCAGGACCGGAGTCGGGGCGGGAATGAGCCAGGGAAATAATCAACATTCCCAAGTTCATACCTAATCTTGGTTCCATGTCTATGAGAAACCCCAAAATGAAAAGGATGGGAACAAAGAATCGACGGAGGTAGGGTAGAGTGACGAACAAGGTGGAACCAGGGTTGGAACCAAAATCTGAACCAGAAACTTCTCCAAGTTTCAGGTTCAGATTATGTTCTAAACCCGCCTCCGGTGCCATCCAAAAGAGGAGGAAGAAAGGAAAAGAAAGAGAACACGGAAAGGGGGAGGACAACCCCACAAGAAAGAAAAAAGAAACAAAATGAAAAGAACAGACAGGTGGAACAATGCGAACAGATGTGCAAGGGAGAAAAGACCAAAGCGGCAAGACCGGGGCTGGTGAAGGAACAAAAAGGGAGATTGGAAGAAGTTACGAGTTTAGACTTTGTTCCAGTTTCAGGCCCGCCAAAACACAAGAAACAAAAATGCCCAAGGCCGAAAAGAAAACACCAAAGGCAAAGGACATTTACGAACAAAGACCAACGAAAGAAAAAAGAAAAGGTGTGGTTGGACTTGGGACGAGACCAAAATGAGGAACTTTGAGAAAGTTCAACATTTTGAACTTGGTCCCAGACCCAACTCCGACAAAGAACAAAAGAAACAAAAACCAAGGTCTGTCAGAACGGGAACCAGGGAAGGAACAAGACCTGAACTTAGAAGAAATTTCCAAGTAAGGGATTGGTCCCAGTTCCACCTCCGACAGAACTTAGAAAGGAAAACACCTAAGGAAAAAAACCAAAGGCCAAAGGGAAAAAACAAAGGGGGACCTATTTTATTCCAGAATAAAATGGGGTGGTTATGCAAGGCATAATAGTAATATAGTGACACATGAGATTTTTAAATTCAACAATACTAGAAATTGGTGGGTGACACATGTAGCAAATAGTGACACACCCACATTTTTTTGTAGAGCGACGTACCCCAATGTTGACTCGTTATTTAGCATAGCGACATGCATCACTAAATTGGTGATGAACCCATGAAATTGATATAGTGACGCACCCAAAAATTAGTGATGCTATTGATTTCAGTGATGCGTTTGATGGTTTGGGTACAAAGTCTTAAATTTTTATCATTTTTTTGACTTTTTTGGAAAATTGACACTGTGTGCATGATGTGTGCAAGATGATCCTCCCCCATTCATGTCATGGGAGCATCGGTCTAACCTTTTAGCAGGAGAGAGATATTTTAATGACTTGGAGGTGGAGTGGTTGGGGAGGCTAGGATTTGGATTCATAGCTTTCTTACCTGAATTCAAGACTCATCTCGCCATGATAACGATATTGGTTGAGAGGTGGCATACAAAGACCTTTTATTTTCACTTGCCTACTAGAGAGGAAAACATCACATTTTAGGACATGTGGTGGATATTGTTATTGCCTATTCATGGTGAGTGATTGATTTATAACCTAGATGTCAAGAGAGATGCATGTCTCTCCCTTCTGCATAAATGGTCAGTTGTTTTAATCAACTCCTAGATTGATCTAGATTTTTACTGTGGTCAGGTAGACAAATTCAAATTATTGGTTACAGTTCTAATTTGTGGTGTCATTGCTCCAGACTGACATGGTAGAGATTTCAATTATGGATGAGGCTTGGGATGGGAAGGTATGATCTAGAGAATTGTTATGCATTCCTAGGGTTTAGTTCTCCTTGCCTCTTTATATCATGATATGCATGGGGCCATCTACCAAGAGGGCTAGAGCATTGAAGCAAGAGTGAATTTGCTTCACATATGGGCATACGAGCACATTGTAGTGTTGAGGCCCTTGGTCATTCTCACAAATATCCATGAGGATGAGCTCATCATTTTCTGGTATAGTGTGTCGATGACATTGTCGCAAATGGGTCCCATAGGTTTACCATAGTGGCATCATGTCACTAATGACATGATGGTGTTCAGATGGAGGTCATTTCTACAACATCAATGGTGGTACGATGATCAAAAATAGCTAAATTTTCAATAGAGACTCGGTACATACAGGGCCGAGAGCACATGATTATCAAGCGATACCTCCCAAACTGCATTGCTTGGTAGTTTAGGGAGGTACAGGATGTGTTGGTAGATGATTATATTTCTATTTTTTCTAGGGCTCAAAGAGAGGTACAATGGGGAGTACCTATTGATCCTATTTTTGCAATCAATGATTTTAAATAGCTCATCCCATAGTCATGGGCATATGATCAAGGCCTTCCAGATGCAGGGACTACCCTAGTGTACAATGCATGGATTAGGCCACCTACATGCTTGATGGATCTAGCAGGGGGATACCCTAGAGGAAAAAGGTAGAGGTAGGGGTAGGGGTAGGAGATGGGGCTGAGATGAAGGAAGGGATGGTGGTCGAGGCCACATACAAGATTAGGATAGGGATAGGGTCTAGGACTAGGTGATGGGCACCAGTAATAGCTAGATTAGGCATAGATTCTAGGGTGGCAGGGTGGTCATGATGGACAGGTTTGGGGGGCACCACTGCCTCATCCACCTATATAGCTAGATGCACAGGCTCAGAAAAATTTAGGTTCTCACTGCTAAGAGAGATTGATTACAAGCAGAGTGGGATCAACTACAAGCCATGACTACATAGAGAGATCAAGAGGTTTAGTTACAGTAGTAGCTAGACATATAGCTAGCCCATGAGATTGGGAGGAGATAAAAGTTAGAGGCAGTGACACCTACATCACAGGGCAAGACTATATCTATTCGGTTGTATAGAGAGGTAGTCATAGAGGCTACATACTACTACATGCATTATCATCATGATGTTCCACAAGGGATGTGATAACCCGATTTCTCACAATAGAGTGAGCACCGGCTAGAGCTGAGGATCATCCATCAGTTAGGGGTGAGATGAGTGACCACTAGGGCTAGCCTACTTATGTAGACACTTTTTGATTATCGCTTGATTCTTTATATAGATATAAATTCATGGGCTCCTTTTTGAAAACCTCATCGATATTGTATTTTTGATTGATATACAAACACTGATTTAGATTTTATGATAGTCACCATTTTTTGATATATATATGAGATGATTTAGATTCAATGTGATGTGATGTTCTCTTTATTTCATGCTTATGAATGTATGGATGCATGTGATGTGATATGATGTTATACTTATGCATTGTGATTATGTATGGATGCAAATTTGATGGATACACTTTTTTATTTATGTGTTATGTGATATGTGATGATGATCTATGATGTGATGTATATGAGATTTGATGTTATGCAATGGATGCGTTTCCTTCTTTTTCAATATCTTTTTATGACATGTTATGGTTTGGATGCTATGATATGGATGCATTTCTCTTTTGTGTACTTTTCTATGTAATTTATGAGATTATGATGTATGCATATGGATGTATATAAATGTATATATGGATAATGCAGATGTTCATGATAATGTGATGTATGCTTAGGATATGTGATATGTATGCATGTTGATGATTTGTGGATGCAGGATGGATGCATTGATGATGTTCTTGTTGACTTTCATGATACCCAATTAGCACGGAAAGAAGATAGAAGAAATAAGAATGAATGATTTGACCATTGATTTTGATGATTGCGAGATTTTATTAGAGATGGTGATGAGAGATGACGAAGAAGATTTTCTCATATCTTGTATTTGGGATTTTCTGTCATTCCTTATTTTTGATATAACACATAGACACGATGCATCAAGGTATTAATAGCCAAGACAATGTTGTATCTAGTGTAATGGAATTTAACTATGAAAATAGATAGGATAGTTCTTGTTCACACCTTGACATACAGAAACCTCATCGGAAAGTAGTTTAGTAGCTTAGAATATATTGGATCAAAGCATATGTAATAGTAAAAAAATCTACCCTAAACAATTTCCCTACATACAACTAAGCAAGTATGGACCAAGATTATTTTACAAGAGTATCCACAAGAACAAAAAAAAAATAATGATCGATGCCCCATTCCTTTCTATCAAATTCATTTTGATGGACATCATTGAGAGGTCCTTAGAATGGGTCAATAAGACAAATCATAAGAAAAGATCAAAGACAAATAGTCAGTGTTATCTATATCTCTTGCCAATTTAATATAGCTAAGGTGATTTTTGATGTTGATGTCCATCGTAGGAAGGATTCATCCTAGGACATGTTGATTAGGTGTTTTGATTTGGATGAGGTGTGTGATAAGTCATTGATACAAGCTTCACTAATGAATTTAACTATGATTTAGACTTTAGATTATGACACTTAGGTTGTCACTTTATGACTTGCTACACTTGTTTTCTACTTTTTTTCTCCCAAAGTTTGAAGATGATGATTGACTTATTATGGGTGAAGGTTTATTGCGGGTGAAAGTGAAATGGGGTGGATGGTTTTGGGTTTTTTTGCAATATTTCAATGTTTTTGGTATCTTTACAAATGTTTTAAGGTTGTTTTTGATCTTTTTGAAAGTTTATGTGAATGTTTTTGTTTTTTTTTTAATTATTTGAGGTTGTTTAGGGTTTTCCAAGTTTTCAATTTTTTGGGATTTTCAAATATTTTGAATGTTTTAGGTTTTTTCAATATTTGAATGTTTAGGGATTTTCAAGTTTTCAAATGCTTTTGGATTTTTCTAAGTTTTCAAATGTTTAGGGATTTTTGATTTTTCAACCAAGAATCTAACCTAAAAGACTATCCAAGGGGCCTCGACGGCTGATCAAATATTAGCCTTGCCTACATTATACACGTAGAGACCACATAGTTTGATTGACTTGACTTATTGACAATGAAAGATGAACAGTTGAGGGATGTCAATTTATTATAATAGACTCCTAAAGGACTGATCTAGGGTGTCTTGGGGGTATATCAATGATGGCCTTGCCTACATTCAAGCTCAGAGACTCATATTTCAACAAGGTACTATTTTTGGATTTTTGATGCTTTGACCTTTTTAGAGATTTTGATGTGTTTTGGATGTTTTTGGATTTTGGTGAGATTTTGCAAGTTTTTTTGGTATTTTGATGAAATTTTATGAATGTTTTTGGGATTTTTGATTATGATTTCCAATAACCTTAAGATACACAAGAACCTGATTTTTTCCACAACAAATTTACCCCAGTGTTATGCAATATACTACCTCAATATAGGTAGGACAAGTTGACCTTAGAAATACACCAAGTAGTACAAAAGGGGATATGATACTTCGCAATATCAAGCTATGATATGGACATGGATGGGTGATGGAATAAATAGGACTAATGATGTGATGGATGGATACAATGCTAAGAACGATAGGATAAAGAGCCAAAGGTAGATGGAGGTACTTTATTTATGTGAGGTGCCTATTTTCTAGGTTTTCACCAAGGTACTTGCCCAAAGTGCCACCGAAGTGGTTTTCACTAGAGGACAATTATTAGGGAAAAATTTAGTGGCGAATCTTTTCCAATTGGTGAATAATTGGAATTGAGACCTCCATAAATGGTGAATAGTACAAGCTGAAAAGGAAACTAAATCGCTAATTTTTTTACAAAAAATTAATTTTGTCTTGATTAATTTGCCTATACATTATTTTTTAAACTAATAAATCGAATTTGATTCGCTATGTAAACAATGCATCATTGGAACTGATTTTCCAGTAGTTTATAATGTAATTACAAATATTAATTATATTTGTGAGTAATATTATATTCCTACCATTAATTTTGGGGAAATATCACCACTAATAATAAATTACCATTTAATTTTAGGGATATTTTAGCCTTGAATAGGGATTTTATTTATTGCCATTGAATCATTGATTAGCTTTTTAATCGGATGGATGTAGGATGATTTTGTGACCTATATGCATGTGCCTTTTAAAAGGCTTGTTCGCAAGGGGTGTTGCCCCATGACCCCACTAGTGGCTGCTGCCCTCGAGCCCCTACCTCAATATTACATAAGATTCGCCAGTGGCACAATTTTTAAAGGAGAGATTCACCATTGTAATTAATCTTTTTAGTGATTATTTGCTGGGATTTGCCACTGTGATTATTATCTTTATCCATTATTCATTAAGATTCGCTAGGAAAATTATAGCACTTAACCAAGATTTGCCAGGATTTTACACCTTTGCTGGGGGGGTTTCTTAAAGTTATCCCTTATGATTATTTTTCTTTACTATTTTCAATCCTTTTTCTCTTATTTTTTTGGATTTTGATCATTTTTTGATTTTTTTTAATTTTCATATTTACACCCTTCAAGACTAGGCACAATTTTTTTTAAGATGTAGACTATTGGTTGGTTCCAACAACGGTCCATCTTTAGGTTTTGACAATTGATATGCTCTTGATCCATAGATTGTTGTGATGATAAAGGGACCTAACCAATTAGGCTCAAAATTTCCTTTATTGTCTTGATCTGGAAGATTTTTTTATTCTGTTTCAAAATGAGATCCCCTACTTGGAAAGACCAACACTTGATCTTCTTATTATAGCTCCATTTTAGTCAGTTTTGATATACTTGTAATTGATTAAGGGCGTCAAGACAATGCTCATCCAAGAATTCTAGTTCATTTAGTTGATATACTATGTACTCTTCATTGATGATTAGGTTTTGTGGTGACACTCATAGTGATGGAAGCTCAACCTCAATAGGAAAGATAGATTTTGATCTATAGACCGAGAAGAATAGGGTTGCACCTATAGGCATGCAAATATTGGTTTGATAGTCCTAGAGAGTGGGATTTAATTGTAGATGCTAGTCATGGCCAACCTCATTGACCATTTTCTTTAGAATTTTTGGAATGGTCTTATTTGTAGCCTTAGCTTAACCATTTCCCTGGGGGTAATACAAGGTAGAGAATCAATGCTAGATATTGAATCTTTGACATAGCTCTTTCACATCCTGATTCTTGAAGGGTTTTTAGTTGTTTGAGATAAGGGTTTGCAAAACACCATAATGACAAATAAGGTAATTCAAGATAAACTTGGAAATTTGCTTGCCCATTATGTAGGTCATAGGAATGGCTTCTACCCACTTGGTAAAGTACTTGGTGGTTGTTATGATAAACTTGTGGCCATTTGATGAGGTTGGAGTGATTTTTCCTATGAGGTCAAGCCCTCACTACAAGAAAGGACAAGGTGTGACTATTGGTTGTAATTCCTGAGCTGGAGCATGAATCAGATCTCCATACTGTTGACATTGGACACACTTTTGCACATACTGGTGGGCTTCTCTTTCCATGGTTGGCTAGTAGTACCCCATCCTCAACAGTTTCTTAGGTAAAGTCATACCACTAGAATGGGAACCACATATGACATTGTGTACTTCTGTGAAAGTGTTCAAGAATTCCTCTTGGTTAAGACATTGTAATAATATCCCCTTGATTCTTTGAAGGTATAAGGTATCACCTAGGATCATGAATTGGGACTCCTTTTTAGTGAAGGTCTTTTTAAGATTAGAGGTGACATCAGATGGGAGGGTTCCTTTACTAAGGTAGGTGAATATATCATGATACTGCGGGGATCTAGGACCAACGATGACACACACAAATTTAGATTTAGGGATTTTGAAATTTGGTACGAAAAGTTGTTCTTCCAAGAATTTGCATTAAAGGACATTGTGTGAAATATCAAACAATGACCCAATTTTTTCCATAGCATCTACTGCTAGGCTGTTCATGCAAGGAATATGCTAAAAATTTATATCTATGAAAAGGTCCTTGAGATTCTCTATCATCTTCTTGTAAGGAGTAAGCTTGTCATCCTTAGTTTGGTAGTCATCATTGACTTGGTTGATAACCATCTGTGAGTCTCCATAGACTTTCAACTCTTGTATCTTCCATTGAACTGCTATCCTTAGACTGGTTATCAAAGCTTTGTACTAAAAAATGTTGTTAGTGCATGGGAATGATAGCTCGGATGACTTTAGGATGCAATCACCTTGAGGGGTGATAAAGAGAATACCTTCTCCTGATCTATGCTGGGTGAATGATCCATCAAAGTACATTTTCCACTGATTTGTTAGATTGACAACGAACACTAATTCATTAGGGAAGTTAGATATCAATGGGTTCTCTACATGGTTAGGTGCTACTTCCATTTTGTTTGTGATCACTTGTCCTTTGATTTCCTTGTGCTCCACATACTCTATGTAAAACTCACTCAAGATCATTACCCATTTGGTCATTCACCCAGTGAGAGTTGCTTTGGATAACAATAATTTTAAGGGATCAATATTTGAAATAAGCTTGATTGGGTGTGATAACATGTAGTGTCTAAAATTTTGTGAAGCAAAAACCACTACTAATCATTCTTTCTCAATGGATGAATAGTTCATTTCATAGCCCACTAAGGTCCTATTGTAGTAAATGGCTCTTTCCTTTCCATTTTCATCATGTTGTGCTAGAAGAGCACCTAATGTTGCTGATGTTGTTGAGATATACAGGATCAAAGGTTTGTTCGGTATTGGTGGCATGAGAACTAGAAGTGTCAATAAGTAGTCCTTGATCTATTGGAAGAAATTATCACACTTCTCATCCCACTTGTAAGTTATTTCTTTATGGATAAGATGCAAGAAAGGGTGGATTTTTTTTTTATAATTGTGCTATGAACCTTCTGATGGACTAAAATCTTCCTTGTAACCCTCTCAGTTGTTTCAATGTTTGTGGTGGTTCCATGTATAGTATGGCTTTCACTTTTGCTCAATCAATTTCTATCCCTCTTGGTGAGATGATATAGCATAGAAGCTTCCCTAATGTAAGCCCAAAGAAAAAGTTTTTAGATTCAGGCGTACCTTGTACTCTTTGAATCTGTCAAAGATGGGTCCTAAGACTTCTATGTGCTCATTCCTTTCCCTTGACATGGCCAAAATATCATCCACATAGTCTTTGACTATTTTTTTGGATCATGTCATGAAAGATGAGGTCCATTTCTCTTTGATATGTGGCTCCTTCATTCTTTAGCCCAAATGGAATCATGTTCCAATAATATGTTCCCCATGGACAAGTGAATGCAGTTTTGTGAATGAACTATTGTTAAATCCATGATGAGGTCAATGTTAGGAAGGGGGAAATCATCCTTCGGGCATGTATTTTTTAAGTCTTTGAAGTCTGTGCATATTCTAATAACCAGTGGGTTTGGAGACTGCTACTAGGTATGAAACCCACTCAGGATAATCTATCGGTTGGATGAATCTAATGTTGATAAGCTTTTGTAACTCAAGTTTCACCAAGAGTGATATTTGAGGGTGCATATTCCTTAATTTCTTCTTCACTAGTTTGGTTTCAAGGTAGATTGCTAAATGATGTACAACCACTTCTGGATTGAGCATTGGCATATTTGTGTATGACCATGCAAAATTGGTTCTTCGCTCTTTCAGGAATGCTAGTAGGTTTTTCTATTCTTCATCCAATAAGGAGTTTTAGGGATTTTGGATATCTTAGGAATTTTGGGTATCTTGTGAAATTTGGCCTCAAGTTTTTTGCAATAGAAAAAAGGCTCAGGATCTCTATGGATAACAACTTCACTAATGGTATATTGAAGCTACAACTTTGAGAGCATGGATCCATGGTTGGCCAAGTAGGATGTTGTAGAGGAGATCAAGGTCTAATACTTGGAATTTAGTTTTTGCATTGGTGGGTCCCACCTTGATGGGTAGGGAAATGATGCCTTCTGATACTCTCTCTTGATCATCATATGCGTTGATGGTGGTACTATTTTATTTCTCAATAGTATCCTCTAAATAGCCCATGTCCAGGATCAACTGAAGGGTGCAAATGTTCAAACCAACACTTCCATCTACTAAGACTCTTTTAACCTTGTTCCTATGAATAATGACCTCAAGGTGCAAAGCATGATTATGAGATGGTTGCGATGGTAGATCTTGTTTCGAGAAGGTGGGAAGATGATAAATGATATCTCTACCATAGCTTGAAATTTTTTTGTATCAATATCTTCAGGGATGAATGATGGAGATAAAGCCTCTTAAATTTCCCTATGTGCAGGTGATAGCCTCAATAGTTCCAAGATTGATATTTGTACAAGGGTCTTCTTAAGCTAATCTAGGAGATTGTACCTAATAGGATTTGGTGTTGGAAAAGTAGGTTGTTCCCTAGATTGAGATGAGACTCCTTGGATAGTGACTTTTCCACATTGTGTGGTGACCCCACACTCTACACTAGGCCCTTTGATGGTGACGATGGTGATGACACTATCACAAGAAGTGACTACATTGGAATAGGTATGTTGTACATTTGTGTAATCCTTAGCTTTTCCAGTTTTGTTTCCTTTTCTATGGTCTAGTATAGGGTTCTTGTATATCTTAAGATCCTAGTTTTCGGTTGGTACCTCAATTGATATGGATTCACTCTCTATAAGATCTTGGATAATATTTGTAAGCCTCATGCAGTTTGTTGTTTTGTATCCCTTGATTTTTTGAAAGTCACAAAGATCATTCTTGTTGTACCACAATGATTTATCCTATGGTTCTTGGTAGTTTTCAAAGTTGGAAAGCATTATCAGGTTTGACTCTACCAACTTCTTCATGATGGTTTTGATAGGTTTTTACAATTTTGTGTACTTGCATTTTGGATAGTTGTTCTTGATAGGGGTTCATCTTTATTGTGTTTTGGTGTTGTTTGTTTGATTGTTCTAGGATGGTGTTGTTTGCTTCATGGTTGGTTGAACATTAGCTATTTGATTTTTGTTCAGCCTAGGAGCACTTAGGACCACCTTAGCATCTACCACACTATCATTTGTAACATTCTTGTTCTTAGCCCAAACACGAGGCTTGTCATTCGAGCTAGTTGATGGGTGATTGTCTTTGTAAGCTTAAGTATTTTCCTATGAGATTAGATCTCTCTCAATGTTAAGGGCGCTAGGGACAAGCACATCATAAGAGGTAATATACTACATTTTCAAGTGGAAGGATAGATTCAAATCTATATTTTCTATGATTATCCCCACTTACTGTTTATTAGGAATGCACCACTTTCTCTTGCTATCTCTTTGTCTCTAGTGTTGCAAGAAATTGGAAAAATATTCTCCTTTTTTTTTAAGAGTATACAAATCTTCTAGGCTTATGCCCATTTCAAGGTTAAAGGAGAAGTGATCTATGAATTTATATTGGGAGGTAGTTGAGAAAACCAATCCATTGCAGGACCGATTAAACTTCAGGGAAAAGGGCACATTAAATAAGAATCATTGTAGGAAACCTCCATACACATGACATTAAACTCCTTGATATGGTACACAATACTTCCTCTCCCTTTTTATTTATCAAATTTTGGGATTTCAAAGCTAGGAGGGAATGGTACCATTGCAATGTTTTGATCGATTGGATATGGACATAGGTTTTGTGTATGGTCCTTCTTTGTCTTTCCCATCCAAAGATATTACATTTCTTGTGATAATGCCTTAGGTTGTGATGCTAGATCATCTTGCAGGTTTGGTGGAGGAACATATGTTGCATATTGTGGGATGGTGGACAAGTTTTACATGGGATTTTGATATGATAAGATTTTGTATGGGGTATATGGTTGTGTGGGATTTTGTGAATGTGATTGAGATGTTGATGTATATGTTCTTGACATGTTTGGGTTGATGATGTTCTATTGAGGGTTATAGTATAAACTTTTTTGTTGTTGTTGTTGTTGTTGGGCATATTGCTGAGCTAGTAAGGCTTGTTGTTGTTATGTTGATAAGGCTACTTGATGGGCTTGTTAGTGTTTTTGTTGTGCTACTAGGGATACTTGTTGGGCTTCTTGTTGGGATGCTAAGGTTTCTTGTTATTTTTGGTGATGTTATTGTGTTGCTAGGGCTTCTTGTTGTTGTTTCTATTGTTGTTACAATGATAAGGATGCTTGTTGTTATTGTTGTTGTGCTACTAGGACAACTTGTTGTTGTTGTTGGACAGTTTGTTGATAAGCCTATTCTTTTTGTTGTAAATCTAAGGAATGTGCTTGCATTGAAGGATCAATTGGTTGTTGGCACATGTCTATGATGGATTTTGGGTGTTTATATTTTGATTAGGTTGCAGGTCATTGATGAGAGGTTGGGGTTCCCTTGGTTTAACATTCTTTTCAAGATGGTGGATTGAGATGGAGGAATGTATGTTTGAGTTCACATTTTATTTTGCATGGTGAGAGGGACAGTGGGGAAAGATGATGATAGTGCCATTAGGTATTGCAATGGTAATGAAAAATTAGGACCTTGATTGCATTGATTAAAAAGGTTCCCTTGATCAATGTCTTGAAGATTTCCTAGCGTTAGGGAGGTGGTCAAGGTATTACTTGGGTTGAGGGGGTTTGTGACCAAGATATTTTTTTGATTTAGGTTGATGATAGGTGAGATGGATGTTTTTTTTGAAACTAATGGTGTGGACGAACCAATTGGGAGATTGGATAGAGATGTCCCTATTTGCATGAAGGGTTGACTTTGCGTTAGGGTGTTGGCATGCCCTTGTTGGTCAATTTGAGACACTTGGCCTATACTTCCTTCCTTGATGTTGGGAACACTTGTGGTATCCATGGGGATGGATGAAGATCAATGACCTTGATATGTTGAGGTTGTCATGGATTCATGTAGTGTAAGTGGTTTATTTTGATGTAAGGGATGATTGAGAATGTGGTGAGCACCAAAGGTAGGTGTCCAAGTGGTGGTTTGAGGTGGATTGGTATTTAGGGTACCCACAATCATTCTTCTTACAAATGGAAGACTATGGCCAAAGTCCTTAGCAAGACTAGTTGCAAGACTAGGAATGGATGTTTGATTTAGCCCTAGCAATGGAGTTGTTAAGCCTTGTGTCAAAGGTTGCACACCAAAATATGGGGAAATTGGATCTACTTTTTCTAAGGCTTGATTTTCCATGATTTCCTCTCTAGTAAGTTTGAATGGGTTGTTTGTAATATCCTGTCCCTCATATCATCCAGATGGAGACGATGGTTTTTGTGATCGGGTAACTTGACTTCTTGGATCAAATTATTGAGGATTTGGATCACTTGAGGTGAATGTGACTTTAGTTTTCTCCATGATTCTCTTGTGTTGTGATCTTTTCTTTACCATAAATTTTGGGTCACATATGGGAGAGTTGTGTTGAGATTTGTAATGTTTAAGCTCTCTAGTTGACTCAAATCTAGGTAAAATGGATGCTCTAAGTATTTTTGGAGCAATTATGATAATGGGAGATGAAAATATGAATAATATTGGGAGTGATCTTTTCAAAAATTTTGGGACAACACTTTTGACTTAAGAGTTTGATTTTTTTGATGTTTGGATAAAGGGTGTTTATGAACTTGTGAATCTTTAGGGTAGAATTGTGACCTTCAAGATGAACTAGTCCATATATGATAACTAACTTAACCAAATGCATGGAAAAGGATTCATTTCACATACAAAAGTAGCTAAGTTAGGGTTTGGGTTGATAGATGTTTAAGTCCAAAAGTGTTCGTGTGTTCAATTTTTTTGCAAAGATAGGTGAAGTGAGGGATAAAGTTTAAATGAAGGGGTGAATGCAATTTTTGACCCAATGTTTGACCTAAAGTGACCCTTTTTTTGATAATACCAAGGTGGTGAGAAATATGCTAGACCTATAAAGTGTTCAAATCCAAAATACCAATGTTGAATTAAATGAGGGGTTCATATTGAGCATACATGTATGGATTATTGTGTTCATGTTGTCATACTATCTTAGGATATGTATTCTAATATACTTTGAACTATGATGTCTAAGTTTGAACCTTCTCTTGGGGATTTTTATTTTGTATGAGATCATTTAGAGAAGTTCAAGAACATGGAAAAGATCAATGTTTTGATTTTCAAATAGGGCATACAATTCTAGATTACTCCTTGAAAAATGTCTATAAAAATTCCTTACCAACCTATTCCTATTTTGGTAGAGTGCCACAAGGTATTTTTTGGTAGATTTTGGAATATGACGCCTAAGTTTGAAATGAAAACATTTAGACCTTATCTTGAGAGTTTTGATTTTGCATGAGATCATTTAGAGAAGTTCAAGATCATGAAAAAAAGAGTATATTTATTGCCATGCAGGGGGTGGTAATATGGGCCTTCTAGCCACAATATCAAAATTTTCCTCTTCTTTGTCTATGATGTATGTTGTATTTCTCCACTGGGGTGGTTTTTCTTTTGTTTCAAAAGTGAAGCTCTCAAACTACTAATTATATCAATTTTTTCTCCTTCATTGATTTCAAAGTTTGGTTGAATGATAGTGGGTGTAAGGCTAGGTTGTTCAACATAAGCAATTGGGCACCAAATGGTCATGTGGGGTTCAATTTTTCAAGTTATCTTGCTTAAATGAGTTACTTCTTACCACAAAAACTTTGTCTTGATTAAGTTCAAACTAAATTTCTATGTCAAAAACATCATAAATTCCACAAAGTCCATTTTGTGAAAAGGATGAAGTTAAGGGCATAGTTACCTAGGTTAACATTGGGAAGTATGGATTAAGATGTAAACGGAAATATTTAGAAGTCTCTAAGAATAAATCCTTAGGAAAAGCATCAATATCAAGGTTTTTTCAAAGGGTATCCATACTTAGACCAAAGGGTTTGAAAATTTGAAAAGACTTGTTGATGTTTGTTTGCAATTGTTTTGGAACCAAGCAAGTGTTAAATTGACTCTTAAGCATTTACAATCCTAGATAGATCAAGTACGTATTTCTTAATGGGCTTACCATCATCGGAAGAGATGATTAATCCATGAAGATGAAGTGGGAAAATAGGCTATATCGAGGAAATGTAACATCTTGACACACCAAGAAAAGGATTCCCTTCCCCATTTTCTTTATGCCTCAATCAAAAAACAAACATGGTAAGTAACTTTTGGGTGCGGTGCTACTCCCATGCACTACTTTGAAATACATTTTGGATTTAGACTTTGTTAGCCACTACAACAAAGTTTTTAATGACTATATCCAAGATAAAATGTTGTCATACACATGGCGATTCACTCAATTAAGATACCTCCTAGCCCTTAGAAAAATCTTAAGGTTTTAAAACGCATCACAAGGATGTTAGGGGATAATTTCATCAGCATGGGACAACCACAACTAGCTGGTTAGTGAATTTTGTCACTCCAAATTATTTATATAGCAAGATGGATAGAAAGCACCTCTTGGGTCATTCACTCTCACAAGTTGGGAGGAAGTCCCTCTAAAGGTAACATATGTTTGAAGCATAAAATTATTTTCATTACCCAAGATTTACAATAGGTGCAATGGGAGAGAATAAGTGCTTCCAAGAAGAAAAGTAGACTTGTGTGTTTCTCTTCACCCAAGATCACACGAAGCACAAGGGGATTGGATACGCACAACAAGAATATGTAGACAAATCAAACACATGTTCATTTTAATCCATCATGGAAAAATGAGTTCATTTTAAACACGATTTTGAAGTGTGAGAGTTGTGTTGTTCAATTTTAATCCAACAAACAAAATGGTGTGAGGGTTTAGTTTTCACTAATTTGAACGTTCATTTTAAAGCCCAACAAAAATTTAGTTTAGTCTTAAAACATGAAATAAGAAACAACATAAATGGGTTATAATTTCCCCAAAAGTGTTGTAACACTTGTTACAATTATAATTCAAATGATAATAGTATGCTTCTTTTATTCAAGTTGTTTTTTCCAAACTTGCAAAAACCAGTTAGTCTAAAAACCAAAACAAGAAATTAGAGACATGTTACTAATCAGATAAAGCCAAAAATTTCAAACACATGTCAAAATCAAGTTTTGTTTTGCTTACCAATAATTCACAACACTAAAATCCATCAATAGCGTCGTTGTATAGGATATGTGTCACCATGCTGAAAAATCAATAGAGTCCCTCTGCAGCAAATAGTGAGGTAAATTGTGTTGCTAAAAAGAAATTGATTCTTTGTTAAAAATTGACATTAGCATCGCTATATTAATTTGTAGTGACAAAACTAATTGTGTGTCGCTATTTTAGTTATGCATTGATAAACTAAAAAATTCAAGTGTGTCATTGTATAGTGACCCGTCATCAAATGTGTCGATGGATAATCAATAGCATCATTGTACCTGCAAACGTAAGAAAAACAAATATTTGGCAAGAAATTCATTAGATTAGTTAGTTCAATCCCTCCTAGTGCCAAAATGTGACTGACTGATTAGTATGGGCTGACTACATGTGATCCATGAGGATACAAAGTGTAATGAAGCCAGTAAATGTCAATCCCAATAAGATCAATCAATAAACTCTAAACTAGGAATCCATTAAAACTTAACATACTAAACTATGAAAGCTTCAAAAACACCTATTCTAATCCATTGAGACTTATCCTATTGGAGGATTGGTGTGGCATTAATGTGGAATGGCGACCATTTCTCAATCTCGTGGATAAATGAGCATGCTCCAATCGATTCTATTGAAGAGAATCAATGAAACCAATGATGTGTGATGAAACATGATTTAAATGATAAATGAACATGATGCAAGATATTGTCACATAATTTATGATAATATGATCAAGATATGTGAGTGAAAAGTTAATCTAAATGGATTTGAAGCTAAAAATACTAAAATCTTAATTACAAGATATACTAAATGTATGCATCTATGTTATCATGGAAGCCATTAATGGAAGTTAAGTTAATATGCAAGTAATTTAAGCTAAGATGATACTAAATAAGTTCTAAATATGAGTGTGAGTGTGAGTGATTTCAACAACATAAGTTTTCTATGAAAAAGGTGGATCCATTTGTCTCCAAATAGTGACCTATTTATAGGACAAATGAGAAATGAAGGGTTGAGATTAAAAAGGTTAATCAATGATCACATGGATCAAGGAAAGAATCAAGGGCTCATAATATTTCAAACAAATACACTTTTAACTTGCACAAGAAGTCTTGTAAGTTAACTTGCAAATGAATTTTTGTATGTTTGTTACAAGGAAGAATATTCCTTTTTTTAAATGAGTGAGGAGAGAGCATATTCTTTGGAATATTCTCATGGGTGAGGAAAATAGGTATGTAGCAAATTAAAACAAAGTTTTAATGTGCAAAAGGGGAAGGAATATTTCATGAAAATATTCCTTTTAGAGGAATGTGCAAAGGAGGAATATTCCTTTGCAAGTGTGGGGAATTAGATTTAATTAGGTAATTTGATAATTAAATAAGGTTTCAATGATGCAAATTAGGGGAATTAGAATATTCATTAAATAACTAATTTATTTAATGAAAAGGGGGATAGTGATATGATATTTAATCAAATGACTTAGGGTTATTTAATTAAATAAGAGGACTTAGGGATTTAAGTTAAATAACTTGATGTATTTAATTTAATAAGATGAAATGTTAGCATGAAAGGGGATGAATTAACCTGATTAGATTAATTAGGTTAATAGATGAATATGATGCAATTAATTAAATAGCTATGAAAATTTAATTAATTAATCGAAAAGAAGATGGATATTAGGAGGAAATGATGTTATTATATCTAATTTGAGTGCATGATATCATTAAGGTAATTTTTAAGTGTCTACAATATCAAAGCCCAAAAGGCATGGATGAGCATCAAATGACAACCTCCTGACCACAGTTGGTTTAAGGTGAACTTGGATGGGGTGGCTAGGGGAAATCACAAACGGTCGTGAGCAAGTTGTATCATGAGGGATTGGAATGGTGTTGCGGTGGGGAAGTTAGATCAACCACTTAGTGTAGGAACTAATAATGCTATGGAGTTGTAGGAGACACACCTTGGGATTAAGATGTGTGCAGAGTTAAAATTAAGGAATGTGGTGATTGAGGGGGATTCAATGGTTATTTTGAATTCCTTTAGCTTTGGGAAACTTCATCAATTGAAATTGGGGGCCTTGCTAGAAGCCACAAAGAATTTTCTTTGGGGCTTTGAGAAATACACAATCAATCATACCCTTCATGAAAGAATTCAAGAAGCAAATCTTTTGTCAAATCTTGGGGTTGACAGGATTTCTTTGAAGAAAACTACCAACATTGTAGGTGATGCTTCATGTGTCTCTTGGTGGGAGGATGGTTGGGAACCCCTCCACAATGGAACATGTGGCTTGTTCAATGTGTTACCAGTCTTTATGGCATGGGGACTTGAGGTGGCAGCCTTCTGGACTCTTCTATGATGGTGGTACTCATTTTTGGTGATGTCTACACTTGGGATGTCTTTTCATATGTCCTTTCTTTGTGAAATGTGTGTGATTGAGGCACAATCTCATGAGCTACTCATTAAAGGTGGTTTTTTTGGGTTATTAAGGAAGTTTTGCTATAGCGCTCTAACATTCCTTCATTTTCCCCACTGTTAGGATGTGTTATTATTTGGAATTTCTTATAGTTTTTTGCCATGGAAAGGTTTATTTTGTAGGTTTATATGAAGGAACTCAAAACTGGTGGAATGGATACTCCTATGCAGCTTCGCAAATCTAAGCATCAGATGGATTTTTTTGGTCTGGTGACTTCACTCCAAGTCAATTAGATCATGCATCATGTAGATTATCTCACCTTCACAATAGTAAAATGCATCACTAGGAAGGGTTTCATGGTGAGTGCTAAAGGTTACCGGTTGGAAAATAATATTTCTTCATGGGTCATAGTTGGTTTGTTGGATATGAAGGTTCCAAAGGTTGAGGTGAAGGTGATTATAGAACATCTATTCAAGAAAGACTTGCTAGTTGGTCTAGAGGAAGCTTTGGCTACTGCTAAACTCTGGGTGTTGGCATTCCATGCCCATGTGACATTGAGCTCTTGGTAGACCCATATGCCTTGGTAAAGTTATATCCTTTTTTACTAGACATAAATGGCTTCAATATGGTGGAGCATCACTGGTTGGAAATTGTAGGGGTCAAGTTTTTGAAGAAGAAGTACTAGTTGGTGGCAGCTCTAAATTCTGCATGGAAATATGAATTATGGGTATTTTCCCAGAATAATGTGTGGTAATGGTGTCAGGTGCGTATTTGTTGACCAGTGGTAGGTTGGTAGTTGGGTGTATCTATGATAAGGTTTATGTCCTTTGTCCAATGCATTTGTGTCTTGGTAATTTTGTTATAGTTTAACATATATTGTCATATTCGATGTTGATGATGGTTTTAGTTGATATTGACCCAGCCCAATCATCTTGGGTGGGGGATATTTTGGTTTAGTTTTTAATGGTGGTCTTTATAGCCCCACAATCATAGGCTCGTATTGTATGATTTTTTTTTTATATGAATATAAACTTATCTTACCTATCAAAAAAAAAAATATTAGTGTTCTTAACTGCAATTGTGGATGAAGACAATGAGAATGTGAAGGGGATCAGAGTCATGCAATGAGTCTTAGTCAGGAAAAAGGTTGATGGGGTTGGCCTTGGACATAACATGAAGGGTAGAGAAAGATGGTTTGGGCTTGTCAGAGGGGAAAGGTTGCGAAGCTACCAAGAATATTGAGGATACTTTGTAGTAGTGGGTGGAAGAGGCCAAGCATAGGAACGCTCATGTTTTTGCTAGAAGCACCAAATCTCCCTCCTTAGATACAAACCCATTAGATTCACCCTCCTTAGCTTTGCTAACTCATGTGAAGAGAAACTACAAACAATGCAAATTTTTTGTGAATCTTTTCCATGTTTGCAACAACTTTTACAAGGAGTAGATTCTTTTGCTTGATCTTGTGGCCAATATATGGTTTGTCTATGTTCCTGTTGCATCATCTAGAAAGAAAATTTATATTTATTTGGATACCTCATCCCCTCTAGTGGCCACTCCTCCCAATTCATGATCCTCCTGGCTTCTAGGTGACTACAAGATTGATTTCGCCTCTAAGTCTTTTTATTTTCATATATCTGATGATTGCATAAGGAAAGCCTCCTTAGAAATTAGCTCACGGTCTTTGATCTTTAGATCTATGGGATGATGACCTCTTGTTAATGATTTCACTACCTAGTGCAAGAGCTCTTGGGGAAAATTTCTTCCCCTTTCTATGAATTTTGGGATTATGGTTTCTTTCTAGCCACCTTTCAAAATTCTAAGCATCGCGGGTTTGTTTTGGATAATGGACCATGGTTTTTGGTAAATCTAGCTTATTCATGACCCCATGGTCCTCTTTCTTTGACTCTACAAATTTTAATTTTTTTCCATTCTGATTTGGCTTTGCTTATACAATATGCCTCTGGTTATGTGAAATCCATTTCAAATTGAATCTTGTATCAACTAGTTTGGTACTTTCATAAAAATTGAGAAAGGGGCTGGCCCCAAAAGGTACATCTGAGTTTGTGCCTTGATTGATATTTCTAGGCCTTTTCCTCACATGATCTGCATCAATTTTTCACTTGGATCTTGGCTACAATATATTAATTATGAAGGGCTTCCAGGGAGATGCTTTAGGTGCAATTGAATTGGAAAAAAGATTGTTATTTTTCAATCTAAAATTAGGAATGGTTGACAGGCCATTAATCTCAAAAAATGGGTTCCCAAGGAGGGTAGTCTTGATGCAATTTTTTTTGGAGAAATCATAGTATGTTCTTGGATTATTGCTTGTAGCCTCCCTTGAAGATGGGGTGGTTGAGAATTCAAAAAAAAAACCCCTTCCAACTAGTGGGGTTGAGGATGCACAACATCAACAAGTGATTATGGATCAATAGTTAAATTTTGGGGCCTCAGCAAATGAGGAGCTAGGTTTGGTTCTTTCAAATGACCTTGATCCTTTGGATTAGGTGGATGCCCTTGTTTTCTCAAAGAGACAGACCATTCCCTAAATAGTAGGAAGGGAAAAAAAATTGGTCAAGAGCGACAAGCAAAGGGGAAGGAAAATTGAAGCTGAGAAACTTATAATGGATACCATGGATGCTATTGATGAAGGAGCTCAGTGGACGATTCAAGAGCTCCTAACTAGGAGCAAATAAAAAAAATAAAGGTTGATTTCTTGAGGCTTTGTTGGTTTCTAGCACATTTATGTTGGTCTTTTTAAGTCTTTGTGTTGTCTCTTTCTTTGTTCCTTCTCATATTTTCTACTCCTTGATTTCTGGTTTGAAGCATTCTTATTTTTATGTTCATTTATGTCATATGGGAGTGGGCCCTTGACCCATAGATTTTTGATACATACACACACACACACATATTAGTGTTATTATCTAAGTTTTAAATATTGTAAAGTAGAACTATAATTTAAATACAAATGCATAGAATTTGTATTTATCAATGTTAACTAGCTTAATACTTGAGCACAATAATATTAGCATCATTACTATATAAATTTGCATCTAACAATATGAAAATGATCAAAAGAGAAAATAACATCATAAAAGAATTTAATTGATTCAATTGCATCTCATTTATAATTAAAATATATTTGAATAATTTTATTAATTATTTTATTCACAACAATCAGAAGGGTCACTCTCACCTGAGGAATATTTTAGTGGTATTGGCCCTCATATGTAGCTATGTCACACTTTGGAGAACCTATGTAAAAACATAAATGTGAATACATGCACCAAACTTATGCACCAAAGCCCTGGCTAGGACAATCTTGAGTGTACTTTGTACCTTGATTTGGACACACTCTGTGTGCCCCCTCCTATAGTTACCAAAGCCCACCAAACCACCTTTTTCTTCCTTGAGTGTTCCCCATGCCCTCTTTCCAAGACTCACATAAATGTTTTATATAATCCTTAAGGGTTGTTTTTCCAACCATCACACCCATTCACAAATGTTGCCTTTGATTTATTATTTAATAAATATAACTATTACTCTCTTTTAAAAGAGTTTTCATAAATATTCTTCATTAATCTCTATTGTAGCTGGAATGATAATATTTTCCTTTATTTTTGTTTTCTCCTTTTAATTTTTTTTATGACTTTATTATCACTTTGGGGAAAAAGTTTCATAACATTAATGATATCGTATTTTTTTGGCTAGAAATAATTATATCCCCCTTGGCTTGTTCAATCCTACATAAAGAATCTTAAAAGACAAAGTTTTCATAGTTGGTGATCTTGAAAATAAGTTCTTGTTTGAAAGAAATTAGTCTTGATTATATTGTATAGAGAACTAGATATTTTCCTTCCTTGTATATTATAATATCTTTGTATTACATAGTGTGTGTTTGAGGGGGAAAAATGAACCTATTGCTTTATGTTTGATTGAAAGAAATATTATTTTCATATACCTAGGAGATGTAGTAAGTTTATGTGATTCAACATTTAAATAAATAAATAATCATGTATATTTTTTAAGTAAAATTGATTTTCTTTGTAAATTCTACATATTGCAATTGGTTATGAGCACAGATGTTAAGTAATTATTTTACTAACCATCGTTTACTAAGAAGAAAGAATGTTTTTGAAACATAACAAATATTTATGGATATAATTCATTCATACAATATATAAGAAAAAATTTAAAATATAAATTTTATGTATGTAAATTAGAAATACATAAAGAGTATATTTACATAAATGAAATATGCTTTCATTAAAAAATTAAAATAATGTTAATAAAATTGTATATATAATGGTTGCATAAATTATACATATATAACAATGGTATATTAATATATATATATATAAATAAAATATAAAAAACCATATTTTAATGACTAAGTAGCCCAATAAACTTAAAAGATTATGAAATTAGTTAAACTGTTGGCCTTCCATATAAGGAAAATAATTCAAGTCTAAAATTATCTAAAAATTTTGCGGGCCTTGAATTCCCCCATTGAATATAATTAATGATAAGTTTGGCTCCACTCTTGGAATTGAAATTTGGAATTTAAATTAAAGAAATAAAAGAAGAAAGGAAGTTAGGTAGAAAAGGTATATATGTATTCATTTTATTTATTTCATTATGATCTTATACTTCTTATTAGTACTTGTAGTTGGACAATACTATTACAACAAAATTTATTTAGTTAATAAATTATTTGAAAACAAGTAAAAAATCATTATTTTTCTTTATTCAAGAAATATTAATATTTTCTAAAATAGAGATACAAGATTTATAACTTTAAAATGTTTCAAAATTATTTATCATGAATATAACAGATCTAAAATTTTAGATGTTAGAATTGATTTCTAAGAATGATATTTTTTTTAGGTATTCTTGAGGATTTCTTTATATTTAAAAAATAAATGTCTATTTTAAATAGTATTTTTTATATATAATATTATAAATTCATTAATTTTTTCTATATGGATACCTATAGCAAATCATTACTAATAATATATTTTAATTCTTAATGATTTAATATATTATATTTTTTAATAATTTATTATAACTATATTATGTAATAAATTATAATATAATAATATCACATTAGATTTTTTCAATAATTTAATATATTTTAAATATATTATATAATAAAGTATATAGTAATATATAATTAATCCAAGATTATGAAAATGGAGCACAAGACTGAAAAAAGCAAAATTCACATTTCATAGACAATTTTGAAAAAAGTAGTGAGAATAGAAAGGGTTAAGGAAGAAGTTTATGTGAAACTAGATTGAAAAATGAATTTCGAAAATTTGGAGAGACTGTTGCCACTAAGATTTATGCTGAAAGGATTCTTTTATAATGAATTTCATAATGAAAGAAGGTGAGCAAAGATAATGGTGAGGGGTCCTTGGAAGTAGAAAAATTTGATGCTTTACATACAAAATTGGATACCTAATTTCAATTTGTTGGCATATATTCCACAAACTGAGTTGGTGTAGATAAAATTATATTATTTACCCCTAGAATTTTGGACTACAAAAATATTAAAAGTGATAGGAGAAAGCATGGGAATGATAGTATAAATTGATGAAGTATTCAACATTTCTAATGTGTTCCTATATGCAAGAGTTCAAGTGGTGCACATAAAGCTAATTCTGATAGAACTTTACATGGATACCCCTTATGGAGAATGGACACAACTAATGAGAATTTTTTTTTTGTCTTGAATGTAAAAAGTAGGAGGCATTGGGAAACAAAATGTCCTAGAAAGAAAATGTAGAAACCAATAGAGGAATGGAGGAAGAAAGAAACTGGTTATAGAGAAGAAACAAAAAAATGAAGGGAACATATGCTTGAGTATGGTGGGTGCTACATCTAAAGGCGTAGACTTAACAAACAAAAAATTGGAACATAAGATCCAAGAAAAGAAAGAGGAATTTTTTTTGGAGAATATACGGTTGATTAAGAGCAAGGAGATGGTCGATTAGGATGGCATAGGAGACAAATAGGAATAAGGGAAATGGTTGAAGGATGAGTATTTGTAACTTGATGAATTAGGCATAGTCAATCAACTTCAAAAGCAATGAACCACAACATAATAATGAAAAGGAAGAAAGGAAGAAAAACCAACAAAAAGAAGAGATAGGAAACTTCAATCGAAAAAGGGTTATATAACATCAAGGAATACATGTTGGGATCCAAGGGAGGAAACACCTCCCTTGAAGAGCAATGAATATTGCAACATGGAATGTTAGGGGCTTAAATGTCCCTAACAAGGGGCGTATGACCAAGTGCCACCTAGAAAAAATGTTGGTCGATATGGTGCTCCTACAAGAAACCAAATTAGGAGTAATAGAGGCAATATATTTCCTAAATCACTACAAAATATATGTCCTACCAAACCATTAAGAACAATAGTGGGTTAAGTATACTATGGAATCTAGCCATAGTAAGCATAAAGGAGATTGAGAAAAAATAAAACTGCATTATGGCAGAGGTAAGGCATTTTCCATCAAGTTTAATGTTCATTATTTTTAATGTGTATGGTCACTAGTAGAATTTGGGAAAATAAATAAATACTTGACTAAAACTTTTAGTCACAACTAAAAATGACTAAATTCTACTAATTTTTTGCAACATAGCTATAAATGACTAATTTGATTATCGGATAAAAAAACACAACTAAATAATTAGTCACAAAAATAAAAATTTGAAGTCGTGCTCCCAATTTCCCTCTTCCCCACCATTTAAAAATGTCATTATAATTAAAGGTAATATGTAAAACATTTGGAAGATTTGAAATTGAGAAAAAATTAGCACCTTTATCCTTCATAGGGAAGGGTTTCTCCTCGCCACTCCAAGGAGAGGAGACCAACACCACACAAAACTAGATCCAAAAACTAAAGGAAACCTACAACTATAGCCTAGAAGTCGTTCACACATCACCAAAAGTTTCAATGGAAGTAGATGCCATTATTTCCAAAGTGGAAGGCTCCAATGTGGCCATCCTCTATAGAGAGCTGAGAAGCTTTCTTAAGCCTCTTAATGGACTGTTAGGCTTTGAAGGCAAAGATAATGCAGTTAAGTCCATGGTACAAATTCATGGGCTTGCCAAGAATTATGTACCATTTTTGTGCCATTTTTTGAAGGTTTCTTGTAACAATTTAACCAACTGAATCTCATCTTCAAAAACAAAGCAGAAAAGAGCCGATGAATTGTTTAGAAGCATAAAATTAGCTCTATATTTTTCCAGTGCCCTATGGTTGTTTCTTTTAGGGAATCCCCATGAAATGGAAGTTCAAAGGTATTGAATGGTGAGGCATTTGATGGTGTGGAAGTATTTTATTGAATCAAGGGAGGAATGTTGGGTTACACTCCACACTATGCATCTTAAGATTTTATGGCTAGACTAGTTGCAATTCTTTTGAAAATTTGGAGAGGTATGTCCATTAGAAGGGTGCATCCTAACATTTTTCAAAGAAATTATTAGTTAATGATGTGTATTTTGCAAAGCTGAGATTGATCATTATCAGAATTGGGATGAATTATAAAGCAAAATCATATAGAATTAGTCTCTTTTTCTTGCTGAATAAATCTATGTAAATCCCCTTCAAGGATATGGTGCACCTATTTGGAGGCACATGAAACAAGAAATCAAATATCTAAGTATATTTCTTAGGTCAAATATTAGCATATGGCTTTATTTGGGCAGATTAGTGGCAACAAGATCCATCCCTTCCCGTTGATACAAGATCTTCAGTCATAGGGTATCTAATAGTCCAATCCATGATTCAATATCAACAACATACTAATAACATCTAAAGATATTTTTTACTTTTAATAGTTCATTTGTCATTAGAATTGGGCCATATATACTTGGAGTATCCCTTATAATAGGATTCTAGGTAAAACACTTGTGCCAACACTTAGAAGTAGGCATTCACATTATTTTCTCTTATTGGCATCTTGCTTGGGTGGAAAAAGGAGCTTAGATCATAGAGGCTATGCAACCTAAATTGGTTTTGCATACCTTCTTAATAAATTTTCTTTGTGCCTTATATTTTGTTTGATTTTATTCTTTTTGATGATAGATAAGTACTATTGTGTGGTTTCAGTAATTTTTGTTATTTTTTTCTATTGTTGTTGAGTAGTTTGGATCTCTTTTGTAAGCTCTAGATTCTATTTGAGAAGAAAAGAAATTGAGATTCTGACCTTTTGGTTAAATACTCAAGTTCTAGTTGCTTTCAGATTTAGTTCTTTTTAGCTCACACTCCAATGTTTATTTCAACACACATATTAATAGGTTTACTTGTAGTAGCAAATGTTGGTATTCAGATTCAAACCTTTATGTCCATATTTTGAGTCTAAAACTTTAAACCTTATATTTTAGAGCCATAAAAGCAGGTTTCTATTGGTAACCAATTTTTCATTTCAATATGAGAATAGGCATTTGTGTGCATTGACTTCAAATGGCATCATGAGGTTTGGGTGAGTATGACAGTTGGAGGTGATTTTAGTGCATAAAATTTAACAAAGAGAAAGATGCTTCTATGCCACCAAGGAGTGCATGAAATGATGAATGATAACAAGCACTTGTTTGAATGAGTAGTGGAAGTTCTTTAGCCCCTCTAAGAGATTTTCATGAAAGAATAATTAGTTAACTACTCCAAGACATCAGTTGATCTTATCAAGGAATTTCAATGAGAGAAATCAAAATTTGTGTCCCTTCTACGCCTAGAAGAAGGTGAAGCCAACTGGAGCATTGGAGAAGCAGTTGTACTCCTTTTTCCACTTTTGAAGACATCATCCTTGTTTCTCTCACACAATAAATTACTTTTCTCTTATATCTTGTTGTAATTAGGGAGAAGATGGGGAGTGACTAGACTTTTGGTATCAACTTTTGCATAGCAAATTTATAACACATGCTTGAGCCTTCACAATTACTAAAAATTATTATTTCCTTTCTCTTGTATGGTTCCATTATGTTTTCTTAAAGAATTGTATGTTTCTCTTGTGGATATCAATTCCTTTCATAGCTACACCTTTCTCCTCCTAACCTTATGACAATATTCTATGAGTTTGTGTAAATGTAGGTCAGATCCTTGAGGTTTTTTTGTGCTTGATGAGCAGGTCCAAGGCTTATCTTGTTATTGGTGTATCACCTTTTTTGTACTTTTAGTCATTTCTCCCTCCATTTTCCATGATTTGAACCTTGTTTAGATTATTGAGTAGTTTTTTTTCAGTAGTGTTTATAGTAGAATATGAACATCTTGAAAGAGTATATCATATGATAAATTTGGGTTGTCTTTGATACTCATAAATAGTTTGTAAAAACAATATTTTTATCTTGTTTGGGTTGCATTACCATTAGATATTGGAATTATTTTTGTGGGATGTGGGGTTAGCCTTACTTCCTATATAGTATGTCTCCTTTCTATATAATATTAAAAGGGTTGATGCTTATCCTTTGAATATATGGGTGAATCAACATTGGTATTTATATAATATAGCTAGCCATGACTCATTTTATAGCATATAGCATTTTGAGGTTTGAAAAAGGTTGATTATGTTTGTTTTTTGGAATTTATTTTAATTCCCTTATTTTTAAATACCTAGATAAGTTCCTATCTACATAGTTGAAATAATTCCCAAGAACTTGAGAGGAGCACTCACAAATACAAATCAAGTCAAAGTCTTTAATCCACCTTATCCTTTTGTAAGTAGATAGGTGAGAACATGATTAGAATAGGTAGAATTATATTAGCTAAAATTTAGAAGAAGCATCATTGCACTTCATTATGCTCAAAAGAAAGTGCCTCTATCTACAAATTTGAGTTTCATTGTTGACTCCCCTAACAATTATCGATAACTGTTGGTATAATAATAGCATACCTTCTTGGAATGTTGGTGACATGGCATGAACTTTCTATTATAGGTAATAAAATCCATTAAGATACCACTTGGACATGTTTTCATCAAATAAAATATCACAATAAGTAGTGAATGTTCTCCATCTAGGTTGAAGTCTAGTAAAAATCACAATATATATATAGGCTTAGTAACATAAATACATTGAAATTGTATTTTTTCATGTGAGGAAACTCAACATTGGTCCACTTATATCTGACATGAATGGTCTTTGCAAGACTTATCCCCTATTCTATTTTGGTCTTGGGTCTCTTCTTTATTCTAGAGTTCCCCAGGTGGTTGGTGAGTAGCTTTTTCATTTGGTAATTTCATCATATTCTATGGTTAATATATAGGAAATTAAAAGAGTGAGTGAAATTATGGGAATCTAATCCAAAAAAAATGCTTATTATGGCGATAAAAATGTAATCTAGATGATGATATAATTAGGAATTTAATTTTTAATACTAGAAAATTTTGATTATTTTGTTGATGCATTAGTTGTGGTCTTGGGGACCACTCCCATTATAAGCATTAGTTTATGCATCAACCCTTCTATTTCCAATTATAGAAATCATAAATGATCACAACATCTATTAACCTACTATTGTTATTGTGGCTTCACCCATTATGTTGCTCCAATTGACAACTCCAACATCTTCTAGGTTAGTGATGCTTTTATGCCCAATGGTTCTATGCTAAGGGTAGCTTAATTAGTGATTATGAAAGGTTTTTTGAAGTGATCCTATGCAAAATACCATAAGCTACTTCAAAATGTTATGATCTAGCACAAGAGCAAGCTATTAAGGGAGACTTGGCTTTTCCATTGGCATCTTTATGATTATATACACATCTTTTTTGCCACAATTTCAAAATATACATTTATGATTTAATATTCACACAACAAGAACCTTGAAAGGTTGGAAACCTTTCTCTCATTCTTCCTAGGTCACTCCTCAAGAGCACACATCAACATTTGTGGGCTATTTATAATAGCTTATCCACCAATGAGAAGTATCCCCTCATTTTCTAATGCAATAAATTGTCATCTACTCTACTTGAATGTGTAATGTGATATAGCACATTCAATGTCACAAGGCAGAGAAAAAGTTGAGACGTGATATCCATAGAATACAACTTCTTGCAACACAAAATGTAGAACTAGCATCCCAACCAAAAAAACTTAGCTTTAATATGCACCCTAACCAAGAATGGTGAAATTGAACTAACTTTTTGGGGTCCCTGCATAAAAAACATACACAAACACAAACTGATGTGGTAACCAACAAGGAGAAAAAAATAGAAAATACATGGCTCCATGATAGCCTATCATCCTTGATACTTTCTTGGTGGAAAATATTGTACACTCACCACATTTTTGAGGAAGCTTAAGTACCATTTTTTGAGACAAGTTTGTGTCCAAACCAACTTCCTAAACCACACTCACATTCAAGGAATCTTCTTTCAAAAATTTTATTGCTAACTGAGCACTCATGCTATCTCCCAGTTTTCTTCCAACTAACCGGTTATATGAATGATTATTTCTCATTAATTATAAGCATGTTGAGTCACCCACTCTCCCACGAGCATGAATTGAAGAGTTTTCGGGAGAGCAGGTGATTGACTCAACATTCTTTTCTCACATCACTATGAAGGCCCAACACAATCATATGGTGTTGTGGTGGTTGTGCAGAATTTTTTGTGAAGGATTTGGTGATCTAAAGTGGAACTTGCAACTACAATATCTGATAAAAATTCACTTCCAAATATGCTTTTGATGGATGTTCATATCCAAAGCTTGAATTCACACACAAGTAGGAAGGACAATTTCAAAGGTTGAGGAGTTGGGATTTACACCCACTAGTTGCATTTTCTTAAAATTTTCTGTGGAATTTTTAGAAGAAAAACCCATTTTGAACATATCTTTTAATCATGGCTTTCCATGATCACATTTCTTTGAGGTGTTTTTTGAAACAATTCACTTTCCTTGTCTATGCTTCCACATTTTCATGTATGTCTAGCATGGCACTTGTAACTACAACATATGACAAAAAAAATCCCTATTATTATACTTTGATGGATGCCCCTTCATTATTACTGGATATCTAATGTAGTGCACATTATTATAGTGCAATCCTATTTTTTCCAATTGTTTCATTTAGCATCACAAATATTCTCCACAAGAATGTTGTGCCTATTTAAAATGATGGAAATGGTTCACATCTCTCAAAATAATTTCTCTTGCAACAATCTTGGAGATGAATTAGATGTAGTGTAAAAATCAAAACATACTCGAAGGTTCTTATCAACTCTAATAGTTGTACCAGGGGCCATGTTAACAAACCAAATGAAATTTCTAACTTTTCACTATTGTGTTAGATAAATGATTCTTTTTTCTTCTATTCCACAACATTAAGTAAAAGTCTTGAATTTGGAAATACCCTGCTTCATTTTCCAAACCAATTTCTCCAATTTTTCATAGCTCTCCAATGTTTGTAGATGTGATTTTTCTCCTAAAAATAAAGCATGTACCATTTTATGCCCTTCAATCCAACTACAAGGAGGTATCTTTTTAATTCCTCTATCTTTCATCAATATGCTTACTATTTGAACCTCACCACACTTGCCCACTCATGCACAAATGTTTTAGAGAAGAACATAAGTTGTAGCATTTTTAGGATCCAAGTAAAAAAGCAGTGTTGCACTAGAATACTTAGCCTATATTCATATGTGATCCACATGAACCAAAGGTTTAACTAGAATCTTAGTAATAATGTTTAGGGTATCCTCAAGATAGCCAACACGGGAACGAAGGTCAACCATGCACACCTAATGATCAACTATATATGTAATGCAATAATGTTTACTAACATGTGAAGTATGTGCATTAACCCTCATCCACTAAACCTACATGATTGCATGAATCTAGAACATAAGAAAATCTTACAATGTCGGTGGTCCAAAGTGCTTCATTAATTTAAAGATTTTGAGAGCTTCCTTGCAAAATCCATTTTGTGCACATTATGCAATCATATCATTTCATATAATAAAATTTGGTGGCCTTAAAGTGACTAATGTGCTATGTCAGTGGTTTTACAATGTTTGAAAAAGGCTACTGTATGGTGCATAGTGCAAGTGACATGATTGGTTTACTGATTTGGTTTCATGTCTTCCTTTGATTCATAGTTTTCTTGGTTTCAATAATTTTGGTATAACAATAACCATTGAAATATTAGAACATCAATTGAAGAAAAGAAGATTCTTTCATAGGCATGGAAAATAGTTACTACTCGTGGATAGAGATTCTTTTCAGTCACATATAGGTTTTTGGGAAACCATGTTGGAGCAAGGGTTTAATGAAATTGATCATACTTTTGATCATTATATAAGTGTGTCTTGAGCATGGGGTAGAGGTTCAGAAAAAAATGACTCAATGAATTTTCAATTCACGATGATGATTCAGGGAAAAATAGTGGTCCAATACCTCTATCAAGAAAATTCATAGTGAGGGTTTAGAAGATAGTGTTCTAATACTCTTTCTAAGTGTATACATTAAGAGATATATTCAAATGAAAGAGGAGAAGGTTATATAATGGTTCTATTTTTTCATTATTCATGGTTTCCTTGCAATGGATTGAATATGTCTAGGTGATAGAAGATTGTTTGGGTGTGAATGTATTGTGTAAATCCCTATAACAATGCTCAAGTTATGAAAATTTTCATGTGAATGGAGTTTAGTATCATCAAGGGTTTGTGATTATCATAAGTGTGAATATAATTGTGTTGCATTTACTTGTGCACAAAGATGAGAATTGAATCACAGTACTTCATAATTCCATTGTATTACTGTGTTGTTGGAGTGTGCTTTTCTTTGGACAGTAGTATACTCTAACTAAGATCATTGACACTTGAATGTTGAGTGAATTTTTCAATATTCATGTGACAAAGGTCTTGTGGTGTCTTGGATTGATTTATGATTCTTAGGATATCTATTTATGTTTAGTCAATGGTTTAATCACAGACAAATAACATAATTTATTGTTGCATTTATCATGAAAACAAAGGCCTCTTCTGATTGTAGTAGAGGATGTAGAGAATGAAGCATTAGCTAATTTGATCTTGAATAAGCTTTGTGAGGGGGTGAAGTTGGTGGATTTTTCTATTTAAATCTTGTTTAATTTTTAAATTATTTTTAACTTTAAATTCTAAATCCTTAGCATTTTAAAAATATATTTGTGTCTGAATTAGGTTTGTGCTATTAAGGCCCCAATTTTTTGTGAAAATATATAGGAAACATAACTTATAGGATCTTGTTGCACTTACTGGTGGACAAGTTAGGTTTATGTTTCTATTTATCTACTTTCTTTTTTGGCTTTGGATTTTCTTGTTTGTTATGCAAGTTTTCCTTCTTCATGTGACACCTAGATGGAACCAAATTTGTTTCTCAATTAAGTCAGTTTGCATTTATTTTTCCATTTTCTTTTCTCCACTTCTCAAGGAAAAGTATTTATGGTTGGTAGTTATCTTCAGGTAATATCAAAGGATCTTGGTATGAATCTTGACAAAGTAGAATTTGGCATGCTTGGAACTAATAATTTAAGTAAACATAGTAGTATCCTTGTATATAGGTGTATAATGTTGTTGTCATCCATGGATAAGGTTTTTGTTGTGTTGTTACTCAAATTCTTTTTGTCATTTTAACATTTTTTTCTATGATAAGATTAGTTGTTCTTTATTCTAGGTGATTATTTCTAAGGATGATACTGTAATTCTTGATGGAGGTAGTGACAAAAAAGAAATTGAAGAGAGATGTGAGTAGGTGAGTTTTATTAGAGTGAAGCATGATAATATTTTTGCAAGACTGTAATGCTTGGTGACAATAGAGATGATAAGAGATTTGTGTTGGTATGCTTGGCATGGCTAACAAAATATTTGGTCACAAATTTTTACTAATATTAAAGCAAGCACATCTAATTATGACAAAGGAAACACTCTAAGAGAGGATGGAAAAGATATTAGGAGGAGTTTTTATTCTCAAGGTTTAACTTATAATTAAACTATGATTATTTGTCTAAAGATAATTTTCATTATTTTCAAATTAGGATGATACATTGTATTTAGGATTTTTTGATGGTATTTTTTATTTAATTTAGATTGGAGGAGCGAGTGAGCTTTAAGTTGGAGAGAAAAAAGATAGAGTCATTAATTCATTAAATGCAATGAAGGCAGTAGTAGAGAAGGGATTTTTACCATGTAAACAAATTTGTAAATTTCATTAAAGCATTAGAGATGGTAATATTTTTTCTAGGAAGGTTATAGCTTTTTTCTTATTGGAAGATACATTATAGGTGGTGGTGTTTCTCTTCTCTATGCAACAAAAGAGCTTGATACAATTCCTATAGCCAACTTTGACTAGAATATTGGAGTTCAGACAATTTAGAATGCATTGAAGGTATAAATTACTGACCTAGAATTTCTTTTGTTTATGTCTAGAAATAGGCTTTATCTTAGTGTTTAATCATTCATTTTTTCTATTTTTTGAAGTCTCTTGTACATATAATTGCTTTCAATGCTAGTGTCAATGGTGTAGTTGTAGTGGAAAAACTATTGGAACAAGATCATCTTGATTATGGCTATGATGCTGCTAAAGGTGCACTTAGAATATGAGCATATTATGTTCTTAGTACTTAACATTATAAAGTTTGATGATCTTTGAAATTGATTATTTCTTTACTAAATTGATAATACTCCTTTAGTTGTTGGTCAGTTGCTTGATGATGGTTGTCTCGAGGACTTCATCAAAGATCTTATTCTTTATATTCATTCCCTCCTTATTGAACCACTTGTTGAAGAATGCAAGAAAAATTTAATGTATAAAATCTCCAAAGCTATTTTTCAATTTCCATAAAGTTTATATTAAACTAACAATTTTTTTTTTGTCTTTGCTTATTTGAGGAACCAACTTCGATTGTTGACAAAAATTTTAGAGCATCTTGTGAGTGAAGGAAGTCAAGATGTACATAGGAACCTTAGGGTTCATGTACAAGATGAGATATATGACCCTTAGGCTTCATTTTTCAAGTAGTTCTTTCAAGTTTTGGAGCTGTATAAGCAAAAACTAGAGAATTGTAACTCAGTTTTCTCAGTCACAACACTGAGAAACACACTTTGTAACACATTTTTCAAAGAAAAGATGCATATTTAAGTCTTGTATCTACTATAAGAACACCTTTTTCTCAATAAAATTTTAGTATTTTTCCTTCTTAATAGTTGTTTCATTATGTGCAAATGAATGATTGATTATGTTTTTTTGTGTTTTATGTTTAAACCTCTAAAGCATTGTCTCATTTCAACACTTTTAGGTATAAATCAATGAACAAAAACAATTAAATAAACTACCAATTAACTAAATATACTACCAATTGATAGAGCAATGAATAAATATGACTAAATATAATGATTATGCAATTAATAAACAATGTATCAATATACTACCAATTAACAAAAATCAATGAACAAAAAAATTAAATAAACTACCGAATTGATCAAAATGATGATTAAAATTAATGACTAAATACACTACCAATGGATGGAAATCAATGAATAAAAATGACTAAACAAGTGACTAGTTAACAATAATCAATGACTAAATTAGCAACTAAATATATAGTGAATAAAAAATGACTAAATAAGTGACCAGTTTACAACAATCAAGGACTGAATTAATGACTAAATAAACTACCAAATCAATCAATCAAAATAATTGTAAGGGAGGGGGACCAACCACACCAAGGCTCTATATTACGAAGAGCCGAGAGCAGAGGGCTGCCCTAACTTACCTCAAACTAACGTGTGTTTGTGATAAGAATCAAGAATGAAGAGCACTCTCAAGTGCTTCTGTTACTCTACAGATCTGAGAGTCTAATTGGGGCTAGATGAGCTAGTTTCTGGAATTTAGGCTACACCTTAGACACCTATTTGTCTGAGGACAACAACATAGTGTGTTGGTGTCTCTCTGGAACGTTGGCATCCATATGGCCAAAAAATGTAAATTACAATATAAAACACCAGAGAACCTACTAATTGCTTAGCTAACTAGCTTTAACGAAATAAATAGAATTATGAAATATGAAAAGTAGCTATGTAAAAGATAAAGCAAGTAGATGAAGAAAAAGGTGACAATATCAACTCACTAAAGCTCCAGTTCATCAATGAGCTCCATGCACACATTCACCTACACACAAGCAAGAGGGGAAAAATGTTGGGTTGTATAGAGGTTTTCCTCAGTCAAACCCTCGCTTTGGTGTTTCCACCTCCACAAACAACAAAAAAAGCCACAAAGTAGAAAGTACAATAAAGGAAAGTATTGAACACTACAAAAAATGCTACGCTACTCTATCAAACCACAAAAGGGAAATGAAGTGATACCACCTCCACCCAAAGGCTCTCAAGGCCAATGAAGGGAGAATGCAAGCAACAAGATTGGAAAATTCGACACGACCACAATAGTGACAAAGGGAGGTCTCACAAGACTCCAAACTCGCAGCTTCTATGGTAGCACCACACGTATAAGGATGGAATTGATTAGAGTAACAAGCTTACTTGTTGTAATTCTCAATGGAGTTATGAGAATGCTTGAGAGAATGTGTTAGAATGATGGAAAATCCTGGAAAAATGGATGAATGATTGTGTAAGATGAAGTGATAGTAAAATGGATTCCTTTGAAGACCAAAATGGGATACAATGAGTTGTTTTTAGGTTGGTTAGTCACACAAAGGTGTTACAATTCATCCCCAATGAGGAGTGTATTGTCCCTAAGGACACTCGAGGTAGGAATCTATTAAGAATGACAACGCATCGATAGACATTCACACGTCATGCTCGCATCCTTGATGAAAATTCCCTAATTGACGTACACAACACACACCAAGTGGATGGAAGGCAAGCGAGTGATATGTAATTTCACCTTTGGGTTTGGTTTTCTAAGGTGAGGGTATGCAAAAGGGGAATTTACACAAGGGATTTAAATTCACTCCTATACAATTTGTGCCCACTGTAGTGAACATGAGTATTAATGAGTGTTCAGTATAGTACATCAAAGAGTTACAAATGTATACTTGAATTGTCAAGGAAGTAGATCGTAATATGGAAAACTCAAAAACGTAGTGTAGGAAAATAACTCCACAAGTACTCTGTCCTAAGGAGGTCTAAACAAAAGGACTTTGTAGCTTTGTAAAACTATGAAGTTGATCAAAGTACATCGAAGTCCCGTAGACCAACAATGGACAAATCTCGCAGGATGCAAGCACTTCACAAGCCCTCGAACCTGCAAAGAAGGCATTCCACCAAGTACTCTCTCATGAACGAAGCCCAATGTAAGGGGTGTTGGATCTCAAAAATGCAAGTTACAAATCTTAAGAGGATGTCAAGCTTTACGATCAGACTTGCAACATTTTTGAACCAATGAATGGAGTTAACCTATACAGTTGATGACTCCCTACACTATAGGCTCTGCTAAACCTATGTGGGTGGACCTTGATAGTTGAAGCAAATTGCGTGACTTATTTGTATTTAAGGATCTATCCATAGTGGCATAAAGTGTGAGATAGATGATGGCTTGTTAACTATTCCTACTCCTAATGTAATAATTGGAAATTTAGAGTATGAAAGTGGATAAGTAATGTATAAATGAAATGTGAAGTGGACCAGTGCTTTATTAGGTAAGCATAGTCAACAAATTCTTATGACAGGTGACTATTATTGGTTATAGTTCTACTTGTTTGACACTTATATTTTTTTATACCTTGTATAAACGTGCAAGAATGTGACCGATAGACTCTACTTATTGATCCAATTGATCCTATCAAGTTGTTGTGATTTATTAAAAGGATTTTAATTCTTCCTTGAATAAACACATTAATAGAATCACACAATGACAACAAATGTGTATTGACAAATAAATTATATCCTCAATTTGAATAACAAGGTAACATCAAGTTAGAGATAGTATGACAATCTTATCAATCACCTAGCTCTTCTTACTGATCCAAATGTTACTTCCAAGTTATTGTAATCAATTAAAAGGATTTTAATTCTTTAATGGAAACCAATCAGCTTGATTACACCATAACATCAAGTGTGTCTTGATGAAATTGAATATCAACTTGGGTATAAAAATTCAAATAATATAGAAATAACAATGTGGAGATAGCCAAACAATTGCTTGAATCAACAAACAATAGACACCAATATGAAGTCACACAACATCAAAGATCTTCTATTGATTTCTACAAAAAATCATGCATTCATCATGGTCCTTTATAGTATAAGCTATATGATATATATTATGAAAGTAATCCTTTTTAAATATATTATTTCCCTATTTTCTCTTACTATCTAATCATCACTTGTCCAACTTATATATCAATATATTAAAGAGAGTACACCTCTTCATAAGTGTCTTTTGGAATTAACAACAATAAAACATTAACAATTAAGCTCTAATGAGCCACAAATGAACTTATGTTATATGATCTAAATATTCCCAACACAAGTGTGTATCAACATCCTCTGTGGCATTCCTCGCAACAATCTCCATAATGACTATCATCTCCAAATGCTTGCAAGATTCTTCTAATGTTGGATCTCCATTCTTAGCTACCTCCAACGATCCCTATAGTATCAGCTGGAACTCTTTCATCCATTCACTTTGAACTTTTAGTTCTCCATTCTCTTTGAACAATGTAGGTACACCTTCCTTTGAAGCATCAATGAAATCCTTGGTGTCTTCTTGAAGTTCCTTAGAATAGTCCTTATGTTTCCTCACCATGTCCTCGACAACTATAATGGCTCTAGTATTATAAGTAATTATCTTTTGTATCTCTTGGATATTTTCCTGAAGCCTATCATTTATTCTCTTATTTTCTTGAATGGAATTGTGACTTTTGGAGTGAGTTACCTAGAACTTATCCATCCAAATAATTAGATTAGTGTGCCTCTTTTGAAATATTGTAGAAAGTGTGTTAAATCTAGCCTTGCTCACTTGAGTCTGTACTTGTTGGTTACTCATCTACACTTCCTCATTTTTTTCCTTTGATAGGGAAACTTATCCTTGAGTTATCATTCTAGTGGATCTTTTGAATGTGTCCTTGACTATGTCTCTCAACAAATCATTTTCTTTAAGCATTCTTTCATTGTTCAATTTATACATATCTTGTTCCTTGATCAACATTTGAATATGAGCCTTATTGAATTTGGCTATATTTATGCCAATATTAGCTATGACCACTCACCTTCAATGTCATCACATGACCAAATGCTTTCTTTGTATCAATAATCACAATTTTTTTTATGTGGGGGGTATAGATCCCAAATTATTAGAGTTCTCATCAGGGTTATATCTTGACCTAGTGTACACCTTTGTTACCCCTTCCAGAATGAGATTGTGTTTTGCACCATTATTATATTAAAAGATGTAAAAACAAGAGAAACATTTAAATCCAAACCAAGAAAGATCATAACACTAGACTCCTCTAATAAATTTCTTCCTTTCTCTAGATTCATGTTCTTCATCTCATTCTCCATATCCATTTTCAAGGTGTTCAATAACTGGCCTTCATTGCTAGTTGTGATGTTTGCAACTAATTCCCTTATTTTTTTTCCCTTTTGTTTGTACAAGAAATATATGAATTTAGGAGATTTAATTAATTGATCATCAGAGACAAAGGACTTATAGGCCAATTTCCTAGTATCTATATCTGATGATTCCCCTAATTCTTGTTCTCTATTTGGAGGTTGATATTCTTCAATCTTCAACTTGGGGTTCATGTTAGTTTGGCCTTGGGGTTCATTTTCTTTAGAGGATTCCTCACTACCATAGGATAGCATTTATGCTTCTTGTATCTCCTTCATCTTTTGTTCAATTTCTTTATTGTAGTTATCAATTGCCAATTCGGCCTCCTTTTCCTCCATGTTCCTGATAATGTCATCATGTGGATATGGTATGTGAACATATCCACCTAAGTTTTGTTTTTTCCTTGAAAAATCAATATAACCTTCAAGATGAAATCATTTCCCTGGTGTAGCCTTCCTCATATTGAAATGTGACAATTTTTCCAAAATAAGATCTTATCCTTTTGACACCATACTGAAATCCCCTAAATAGAATGTACTAGGCATGAATGACTGTTTCTCATATGCACTCAAGTTCATAACATTGGAATAATCCATTTTCCTGACAATTTCTAGATATGCAATTCTCTTTGGAATAGTCTTGGGTAGCAGGAGAGGTGTATCTTCAAAACCATAAACTTTAATCATAGTGGAATCAATATAGTAATTCCAATTGCCCCAATTATGACCTACAGTTGGTGGTCCATTTAAATCCTTGGGCCTTAAGAATATTTTGATCTCATCAATCAATGAATAATCACAAGGATGATTATAAAACCTATACAATGTCTTGACAAAGTATTCCTAAAAATAAACATAACTAGAATTGATAAATCTAATGTCCCAAATGGAAGTCCACATGTGCACTAGTAATGGTTGATCTTCCTTATCCAACTGTGTAATTCTCAATTCTTCTAGCCACATTCCTAATTTATGGCCATAGTACAATATCATGTTTTTGAGAAGGGAATAATGTTTAAAGTGCATTGTGGGAGATCCATTCTTGATGGCCATTAGCCCTGAGTCAATCCCTCTAGAAATGTGTGAAGCATAATCAAAAGTTCTTGCATTATGGTATTGTATGTCTGCAAATATCACTATTGGCCCTATAGACATGAATTCAGAGCCCTCTATGCCCTTTATTTGGCATACCTAGAAGTAAGTATGTTTTAGATAGGGCTCGAAGAAATGAACAATAAAAGGAGGTCCATCATTATCTTCAAGTGAAACTAGATCTCCATCTTTCCTAGGCATGTGTAACATTAACCTCCATCCTTTGTAAGTAGTATCCATTCTCCAGTACTCCTCCAAATCCTCATGCACTATAGGTTGATCCCCTGTCATCTAGGTTGAAAACTTCACCAAGTGCAATTTTGGATATATGTATAAAAGTATCTCCTTGTGGGTTGCAAATTGCTTTAGGGTTTGGGTTATAATATTTGGTTAGAATTTTTATGAGATCTACATTCATGAAGACATTGGGAACAACCAATTTTCCCAAATTAAAATTCTAGGGGTTACAAACTAGTTCAAATCTATTTCTCTAACTGTAATGAAACATGAATGATTCATATCCCCTAATAGGAGTACCCACATCACCTATATGTTTTCATTTGTCTTCTAGTATTTCTACATCAACCCTTAATTGTGTAGACCTTTTGGCTTTTGGCCCTAAATGGGGCAATTGATCAATGAGGTCCTAGTTCAATTTACGTTCTTTTGTTTTTAATTCTAGCCCCATTTCAGTTTTTTGTTTCTTACTTTTGGACTGGTTGCTTTCACCTTGTTGCTTCCTACCTTTTGTTTTTACAAAACTTGAACCTTCCATTTTGATTCTTTACAAGGTGGAAAAATTGAATTGTAATTTATCAATTGCAGGGAAACTATGTATGCTTACTTGTATGTATCTGGGTGCACTAAATTCCTTGACTCCCACTCGATCTCTCATCCTTCTTGCTACAAATTTTGATATTTATCTTGGTTCAATCTCTTTTCAATCAAGAAATATTCACATAAGGTTCATTCGTGCAACCATTAATGTCTGCCACTAGAAATGAATGCAATAGGTTTTTTGAATTTTGAAATATTAGAGCGATACATGAAGATTGCATTGGTGAAACCCCTCTAATCTCAGGCTGATCTATGTGCTTTATTTGGAACCACCTTTGTTTATATGTTCATAACTAATCGCCAAGACATAACTTAATCTCTCTTTGATGTAAAGTGTCCCTTTGTTTCTTTTACTCAGTTAGGAAGATCACTTAATACTCTTACCGATAGTGTACCACTGCCCTTTCTCTTACTTTTCAAATTCTATTACTTCAAGGATAAAATTATGAATTTTTCTTAATTTCAAGGTGGCCTAGACTATTAGAAATCCTGTTACTCATTGCCTGGTTTCTTTTCGATAGATAGCAGTCATTCTATGTTACCATCGAGTTGACATGTACTATTGCTGAGAGAACAAAATTCCTTTCCAACGTACTTGTTATCCTCAATGTATTTCCTCTACCACTCCATTCACTTGGATAATTTGGTGAGACTTTACTTGAAAACCTATTTCATCGGTGTAACCCATAAGGTCGGTGAGATTTGAGGGACTTGCTTCGATTGTACATGTTTGGTGTAAGGGCACCATTAAACAATTTCAGTCAAGCAAGGTTGATCATTAGTAGGCTTTAGGATTTTTGAGAAAATGAATTAAGGTCAATAAGACTATTCTCAATTGTATCTAGTCAAGTTTGAGCCATATTAGGTGTTATAGGAGTCAATAATTTTGATTTTGCAAAAATTGCATTTTGTTGCAAAAGTTGTCAATTAAAAAGATGAAAAATTGCAAGTTGGTTGAATACCAACAGTCATAACCCTTTCAAAAGTCAGTTTGGTTAGTTATGTGAGTTTTTTTGAAGGGAAAATTGTTTAAAAAGGTATAAAGGAGATGAAAAACTCATTGTGAAGGTTGATTATGAAGATTGAAGAAGATTTCAAACAATAAAGCATTGTTTTTCATACATTTTTTGCATTTTCTGAGAATGTTGAGGCTCTATACGACCTATACAACAACATATTTATTAAAAAAAAATGGATTTGAATAATTCTTTGTTTCACCATCCATTTGAATCCGTTCTTAAGGTTTTCCATTAAATTTTGTGCATTTAATTGATAGATTTATGAGACTGGGTCTGAAACAAAGTTCTTAAGGGTTTTGTAGTTTCAAACATGTTATAAACCCATTCCACCTTCTATAAATGTTGTTTCTTAGTGAAATTGGTATAATTCATTAGTTTTAGGTGTATGGGATTCTTGTGAGTGTTGGGGAGGCCTAAAAACGTGTTGGGCATGAAGCCCTAGTGAGGAAACTTGTGTTTTCCTAATGAAATTATGAGGTTTTTTTATGCCAAAGTGAGTTTTTTGTTGGGGAAGTGTTGTTTCTAGTTGAATTGATTTTTTGCAAGATAATTTGGATCTACTTGAAGTGTTGATAAGTTTGTGTGAGTATTGGATGGGTGATTTTTAATAAGCCCTAGGTTCTTTGAGTAAAAAGGAGGGTTTTGTGACTTAACACATGGGTGATTGATTTTTTGAGAAATAATGGTGGATTCTTTGGTTTGAGAACCTATGAATTACTTCCCACAAGGTTTCAAGGATTTTGGAAAAGTATAAAGACAAGTCTCTTTGTTAAAGAGGCCTAATTTGAGGCCTAGAAGGCGTAGTAAGCCTGTTTTGTTGAAATTGTCTCAAAATTAACCTCTTGTGTGGTTGTGATATGTTGAAAGATGTTTTGATGGCTCTTTGATTAGATACAAGTCTTGGTCTGAAAGAATACCATTGAGAAATTACACCTGATTAAGTTGATTTCCAATGCTACAAAGAAATTGAGTGAATTGGTTGAGTTAGTGTGAACTTGAGGGTTTGGTGATCTGATAGTTGTTTTGTTGGTTGATTTTGTGTTGAGTTGTGTAGAAAGACCTCCCATGATTTAATCAAGTGGTATCAGAGCAAAGGTACCAGATCTGCGTGGATGCAAATTGTGAAAGAAAGTTTGGAAGGTGAAGATGCAAGATTGTGAAGATTCCTCCAAAAGGAAATAATGTGTCAAAGGAGATGAATGACTTGAAAATTCAATACATAAGAGAGATCATAGAATTGAGAGAAAGGTCGGTAGCCTTAGAAACTAATAAGAGAAGAGAAGCAATTGAAATAAGTGATTTAGAAGATGAAGATGATGAAGAGTTTGAAGATGTTGAAGAACTTGATCCAAAAGATCAAAGAATGTCCAAGTTGTTGAAGGAAGTTAAAAGTGACAAGTACAAGGTGAAAATAGATGTTCAAAAGTTTGGTGGAAATCTGAATGAAGAAGAGTTGTTAGATTGGATATCATACTTGGACAATTATTTTGAGTGTGAGGACATTCCAGAGGAACAGAGAGTCAATATTGCAAAAAAAAAGTTAAAAGGTCATGCATTTGTATGGTGGGATTATTTGTAATCAGAAAGAAGGAAGCAAGGTAAGTCCAAAATTGTGGCATGGGACAAGATGGTAGCAAAGTTGAAAGGTGATTTTCTCCCTTCAAATTATTCAATTCAAATGTTTAAGAGATTGCAAAGTTTAAGGAAAAAGGAAATGGATGTAAAGGCATACACTAAAGAATTTTACAGATTAAGTATGAGATCTAACCATAATGAAAATGAAGATGAGAAAATTTCTAGGTACTTGGGTGGTTTGAGAATGAACATACAAAATGAGTTGGCTTTGACAAATCCTAGGAGTGTGGAGGAATGTTATCAAATGGCATTGAAGGCTAAAGAGAAAGTAAAAAGAAGACAAGAGAAAATAGTTAGAGGAAGAGGATCTTTCTCTATTCCAAGAAAAGCAAATGAAAATCAAGAAGAACCAAGCAAAAGAGATGAACAAGTTGCAGATTTTAGAGGTGGATATAGAGGCACAAGGGGAAAATTTGGAGGAGGAAGGAATTCTAACACTTTTGCAGGTAGGTGTTACCATTTTCAAGAATATAGTCATCCTTCTTGGAAGTGCCCTGTGAAACTTGGTTCAACTTCAAGTGGAGGAGAAAATAAGAATGATAGGAGAGAACAAATAGCCCTTGAAGATGAAGCTAAAATTTCAAACTCCAATACACTTCATGCTGCTCCTGAAGTACATGAGATGTTGATGATGAAGGAACAATTCTTGAAGACAATAAAGGAGAGAGAGTTGTTTCAAAGAAAAGCATTGTTTAGGATAGCATGCAGATGTAAAAATAAGGTAAGCAAAGTAATAGTTGATTCAGGTTGCACTGATAACATTTTATCTAGTGAAATGGTGGATAAGTTGCATTTAGAAAGAGTGGCTATAGAAAAGTTATATAAGGTATCATGGGTTAGTGATAATCAATCTATGGTGGTGAGTGAACAAGATATAGTTGAATTTCAAATTGGTTAGTACAGGGATAGATTTGTTTGTGACATATTACCCATGAATTGTTGCCATATGTTGCTAGAAAGGCCCTAGCAATTTGTCAGGTTAACTATGTATAATGGAAGACAAAGAATTTATTAAATTCAACAAGGTGGAAGAATATTCATTTTAACCCCATTGAATGAAGGAGTAGATGAACAAGGTGAGATTATCATGCTAGGGAGAAAGGAATGTTGAATGAGATGGAAGGAAAGAACATGAGTTTGGAAGCTAGTATTAAGGTTTGATAAAGATTGGACAAGATAAAATAAGTGCAGATGATATGCAATCAATTTTTGTGGAGAAGAATGATTTTGTATGGAAGAAAAAGGAAGATGGAATGGTGACTCAAGTCAGTACAATAAAGAGTGATGGCATATTGGTAGGGATATTTATGTGTCCTGTAGCAGCAATGAAAGGAGTAAAGAGACAGTTGAAAGAAGTTAGGATAGAGATTAATGATATAGTGAATAAGAAGAAAAAAGTTGGTGAAGTAAGTAGGACTGGTGGGATAGTGGATTGTGATGATGGTAGGACAATACAAACGATAAGTGTAGGACTGACAAAGGCTGGTAAATGTAATGGTACAAAAGTTCACGAGACTCATAGTGCTGAAGATCTTGATAAAAAGGCTAGTTGATAGAGGATGTAAAAAGAAGTAAAGAGTAAACTGATACCAGTGGAAAAAGGGAATAGTACAGATGTAAAGGAAGGTACAATGTCATAGTTTGATGATGGAAGAGTGGAAATACACCCCACAGAATAGTACACATAGTTGAAGCAAGAATCAAGTGAAGAAGTTGGCAAAGATGTCAATGAAAGTGAAGGATCCAAGAAAGATGAACCTAATGATAGTGATCAAGAAGGTCAAAGATGTGAAAATCACATGGAAAAACTACATCAATCTTTCCAAGGTACTTGGAAAACTTTAAAGTTGGGGTGTATGGTGCAGGGGTACCATTGAACAATTTCAATCAAGCAAGGTTGATCATTAGTAGGCTTTAGGATTTTTGAGAAAATGCATTAAATAAGGTCAATAAGACCATTCTCAATTGTATCTAGTCATGTTTGAGTCATATCAAGTGTTAGAGGGATCAATAATTTTGATTTTGCAAAAAATGCATTTTGTTGCAAAAGTTGTCAATTAAAAAGATGAAAAATTGCAAGTTGGTTGAATACCAATGGTCATACTCTTTCAAAAGTTAGTTTGGTCAGTTTTGTGATTTTTTTGGAGGGAAAAATGTTTAAAAAGGAACAAAGGAGGTGAAAAACTCATTGTGAAGGTTGATTATGAAGATTGAAGAAGATTTCAAACAATAAAGCATTGTTTTCCATACATTTTTTGTATTTTCTGAGATTGCTAAGACTCTTTACGACCCATACAACAACCCATTTATTATTACTTTTGGATTTGAATAATTTTTTGTTTCACCATCCATTTGAATCCATTATTAAGGCTTTCTATTAAACTTTGTGCATTTAATTGATAGATTTATGAGAGTGGGTTTGAAATAGAGTTCTTGAGGGTTTTGTAGTTTCAAACATGTTATAAACCCATTCCACTTTCTGTCAGTACTATTTCTCAGTGGAATGGGTATAATTCATTAGTTTTAGGTGTATGGGAGTCTTGTGAGTGCAGGGGAGGCCTGAAAATGTGTTGGGAATGAAGCCCTAGCAAGGAAACTTTTGTTTTCCTAATGAAATTATGAGGTTTTGTTATGCCAAAGTGAGTTTTGTGTTGGGTCAGCATTGTTTTTGGTTGAATTGAGTTTTTGTAGGCTAATTTGTATCTACTTTAAGTGTTGATAAGTTTGTGTGAGTATTGGATGGGTGATTTTCAATAATGCCTAGGTTCTTTGAGTAAAAAGGAGAGTTTTGTGGTTTGACACATGGGTGATTGATTTTCAAGAAATAATGGTGGATTATTTGGTTTGAGCACCTTTGAATTTCTTCCCACAAGGTTTTAGGGATTTTGGAAAAGTATAAAGACAAATCTCTTTGTAAAAGAGGCCTAGAAGGCATAGTAAGCCTGTTTTGTTGAAAGTGTCTCAAAGTAACCTATTGTGTAGTTGTGATATGTTGAAAGGTGTCCTGATGGGTCTTCGATAAGATTCAATTCTTTTTCTAAAAGAATACCATTAATAAGTTATACCCGATTAAGTTGATTTCTAATGCTACATGAAACTTGAGTGAATTGGTTGAGTTAGTGTGAACTTGAGGGTTTGGTGATTTAATAGTTGTTTTGTTGGTTGATTTTTTGTTGAGTTGTGTTGCAAGACCTCCCCTGATTGCATCAATTTTTACCCATTATAGTTTTTCTTCTATTTTATCAGTGAGCGTGTATATGTTTCTTCTCGATGAGGTTTCCATTGGCATGATGCAAAAACTTGATATGATTTGTAAACTTCGCTCCAATCACCTTCATTTATCCAATAAGTATTTATCGGTGAAATGTTAGTCACTATCTTCCTGATTACGCACACATGTTATCTTTAGGGTCTTTGATCACTATAACTTGATTCAAGTCTTCCCGATATGCAGATAATTTTCAAATAAGGGGAAAGGACTTGTAAATCATAAAGACATACAAATGATCTTCGCGATAAGAACCAATTGCTTTCAAATATTTTGCTCAACTATGATCAGAGAGATGATTATATATCAAAGGACATATTAATGGGATCATTAGTTAACATGGGTTGCAAAATGGATCTTGTCACACAAATTTCAACAATTTGTATTGATCATTAAATTAAGGTGTGGAAAATTTTTGTAGTACATGGAAGATGGGTAGATGAAGGCTAGTGAAAAATGTGGGATCTTTCCAGTTCTAACAGCGGCTCTGATTAGGGATGTATACCCCTTGTGGGTGTAGCAATAATCCAATTCTCTGGGAAAGTAGACCAAATGTCTTATTCATATGGTATGGAAATGGAAGTGAATTTAGGAATGGTGGAAATGGAGGTGGAGTGGAATCCTATACTACTATGCATGGAAAATAATTATTTTAAGATGTTTCTCAATAATTTTCCATGCACTGGCAATTCTTGACCTTTTCCTAGGTTATTGCGCATGGAATATTAAGAAAAAATATATTTTAGGAATTGTCCATGCACTAGAAATTCTTGTTCTTCTCCCATCATGTTCTAGAGGTAATATGAATCTTCACTAGCTTTGCCAATAATGACAAATGGTCCTAACCATAGAGCTTCAAATTTCCCATGCTTCCCTTTGTCCCGAATCCTAGCATTCCACATGAGAACCATGTCATTTACTTCAAATTTTTTATTTTTAGCCCTTTTATCATATAGGTATTTCATCTGTAATTACTTCTTCTTATTGTGTTGGTGAGCTTGGTTCCTAACCTCATCAAGTTCCACTAACTCTTCCATCCTCTCCTCCATAGGTTCAGGAATGTCTAATCTTCTTGCAAGATGAACTTACATACTAGTAATAGGTTATGAAAAGGGAGTCTAGCTTGAGTTCCATATACAAGTTCAAAAGGTGATTTTCCAATTGTCTTGTTTATAGTGATTCTATCTACCCATAAGGCTAGTCTCAACTTGGAATCCCAATCCTTTTTGTTATTATCCAACATTCTTTTTATGATCTTCAGAATGCTTTTGTTGCTGGATTTACCTTGGGCATTTTCCTATGGATGATATCGTGAAGAATATGAGATTACTATACCATAGGATTGAAAAAATTCCTTGAATTTATCTAATCTGAAGCACATCCCATTTTCAGTTATAATTCTTACTGGCACTCCAAATCTGGTGATGATATTCTCCAATAAAAAATTTATTACAACCTTACTAGTTGCTTGTTTGGTTGGTATAGCTTCCACCCATTTTGTAAAGTAGTCTGTGGCTACTAATATCAATATGTGTCCTCCACTAGATTTTTCTGCAATCTCTCCTATGAAATCAATTCCCCATTGGTGGAATGGAGCCTCAACTTGCAAAGGTCTTAAAGGAAATTCCCCTTGATAATTCAATTTACTTGAAAACTTCTGACATGCTTCACATTTCCTAGTATAATCATAGGCATCATTGAAAAATTTAGGCCAATAATAACCTGCCCTTAACTCCTTATGTGTAGTGTATTTTGCTAAGAAATTCCCTCCACATACTCCATGAATTTCTTTCAAAATATGCCTTTCTTGATTTTCATTTAGGCACAATAACAAAACACCATTCCTATTTTTCCAATATAGGTTCCCTTTCATGAATACATACTTTGAAGACTGTAGTTTAAGAGTCTTTCTCTTGTTATCATTAAAACCTTTAGGATATTTCATATGTTTAAGATAAAACACAATATCAATGTACCATGGTGTGTGCTCAATACTAGTAATCATGTTATCTTCATCATTCAAATTGTACACTTGGGAAACTTCTATATTTGTTTCAGCCATTAGTTTAGCTAATCCTTGTCCTCTTATGAGCTTAATGATTTGGAACTCAATGTGGACTTCTTGGATTTTGTTTATCCATTGGCACCTACGGCCTATTACTTCATATTGTTCAAACACATCTTTTACTACAGCATTAGGTACATAAGCTATCACTTTTTCTCCCACCAGATATGATCTAAATGCTTTAACAACTTTTACTAATACATATGCCTATTTTTCTACATCGTCATATTTCAACTCTGCATTTTGGAGGGATTTTTTGAAGAAAGAAATAGGTTGTTCATTCCCCTAATCATTTTTCTGTTGCATCATTGTTGCAATTGTGTGATAGGACTCAAATGAAAATATTTGTAAAGGCTTACTAAAATAAGGGGATTTCAACACTGGGGCCTCCTTAATTTCTCTGTTGATGGATATGGATGCATCTATTGCCTTAGTTGTCCAATCAATATTTGCACCCTTCTTTAATCTCTTTGAAATTGGTTTCACAATCTCAACAAAATTTGATATAAATCTTCTCACAAAATTGATTTTCCCAAAGAAGGACTAGATGGCTTTAACTGTCTTGGGAATAGGAATCTTATCTATGGCTTCCACCCTTTTTAGATCAATCCTTACCCCTTCTTTGGACACTATGTGCCCCAGTAGCTTCCCTTCTGTGACTAAAAAGTGGCACTTTTTAGGATTTAAAGAGATGCCATATTCAATGGCTTTGATGAAACTTTTTTCTAGATACTCAACATGATCCTCTGCCTTCTTTGAATATGCAGTTAGGTCATCCTAGTATACCACCATTATTCTTTCATATACACATGTTCCCCATGATGTGGTGAAGGTTGTTTTGTAGTGCTCTGATTTCTTAACTTTCACCTGGTTATAACCTAAAAATTTTCCATCATAGATAGCAGCTCACATCCCATGACCCTCTGCAACATAGCCTCCATGTTTGGGAGTGGATAGTTATCCTTGAGAGAGGATACATTCAAGTTCTAGAAGTCTACACAAAGCCTTATATCTCCATTTTTCTTTCTAACAGGTACTAAATTAGAGACCTAAGATGAATGCCTGATAGGCTTGATGGTACCCCCTCCCTAAGCTTCATAAGTTCCTCATGTATTTTAGGCTCTAAGGTAGGGTTTATGGGTCTTTGTTTCCATCTAAAAGGTTTTGCATCTAATTTCAATGGGATGTCATGTTGGAAAAAATCTTCTCTATATGCTTTGAGATTATCATAAGACCATGCGAAGACATGTTTATATTTACTTAATAGTGCAGTCAACATCTTCCTAATTGTTGGGCTTATCTTTTTCCCAATGTACACCCTTTTATGGGCTACTTCAGTTCCAAGGTTGACTTGTTCAAAATCTTCCATTTTTATTGGTGTTTGTTTCATAAGGGCTCAGTCATTTCCATCAAACACCCTCTCTAGTGCCATGAGTCCCTTAGGAATCTTATTAGTCTTGATTTGAACAAATTCCTTTCCAAGTACAGTTTTCTTTCCATCTACTTCTTCCAAACATGCATTAAAATCAATTTCTTGGGCTTCATACTAATCAATGCAATGTAAGAACTTGATCAAATCAATATCATCATTAAAAACTTGCCAACTATAGATGTTATCGGGGATTGCAGGTCTTGTTTTGAGCTTAACTTGTGAAATTCTTGCTATAGTGACATCATATCTCTTCAAAGCTACATTTTCTAGGAATTTTGCCATTATTTCTTGGACCTATCTATCCATTTAATAGAGAAATCATCAAAAAATTTAATGGTGTCTCATACAAAATTTTTGTACTACTTTAGCCTTTTGTTTTTTGTAGCATACTTTGATCTCACTTGTGAAATAACCAACTCAGAATCTCCAAAAATAATCAGTAGTTTAATTTTGTGTTTGATGACCATGTTCAATCCAATCAGTAGGGCCTCATACTCTTTTATGCTATTTGTACATTCAAATGTCAACAAGAATGAATATTTGAATTTTGTACCCTCAGGTGAGATGAAAACTACTCCTACTCCATTACCTTCTTTACTGCATGCTCCATAAAAATCTATTCTCCATACACCATGCTCATTCTTGGACACATCCCTATCAATTGGATTAGTGTTCAACAATTTAGGTTGTGAATACTCTATTCTAAAACTTCCTATGTCCACATCACATAAGCAATTTATCTGATTTTGATCAACATATTCCAAAATTTGGTTAACTCTTGGTTGTCTATACAATTTAACCTCTTCACCATTTATTGGTATTGTCCACATCACATAAGCAATTTATCTGATTTTGATCAACATATTCTAAAACTTCCTATGTCCACATCACATAAGCAATTTATCTGATTTTGATCAACATATTCCAAAATTTGGTTAACTCTTGGTTGTCTATACAATTTAACCTCTTCACCATTTATTGGTATTGTGGCATAAGATAAGTCAAATTACACATTTCCTCCCACTAAAGTGGTCCATTTTCTTGACAAGAGCATCCCAAAGTGAGGGGGTGTGTCTATTACAGTTATGTCAATTGTGTATGCTACTTGTGGATAAGAAACTAACTTCACTTCTACATCCTTCATTATTCCTACCACAGGAATATGCCTACTATCCATAGCATAGCATGTACCACTAGTAGTGTTCACCCATATGCCAAGTTGTTTCATTACTCCTACTAGAATGATGTTAATGGAAGCTCCTAAATCAATCATGCAATTTCTCACCATTTTTTTATTTATGAGCAATGTGGTAAAAAATGGATCGACTTGTGGAGGATTCACCAATTTGTCACCAAGAGAAACCTCAGGGACTTTTATGTCTCCCTGCTTGCCACTACTATTTTTGGTGATTTCTTTGTTTTCCAAGTTTGTGTTTCTATTGGTTCCATTGGATATTAGTTGAATAAAAATGTCTCTATATTCTTTTATCTTCATCATTTCCAATAGTGGCATATACATCTTCACTTGGGACAATGCTTGTGTGAAATCAAATGAAGAGGCATTTTCTATTTTGGCTATCATCCTTTGTTCCAATGGATCTCCTTCATTTTCCTCATTTTCCTTTTTATTTGTTTCATCATGTTTATGTTTTCTTTTGTATAATTGCTTGTCTTCTTCTTTAGGAACATGCCTTTTCCCATTTTCTTAAGCTCCTTGTTCTCTACCTTCTTTAGTTTCTCCTGCATTATTTCTTTATCTTTCACAAACAATCCTCTTGGAGTGCCTTCATTTGCATTTTTCATTTTGTTTCTTAGCCTCTAGTTGTTTTTTTCTTTCTCCACTGTAGAAATGGTTAACTCTTTGATCTCTTCCTTAGTTGGCCTCCTCAATTTATACTTACTTGACTTAGGTGGTGTATAAGGAGGATGTGATTCATCATTTCTTTCATTATCCTAATAAGAGAATACCTGTTGTTCTGCCATGTGAATATTGTACCTCTAGTTATTTACATCATACTCATAGCCTTCATCTCTTGAGGATGTGTATTCTTCTTTGAATGGATGAAGGGTATGTGAAGTTAGGTATTGTTGGAAGATGAATTACTCTAAGAGGGGGGGTGAATCAGAGTAATGTGCAAATTTAACTTTTGAAACTTGAAATGTAGATATAAATGATGACCTTGAGAAACATCAGAGTGAACCCACTTAATTTACATGGTGTACTCTAACATATCAAAGAGATTTTTTAGGAGAATGGAAAATTGACAAAAGACAGTGTCAAAGCATGTTATTAATTGTTCATGTAAATTTGATTGAACAATTCCTTTTAATACTTTATTTTCACAAGACTCCATGAACAATTTCATAACAAAATTAACCGCTTAGTCAAGTATCAGAGCATTGCATGAGTTGTATTGACTGATTTGAATGATTGATATGAAATGTGGCATAACAATGATGAATATGAAAGACTAATAATTAAGCATTTGAAAACATATCAAAATCAGACACATAAAAACACCACATAACACATAATTTTTCTTGAGTGGAAAAACCATCTTGGGGTATAAAAAACCACTTGAATAATTCCTTTTATTATTTAGAGCACTAAATTTGTTACAATTTAGGAGCACCAACTCCAAGAACAAATTGAAGCACCCACTTCAAGTTAGGAGCACCAACTCCTTTTGAAAAAGTATCTTTATGAAATTGCAAACTATTAGGACCTTATAACTGCACTAATGTCTGTAGTCACAAAATATCAACAGAGCACAAATATATGATTTTCAATAATTCCCATTACAATGTGTACTGATTATGATAGTACGAAATAATAATCTCACTGAAATCTGAATGAAATCTCTATTTTACAACCAGAGATGCAAACAACACAAACTCTCTTTTATCATTTTTTAAACTTCAAAAATGATTGTCAAAACCTTTCCAAAGTATTCTATTTTAATATCAAACCCTCATCACCAAGTAATAGCTAAAATCCATGCATTTATACAATAAATGAATATAGTTAAGAAACAAAAACTTTATTTTGAATCACCAATAACTGTGAAACCCTTGAGTGAAGAACTCAGGTTATGTAACACTGAAACCACTTTCTTTAAACCTTAACCATATTCAGTTATGCAATTAAGAGACATAAGATATTTCCATATTTTAAGACCAATACATATCATGGTGACCAAAAATATATTACCAACTAGCGAAGAGAAGATCATAATTACCTCAGTGAAGCTCCCAACTTCTAGTTCCAGCTTGCAGAACAGTAGCAAACAAAGTTCATGGCTGCAAAAATTAGGGTTTCAAACCCTATGCAAAGAAAACTTCTTATTTCTTGGTTATTTCCTTTTTACCTTTTGTTTTCTAACAATTTCAAAAACTTTTCCCAAATTGATAATCATTTGAAGTCTGTGTGATGTCAACAACACAAATGATAACTTTATTATTGTTGTCAACACATGAGTCATTGTCCACATGACCTATTTACCACATGAAGCCATAATGCACTTTGACTGACAATTCATCAAGTGTTTATACCACGTAATGAATCAATGAACCCGATGTCACAATAACAAACCATGTGAAACACAAGAAGCCCGATACCATGCTATGTGAGATTCAATACAATGTCATTGCCATGTTAAACATAAAAAAAACTCGATACAATATCACTTTAAACATTGTTGCCAAATAAACATTTAGCCCGATGATAATTTAATATCATATGCAAAATGTGAGGGCTCAATCAATAATAAAGACAAGTATTTGTGAAGACCAATGCTAAGCCAAAGTCCAAGTAGTCACCTTTGTGTATCAACCAAGATGTATAAGAATGTGTGCTAGAAAAATTCAAACAAGGTGAAGCACATCTTTTTAAATACCTTGTGAATTCAAATAAGTCTCATAATTGGATTTCAACATTACCTTCATTTGTATATTCCTTATTAATGCCATGTAATCATTGAAATCTGAACATTCCAAACAACCTGTATGAAAGAATAATCCCATGTGATATATATATATATATATATATATATATATATATATATATCCTTTGCACATGAATCCAGCATGATCAATACCACAAAACAAAACTGAAAGTAAACCATCAAAATCATTGTCCACAAAGTACTGAATATGCCAAGTACTAAATACACCAATAACCAAATGCACCAAGTACCATAATTCCAATTCCAAACCAAGATCAATATGATAATATCAACTGAAACAATATACCAGTCAAACTGAATATCCTGAACCTGTTGCATGATCATCTTGAATGACCTGTAATAATGCTTTATCACACTGTCAATAACCATTGATCATCTTGAACGACTTGTAAATATTGCTGATGCCAAAATTTGATGAGGTAACAGAGCCTTATGGGAAACTTAGTTTAAGGGGGACCTGTTGATGATGTTTTTTGCACAGCAACAACTTAGAAAAAATATAAAATCCTATCTCTCTTAAGAGGTAAATCACTATCAGCAAGCCTCAAGAGATAACCCCAAGGTCTCTAATGTTAGGTCTTGACAATGCATGAACAACCCAATGATAAATGTGAAAATGCTGGTAATCACAATGAGACCTTACTACAAGTAAAATACTGAATCTCAATTTATCAGATCTAACAATGTAATGATACTTCAATTCAAGATCTGACTCAATGATAAAGAAATAACAAAATATTAGGGCCTTAAAGAGATTTCTAAATCTAATACTACTCCTAAGATTAACAATGTAAATGACCAACATTGAAATGGACCAATCCCTCAAAACTAATCTCGACTTGACCCAGATAAATTTGCAATCTTATAGAAACAGTGCAATCTTCTAGAGTGTTAAAATTTTCAAATCATGAATATTTATTCAAACAACCCTATTACAATTGAAATGAATAAACCCTCACGATTGAACTAAGCACAATGAATATGAAGTCCAGGCTAACTTTGCAAAGCAACTAACAATCAGTTGGTTGCGAAAAGTATGGACCAGGGATTGCTGCAACACTTCAAATATCAAATCATAAACACCATTGAATCGAATCTAATCTAAATACTAACCTTCACAAAGCAATTTTAAAGATAGAATAACAAGAACCATGCAAGACAAGAGAATACAAGTATGGCACCAAATCACAATATCATTACTTGCATTCAAATTTGTCCACTGTAGCAACAATTCTAGCTTTTTGTTACAATATTTTCCTAAGAATACCTACTTGCTATCTTTCCCTACTTAATCCGCTTCTAACTATTTTTGCTCTATTCTGCTTCTATGTTCTAACCCTTACAAATGAGGCGAAATGCCCAATATATAGAATCCCCCCAAAATATGTTGGCTTAGCAAGAGTTTTGCAATATTAATTCGGCACAACCAGTCGCCCAAGGAAAATTAAAAATGGAATAAAGGAATGCATTAAATGCGTGAACTACACCCAGGTCAGCTTGGGATTCCCAATGTAGCTAGGACCAATGCAGGGCGGGATAATGGGGAAGCACAAATCTCAATGTAGTTGGGCATTAACTGCATTCCCCTTTGTCTTTATTTTGATCCAAACTTTCATGTACTTTCAAGAGTTCCCCATCCAAGTTGGCCATAGGTGGTAAAGGAAAAACCCTAAGTCATCTTTCAATTGATGCAATCTCCTCCCTTGATTGTTTTACCAACCTATCCCAATCCACCTTATATGTTAGGTATTTGTCAATGACAACAATGTATGTGGCCGCATCATCTAACTGATGCTAAAAAATGGAATCATTATTAATTGGGGCATAAACATCATGCCAACACTTCCTCAACTGTTCCAAGCTCAGGTACTTGGGCATGATCTTCCTTCTTCTTGTCATAATTTCAAAGAAGGTAATGGATCCATTGTAAACACTGGCCAAGGTATCATCAATCTGCCTCCTCTATTTGTAAATCTTGTTCAACACTTTCTACCTAATTTGCAATGCATCATACCACTCCCATGGTTCGAAAGCTCTGGAGGAAAGAAGAATTCCATAACTTACCAACTTATCCCTAGTGTACTCCATGATAGTTCTGGTTTTCCGTAGCAGGAGATCTGTGTCTTCCTTATCTTGTGCCAACACTTCCTTCAACCAATCAATTGCCCTTATGGCATCCTTCCCAATTGATAGAATCTCCTTAATGGCCTCATTACCTTTGGTCCACACCCCTTGCAGCCAATTCATTGTGGCAAGATTGGAAGCCTTCATCTTTTCAAGTTCGGTAATGGTCTCCTGAGGCAAAGGATTCACAGCAAAAATCGAAGGGTTAATGGATTGCAGGGGCTTCATTAATTCCTCCAAGCATTTCCTGAGATTTTCATTTTCTTTCTTCAACTCATGCTTGGTCTTTATTTCCTTCCTCAGCCTACCCACGATGACTGCACTAGAACCCTCATAATCTTCAATATCCTGTTCAACAGAAGTAGGCCCCAAGTTGAAAGTCTGGACATTATAATCCTTTCCAACCACATTATCTCTATTTTTATTTGGAACAGGGGTGGCTATGTGAGCAAATTTATTATGACCTTCATCCCTTTCAATCCTTGAAATCACCCTAGCTTTCTTTTTACCTTTATCTTTTCTGATTTTAGCTAGTAGCTCATCCCAATTCGGTGGACTATCTTCCACAACAACCTATTTTCTCCTTATTTCATTATCTAACCAACCAAGAACAACGGATTCCAATTGCACCTCACTTTGTTTCTCCTCTTGCTGATCCTTAGGTACCTCCTCACTCACATTTTATTTCTTAGGAATTTCATCTGTCTTACTTTCTTCTTCTTTAACATGTTCTTCCTTATGCTTGAGTGATGGGACCTTTACTATTTCTTCTTTTCATGGAGGGACTTCTTCAGTTCTAATAGGGGAATCCACATATGCAACCAAGGGGGATTGCATTATCTTTTCCACTTCTGCTTCTACACTATGAAGATCACCTTCATGAAATTCCTCTCCTTTAGTATTTGGATGATCTTCAACATCCTCTGACTCACCTGGTTTTCTTTGAGCTTCATGAGTGGAAGGCACATCACCACACTACTCCCCATGAGAAACAACCAGAGGAAGGTCCACCTTAGGCACACTATCCTTAGGAGAAGGAGTCCTAGACCTCCTTATATACACCTTGGCCTTCTCCTCTGAACTTTCAACATTTACCACTAGTGGGGTAACTTCTTCCTCCCCTACTTTGGAGCTTGCCTTCTCTGACAATTTTATGATCCTTCTCCTCTTAGGTATTGGAACATCAACCTTTGAATTCTGCTCTTCAGTTTCCTTCTGCTCAGAATTCTTAGTTCTTGTCCTCTTCTTAGCCTTTGGCCTTCTTTGCTTCTCTGCTTCCTGTGCCTCCATCTCTTGAACACCCTTTATCCTAATTTTGAAAGGAGAATCCAACTTACCCTTGCCCTTAGGATCCTGCTCAGTCAACTCCTCAGAGGTGGAGTGAGGATCCAAATCCCCCATCAGTGCATTGTACATCTTCATTTTCCAACTCCCATAGCTTGTGCTTTATCCACATCTTGGTGGATTTAATAACTAGATCCATCAACTATTTTAATTCTATCTTTTCCTCTTCCAACCAATCTATATCACCAATTGGTCTGTCCTTTATTGCCTCATAAGCATGATCTTGGATCAATTTTCCATCATCCTTGAGTTGGTCCAGGACTGCCCTCACATTTTATAATCTGATTGACTCTACTGGCATCTGAGATAACTTCTTCTTCCTAACCTCAAATTCATCACTACAATTGGCCTAGTAGTCCTCCAAGTCGACCTTATGGCTATACTCTTTGCTAGCCTTCTTTTGAGCTTCTCCTGTAATATCAAATATGGACCTCTTGGAGTGGAAAGATAGACCAAGGGTACTCATTTCTTCCTCTGAAGCCTGGGCGGAACCAATGGAAGGACAAACCTCTCCAGTGCAAATCCTTAGTGGGAAGTCCCCACCAAAACCAGTCTTATGCTTGTCTCTCTTAACAATAGCATCAAAGTCACAAATTCGCCTAGTGACTTCTAGAATTATGATGTGATCAGTAGGATATCTTGGAAGTTTGTATGGGGCCCTCTATTAACCATCAATCTGAATGTAAGAAAAAGTTGGGAACTGAATAAACCATGCCATATATTTCCTAATGAGTTCTTTTGCCTGATCTGAAACTCTCACATGCTCTGCACCTTGAAGCAATCTAGTAATGTGCATGGTGAATGCATCATTCACCCTCCTATAGCTAGAGCTCCCTGAATGAAATTGAGGCTAAACCTCATAGATGATATCCTATCCAAAGATGCCCCTTGTACTCAATCCTTTATAGGGGTGGAATCTAGCAAGTGCATAGACCAAATATGAAGTCATTGTGAAGGTCTTTGTTTGCAACCATTGGACAATTTCCTGTGAATTACTTCACTGATGACCCCTGCCCAATGGTAGTTAATCTTCTCCTGCTCCATCCTAACAATCACATGGCACATCCAGTTTTTGAACATTCCAACACTCTTCAATCCCACTAGTCTACTAAGAAACATGATGGCATCATAGTACTCCTTGAACTTTGCTTTGAATAGCTGCTTGGGCAATTTGGAATAGTGAGACTTGGGATTCTCTAGCCAAGAATTGATAAACTATTGTGACTTCACAGTCTGCTCATCGTAGAATTCTTGAGCTACCTTTATGCTGAATGCCACCACATGAGACCTTTCTGGAATATCAAATGTTTGGGCAATGGAGACAGGGTTGAGATTTGCAACAAATCTCCCTTGAAGACCAATAATCCTCTATGTATCACTGTCATAGTGCCTTACACACTCAAGGACCAACTCATAACATTGCACTGTGGAAGGGAAACTAGCCACATGGGACAAACCTGATTCCTTCATTCTTCTAGTCACCAAGAGAAGATCCTCAACCGCCATTCTTTCTTTAAATTCCTTGTAATCCCAGAGGCCAACATTTGTATCAGTCACCTCTAACCAAAATGATGTGATCGTACTCTCATGGACCTTGCTCCTAATGTCTAGCTTAATCCTCCCTGCATCAGACATCGAAGACCCAGTTGCTGCCTTACTAGACTCAACTTGCACTCAACATGAAAATCACAATAAAAACCACAGGAAGGAAACATTAATCCATCAAAACACCATTAGAATAAACCTCATGCAATCAAGGTAATATTGCAATTCATATAAAATGATCCTACTAAACTTTGGGTTTCAGAACCATCTGCAAAATCTGAGCCAAAGAGGAATTTCAAAAAATTATAGGCTAGATGGATTTCAGTAGAATAGTCATGGAAACGCCTACTAACAATTAAATCTGATCATTATCAACCAATAAAAATTTATAAGAGATCATAAAATAGCATGAATTAATAATAAAATGCATTGAAAATCACTAACACATCATGCTACTCCATATTTTATTGCACTTCACCAAATTTTGGGAAAATCCTTCAGAGATGGATTTCCGTGAAGGTATAGACACTTCGTGAAATCCAGAAAAAAAATAGGAACCAAGGACTTCAGGAAAATCTAGCATCAGCGGAAATCCGCAGATAATGTAAATCTTTGACAACCTGCAGATTTCATGAATTCAAAGGAAATCGGGAAAATAGAGGAGATCGGGAAAATCCGGGGTCAAAGGAGATCTGCGAAATGTATGAAACTCTGAAAGTGATAGAAAATTCTAGAAAAGTAGAAGAAACCAGGAAAATCCACTGGAGGTGAATTGTCCCGAGGGAATGAAAAATCCCGGATTGAGGCCAAAAGCCAGATTGCGACATGAAATCATGATTTCACACACATCATCACATTGATCATGGATTTTAGAAGTTTAAGCCTAGGGCAAGCTTAATATGGGATTTCTATAGATTCTCTCAATATTCTAAGCCAATTCGAGAGCACACTCAAGATAAATGACGATGCCCTAAGTTAAACCCCATAGATCTGCCATTGAAGCAAAGACGAGCTCAGAATTAAAACACTTCAACTACTAATTCTTGACTATGGGATTACTCACAACTCTCAAGCAAGTCGTGTTAGAATGCAAATAGATAAAGGACCTTAATATTCACTTTGGAGGTGGTAAATAAAATAATGTTGTACAACCCTAATCATGAAAATGCCCAAATAATGTAGAGAATTAAACCCAAATAATCCCTATAAGATCAAAGCTTATCCGCAACCATCAATTAAAAGAAAGTGGATTGAGAACATACCATTGTAAAGCCCAAATCGGTCCCAGAAACAGCGAGTGCAAACAAGATGGCATCCACGAAGAACAGGGGCCAAAATGCACAAGAAATCGCCACTAAATCGATCAATTCAAACCCAAATGTCCCAAATCCAATCAAAAGCTCAAAGAAAAAACTCTAAGGATGCAGTCCTCAACTCAAATGATGGAAAATAATAAGCATGATGGCATAAAAGACCCCAAAAATCAAGTTAAATACACCCTTCAAAGCATGTACGAAGACATAAATGCGCCCGACAAGACAATCAAAAAACCTGGGAATCCGACAATAAGCCAGAATCTGGAAAATTCTGTCCCACGCGAAAATCCACAAATACCAAAAATCTCTGAACAACAGTGTCTAGTCAGAGTCCAAGCAGGATCTGGGAGAATCTGACCAAGGTGGAAAATCCCGAATCTGAGTAAAAACCCATAATTTATCCAGAACTTAGGATTTTTAATGAATAACCTAGGGAAGGCAATCAAAATAAGCATTTAAGCACATGCCTAAATAAGATAAAACCTCAAAATGAAAGGGCCAAGACACCAAAATGAAAGAGAAAAAGGGTCCCTACCATCAGCAGGTCGTGTGTGCAAAAAATGTACAACAAGACCTTTTGCGCTAAATTGAGTAACCTCTAGATTTTTAGAGAAGTTGGCTTCTTCTGTAATGGGGTTTGGAAAGGGAAAATGAAGCAAATATAATAAAATGAAGTTTAACCTAAGACGATGCACCAAGACTTAATGATGGGCATGATAAATCATAGATTTAAGGGCCTAAATGGTGTTGTAGTGTTCTAGAACATTAGAGACTTAAGATTATAGCATAGATAATTCATTCATCGACATAAAATAGCATTGCATACATTCCTACTGCCAAGAAGAGTCATTAGACATGATTTAGGTAAACATACTTGCATCCAAAATATATAGAAGTTCTCAAATGAAGTGTCCAAACAATAAAAAGCATAGTTCACAGTTTAATCAAATAGCATGAAAAACATAAAGGCTGAACAATTGGCACAGTCTGAGAGTTTTTGCAATTAAATAAAATAGTAATAAAGGTCTGACATCTTTTACTAAAACCAGCGTTTTCCTCCAATTCCGAACCCTTTTATCATCAATAGAGAAAGTATATATAACAGGAAAACCTCCCACCACTTCAGAGAGCAACAACAGAAAATATTTCGCAATCCTTGGCAATGATGCAAGAATCAGAATATTCCCAAAGTTGTTACAATAGAAAGGATCAAGAACCAAGCATTTGGTTATCCTAGGCACAGGTGCATCTTCTGCAATGATGGGGGTCATCCTGGTTAGGCCTGATTAGACAAGTGTCACCCTCCTGAGCGAATGATAATGACATGCAGTAGCCAATAGCCTCATTTGGTTCATATAATCACTTCCCTGTATATGAGATCCATTGGTTAGGAACTTGGCAGCCTTTCACTACCTATATGAACCTCTCTCGCTTCACCACAGAGGATTTGTGTTAAAGCTACATGTGTCAAATGAGTAGAGCCTTCACCAACAATGGAGGGAACAATCGTCAGTCAGGCGCAACAGAGACGCGTGGCAGCATTTCGCTTCCTTGCGGTTGCTACTTCATTTCCACGCTACAATATTTGTGAACATTAGACACATAGCAAGTGTATACTACAGTCAACAACTATGGGGCCTGCTAGATCCTTTTAGGAACAAGGGCTTTGTGGCAGCATTTCACAGCCTGATGAGACGTCAAAGAAACAAGAACAAAAGTATCTCGTAGCTGCAACACGTGGAATCATAGCGGAGTTTCCTAGGATGTGAAAGGAATGTCAATACTCAGAGTTGCGAAGAGTAGACATGTGGAATGATAGATCAAAGCCTTGATAAAAGGCTGAGCAAAATTTGTGATGCACAGGCCAGCGCATAGAAAAATAAACCTAAAGGGAGTTGGTTAAATATTTATTAACAACTTTTGGTGACTATCAGGAGCATTTCGACTAAGGAATGGAGAACCCAAAATTTCTCTAGTTTTGTAGACCAAAGTGCCATTTCATTAGGTCAATGGAGTTAGAGATTGGAAAGAGCCACCTACAAAGGCAACCATTCATCCTCAGACAACTTCACCATGTTGCTCAAATTCTCTTGTGCTCCACTTAGATCAATAGTTTCTTTGTGAGGCAACACATTCGGTAAATTGGCCCCTGTTTCACAATAGAATAGTAGCTATGAGAGTGGATGAATGACTCCCTCAATGTCGGTCACCGTGGGAGGATCACTAAAATCCTTGAAAACCTCTAGATCATTTTCCTTCTCTTCTATCTTTTCTACAATCTACTCGGTCGTGGCAATAGAGCCATCCTCAGAATGGGGACGACAATCCCATCTTGCTCAACTCAGAGAAACTTCCTTGTATGCTATCTAATGTCTTACTCAAAAAATTCTTAACTACTTTAGTGTGCTAGAAGGCGGAGTGGCAATGGATGAACCTATTTGTTGTTTGAGCAGTAGCATCCCGATCTTCAATACCCGCTCTAACAAGGCTCTCATCAGAGACCGAGTATAGCTTGATGAGTAGATCTTTTGCTTCAAGAACCTTCTCCAAGATGAACCATGGGAACTGTTCAACCGTATGATGGGCCTTTTGGCTCAGCTTTGATGCCTTGGCGATAAATCAGAGGGTAGGCTGTAGTGTTAGGCAAAAGGATTTAATTTTTTCCTAGTGGGAAATGTATAATTCCCTAACCAGGGAAATGATGTCTGGATATGTAGGGGGAGGCAGGAGAGTGCTTTTAAGAGAAGCAATTTCCACGTTTCTTGAAATAATTTTCTCAACCAATTCTACCCTTTTCTTTTTCTCGGATGCTAGCTGTTCCATAGAGCTACTCATTTCTTTATTCCAGTTCTTCTCAACCCAAGAGTGATTTGTTAAGTAGTCGTCTAGAGAAGACTGTCTCTCAAATTTCTTCCTCTAGTTGAGCCTTTAGGCCTTTAAATTCAACCTCTTTTTCTTGTTATTTCTGCTCATAATGAGCTTGTTGGTGCTCCAATGCTTCATTCTTCTACGCCATTCCTTGACTGAACTCAAGGTGAAGTTGCTCTAGTTCATCATTCTTCAGTTGTAGATTCTGATTCGCTTCTTGATTCTTAGATTGTAGCTCTTTTATCATGCCAGGGTCGGACACCTGAGTCTTCGCAAGTTTCCCCTGAAGTTTGTTCTTCTCATCCTCTATTGCCAGCACCTTTTTCATCATACGGGCAATATCTGCCTCTAAGGATTTCTCTTTCCTCTCTAGAAAACTAACCCTCTCCCTTGCTGCTTTAAGCTGCTCATCCTTCTTCTTTAGCTGGTGACCAGTTTTAAGGAAGTCGGAAGTGAATACCCATTGTGTTTCCTCCATGATTTCAACTTTATCTTGCAGTCGGGCCACCTTCATGTCGAGTCCTACCTCATATATCTCATAATCTTCTGGTTGCATTTCTCCCCGAGGCTTGCTTACCCTTGGGTACATGGTCGTGAACTTCAATTCTTGTCGGGCCTCATCATAAAGAGCCTGTACTTTATGCTTAGTAGAAACATTGTCATCTTTTTCCCTGTGCTTTCTCATTCTATTTTTGTGTGCCTCTTTTCTACAATCTATTTGTGCTATGAATTCAGCTGGTGATGAAACTAGTCCACCTGCAAAAGGAGCACTAGAAGGCAGGGCATAGGGATAGGTAACCTTCATAGGTGTAGACATTTGTTTCTTTTGGAGAGTGATAGTTTGTGGAGAGAAGTGGGGCACGCTCAATAGTTTGGTTTGAGAACCAACAACAGGGCTAGTCATTTGTAATTACTCAATTGGGGAATTAGCCATAAGGCTCATTGGCTGGGATGGTGGAGGAGTTATCAATGGGGTGTTAGCTTGTTGCGATAGAAAATAATCTACAATAATAGGGGAAAAAGGAGCACTCACAAGGGGAATGCTTTATGAAAGTGAGGCAAGGAGAGTCTAAGCAGTAGCAGTGAGCGTAAGGGTCCGTGGAGGAGTAAAGACGAGCGGAGTGGTTTGTGAAAATTGGGTGAAACCTCTTGAATATGTTGGATTAAAAGTGGGAGGTAGAGGACCAACACTCATAGTAGGGAAAGCTAGTGGTGCAGAGGCAGATACCAAAGAATGAGATGCAAGAGGAGGAGTGAATTTTACCTATTGATTGGTCATTGGTGGCTCTAGAAATGTCAGCGACTCCCCCTCAACCTCCTATTCTTGGCTAGTTGTAAGCACATTGTCTCCAGTGGGTTCTTACGAATCATCTCTGATAATGCTCTCCATGCGCTACCATTTCACAGGTGGGGTCTCTTTAGCTTCAACAGTCATCTCCATTTTATGCAATGATAACCTAGCTAGTTTAGCAACCCAAGTGAGTGTATAAGAGCCCCTTGATATATTAAAGCGCACATTCATGGCCACATAGGTGGGCTGTTCAGGGCCTTTTTCCTTTGGTGCAAATGAGGCCGATGTCACTGCTTCCTCCTGCTCTTCGGACTCTCCCTCCGGGTCCCTGCTCCTATTAATGCTAGAGCTTGGGCTGGGGTGGCCTTCCTTCTACCATTTATCAAATTCTTGGTCATCCTTCAGATTATTGTAAGGAGCATCCAATTGTGTTGTTTCTTGGTGATACTTTCAGAAAGCCTCTATTTTTTTCTCACTCCATTCCTCATCCTTCTTCAACCTATTGTACATGTCATGCTCCATGAGGACATTATCTTGGGTCACTGCCATAGCAAAGTAGAACTTATTCCATGGCCATCTAGTATCTTACATAGGAATATGTGCTAATTCAACAAAATTTTCATTTTTGTCCACCCACGGGTTACGCTGCTTCTCCCAATAAGGTAGGGGAACATGGGTAACTCTCATGTGTGGCTATGACAAGTCGTCGAAAGGGTTGTATTTCCACATATCATTTACCAACACCAACCCTAGATAAGCTAGCTTATCCTCCAACAACTAGTCCAATTGTTTCTTTATCAGAGTTACTGACTTGAAATTCTTCAGACAAGAGAAGAATCCCTTCTTATTGACACTTTTGCTGCTACAGAAGGTAAAATCAATGATACATACCTGCTGAAACATTTCGAGTGTGAGAACCTTATCTATGACATAGGCCAGGAGCAGGAAAGGTTTACCAGTAAAGCCCTGTATTTGGAGAATCATAAAATCCTTGCCTAAGAACTAGTCACAGGTGGGGGTGAAACTCTGCATATATCCGGTATGCTCCTTGTCGAGCCTAATTATGTCACCCTTTCTGATTAAATCATGCAAGACTTGAGGTATGAAATAGTCTGAAAATGCATAATAATCATATGAAGTGGAAAGAAAAGGCGTCCATGTGGACATTGGCTTCCTTTTATTCTACTCATCAAAAATTAATAATGAAAAAAATCGGGCGAAGAAATCCAAGTTTTGATGTAGAAACATGTGGACCAGGAAAGAAAGAAACCTAAAATTTTTATCTATTGGGTAATTCTTTATTTTTCGTATCATTTCCTCTACCATAAATTCAAGAAAATCATACTAGAAGAGATCATGTTGCTTGCAAAATTGGAATGTCAGTCCCAGTTGAAAAGTTTTGACCTTCTCATCAGAGTCTCAGCCACACAAAAAAGCTAGCATGGACATGGCATCCTGTAGGTCATCACGTAATGCGCCACGTGACAATTGAATACTTGGCAGTTTAGTGGCTGGGATGCCTTTCCTACCAGTCTCCTCGAACAAGAATTCTGAGTTCTTTTTCATCGCCCTCCATATTTTCTCTCCTTTGCCAAAATAAAAGGACTCAATGTTCTCTCTTCTTTTACTTGGGTCTAGGATACATAGCATATGCTAGATGGCCTGAGGGGTGATGTAAACTCTTAATTCCTAGCCCTTGATGTAGTGGGTGTTAGGGTTATAACGCTAGATGGCAGTGTCAACAATCTTCGAGCAGTAGTGCACCAATGGGACCATGTATTGAGGAAGACCACTGTACCAAAATTTCTTTGCCATAGATTGGTCTAATTTTGGTGTCGTCAACCTTGTGCAAGCTGCCTCTCTTAGGGACTTAGGTTTTTTCACGAGCAGTGGATCGAAGATATTATCCCATTTCTCTTCAACCCTTTTTTGGTTTCTGCAATCCTTGGGCTTTTTCAGCTCTTTTGTATAGGCTCTCTTCGGCTCTCTTCAGCTTGCTGGTATACCAGGTATAGCATTAAAAAAAATACTCATAGAAATATACCTCTTCAAAAGATTGTATGGCTGTAAACAACTCCTGGCCAATTTCTTCTTGTATGGGCTGAGATGAACTCTATGACATTTTTCTTTGGATAAAGACCTCTGCAAGTTCTTGGCTCTGCAATTTTCCTCAGCTTTGGATACACAAAAGAAGAACAACTATGCACCTCTAACTTTAGTGTTTGTGAAAAGAATTTGACTTATTAAGCCTTCTCATGCAATATTTGAAAATATTTCCTCAAGGTGGTAGGCGAAAGCATGTCTTTTGCATTTAATTTGGCATGTACTGTTAATTTTTCAATTTGTGCAAAATGAACTGCTTGCTATTTTGAGGTGGTTGGAGTTCATTATTGTGTTTGGCAATTGTGTGATACACTGTGATCCCCTTGGAACTTGAGCCAGATATTTTCTTTTTAACCTTGCGTTAGTATGCACTGGTAATTAATATCCCGACTAGAATGATTACACCAAAACAAATGATCACAGCCTGAAAAGATATGAATATTGCCTTGGGCTCTAGGAAATGCCTATGAGATGACACAATAGCCTACAACAATACATCTTACTATCAATGAGCATCACCTTTTTAAGCTAATTAATTAGCTCTTATTAATCTAGCACGCATCGAGCCGTACGCTCCCAGATGCAACTCACTTGGAAATGTGAGCAAACCCAGGCATGCCTTTCAAGTTGGAAACTAGTTATTATCACTGTAGACATCCAAATTTGGACACTTAATTTATCCAAATTTATCACTTTTCATCTAAACATCCTCTTATCCGAGTTAATTAAGTAATATTACTATTATTTAATTAATATCTTTAATTCTGCTAAATCCCTAAGGTATTTAATTAATAATTAAATACCTCTCTTTAATCCCCTTTTCATCAAATAAATTAAATAAATATTACATTTATTTAATTCCTCACATGCCATTTTCATCTAATCCTAATCCATCTCCTAATTTCTTCATTAAGGATGTGCACATGCCTAATCCTTGATTAGGATGTGTCACATCCTCCAACTTTTGCAAGTTGGCTTCTAATCCTCCATTTTCTTCTAATTACTGATTAATTAAGCCTAATCATTCTTCAAGGAATTTTTAATTCCTTTTTATTCTTCCTAGATTCCCCTTTTTTATATGTGAATTTTTAATTCACATTCCATCCTTCCAAGGCTTCTAGAACCTTGGACTTGTCACAATCTCCACATGTGACCAAGTCCCACCTTTTTGGAGCCCACCTTTTACCCTCTAGACTTTCATAGGAATGTGAATTTTTAATTCACATTTATATCCCCAACCACCTTTCTTTTTCCTATGTAGATTTTTGAGAAATTCCAAAATTCCTCAAAAGTCCCTTTCACTCCCACTTGGGGACAAGGAATCTCTTTTTGAGGAAATCTCCTCACTCCCCAAGGTGTATATCCTTTTTCCACCTCATGTACCTTCTTAACACCTCATCTCCACCTCATATCCCTTGTCCACTTCACCCTCCACATGTCAAGATGTGAGGGCTTGTGGGTTCTCAACCCACCATAGCCCTTCATCTTGACCTTGTTGGATCAATCTTGCCCGTTGAATTCTCTAGAGAATTCAAATTCTCCTATAAATACCCCCTCCTCAAGGGCATTTTCAAGACTTTGGATTTGAGCAACCTTATGCTGCTAATTTTGCTTTCCCAAACACTTTGCATTCTCATAACTACATGCTGCTAATTTACATCCTCAATCATCTACTATCATCTAGCCATCCTTTTGATCATTTTGCACATTCAATCTTGCATCTACCTACATTACGAGCCATCTAAGGAGCACACAAAATCATTCCAATTAAGGGCCAACCAAGGAGACATCAACAGCAAGGAAGGTGAAATCATTTCTATCTTGTTTAGTCCATTTTCCTTCTTGTTTTATCACTCCTTTAGCTAATCTTGAGGTGTCTTTGGTATTTTATCACTTGCATTTTAAGTTGTTTTGCACATTTAGAGCAGTAGAAATATCAAGGTATACATTTCTGGCACACCCGGTGGGACCCACAAACGGGTTCTTGCATTTAACCTCTATTTTTGTTAAGTATTGTGCAGGAAAAGGTCGCAGAAAGGCAGAAGCACCCTCTGTTTTACTGTAGAAAGGCGGAAGCGCCCTCCTGTTCACTGCAGAAAGGCGGAAGCACCCTCCTTTTTACTGCAGAAAGGCGGAAGCGCCATCTGTCCTACTACAGAAAGGCGGAAGCGCCCTTTGCTTTACCGCAGAAAGGCGGAAGCGCCCTCTGCCTTACTGCAGAAAGGCGGAAGCGCCCCCATTTTGCTGCAGAAAGGAAGCGCCCCTATTTTTACTGCAGAAAGGTGGAAGTGCCCCTGTTTTGCTGCAGAAAGGCGGAAGCGCCCCAAAATAGCACAGTTTGGAAGGTAAAACAGTCATTTTAGCTTCGTTTTTGCTCCCGTTTTTTGCTATTTTCAAGTAGTAACCCTCTAACATTATTTTGGCAAGAATATTGGTGTTTTTTGCTAATGTTTTGCAGCATTTTGTGGCAAAATTTGACCAAGGACGAAGAAGAAGATAGCTAATATTTGCTTGCAGGGCCATTTACTTGATCAAATTTTTGAAAAAAAAAAATAAAATTAATTATCTTTGCTGATTTCGAACATAGTCTAATTAGGGGGATTGAACTTTGCTGCTTGCTGTGATTGCTTGTTTTTGTGTTACCCAAGGGGGCATTAACTTGTTTTCGCTTTCCCCTTGCACTTCATGTGAGCTTGGGGAGTAGTTGGAGATGGTTAGTGTCTTCTTCCTAGTGGGACCTGCTTGGGGATTTCATCACCCCAAGGGACGATTCCAACCACGTGTACCGGCGGGGCATATAAAGGGGGGAGAACGAAATTTGTACCCCAATCCAGTCACGTCGTAATTGGCGGAGCGTCGAAGCTAGGGTGATACCTAGATAGACTTGAAGAATTGGTTCGAGCCTTCCAGTATCTCGCTGGGGTTCCTGACACATGCTTGTGACGGACTGGTGTTCATGGTTGTGCCTCACGTACCGAGAGTATATCGAGGACTCCCTAGAAGCCTTGTGCATCATAGATTAAGACCTTGTCTTCCCATACCCTTAATATTAATCATAGGATTGTGCTTGCTTGAAGTGTTTTCTATGAAAAATCTATAAAATCTTTGATACTTTGGCCTTACTTTATCATTTTGCGTCCTTGCCATAGCCTTTACCATCAAAACCAAGTTCTGTCCCACTGCAGAAAGGCATAAGCGCCCCTGATTCTGCTATAGAAAGGTGGAAGCGCCCCTAATTTCATTGTAGAAAGGCGGTAGCGCCCCTAATTCACTGCAGAATGCTGTCTACGCCCCTGATTTTACTGTCAACGCCCCTAAAAGCTGTAAACGCCCATAATTTTGCTGTCAACGCCCTTGAAAGCTGTAAACGCCCCTGATTTTGCTGTCTATGCCCCTGATTTTGCTGTCAACACCCCTAAAAGCTGTAAACGCCCCTGATTTTGCTATCAATGCCCCTGATTTTGCTGTCAACGCCCTGATCTTTGCTGCAAAGGGGCGGATTGGCCCTCTTGAGCACCCGAAATTGTCCCATTTGGATTCGTTTAGCCTCTAAATCACCATTTAATCATTCCCAACTATTACCTCACCATCCTAGGCTTCCATTTTGTCAATCTAAGCCTCCCGAAACCTCTATTTGATCCGTTTAAACCTCCATCTCATCATTCCAAATATTTGTTTAACCATTCTAAATCCCCACTCATTCTCCACAATCCTCTTCAATCTGCTTGTTCATTCTAATTTCCTCATATTCCATTCAAAAGTCCATACCCTCACCTAACAAACGCCATAATTTTTACCATTTATATCTCCAAACACTATTCATAATCACCGCAGAAAGGCGCAGTGCCCCAGCCTGTACGCAGTGCCCCGCTTTTATGCAGCGCCCCCGCTTGTACGCAGCGCCCCCGCCTATACGCAGTGCCCCCGCTTTTATGCAGCGCCCCGCTTGTATGCAGGTAGCCCGCTTTATCTGCTTGGTATTTATGTCTGTGACGCCCGCTGTATCTGGCCCACATCTATGACGCGCCCACTTTTCTGCTTGGCGCCCGGCTTATGCTGGCCACAAACTTTATCTGCCAATGCCGCTTTTATGTAAGCGCCCTGCGCTGTATCACGGTAGCCCGGCTTTTTCATAACACCTTATGCAATGCCCTTTACCTATCATAATGCACCGATACGTAAGTAAGCCCTGCGCTGTCGTAGTGCCATTTTGTCACGCCGCGCCCACGTAGCTTCATTAGCGGTCGGCACTTACGCTGATTGGCCCGGTTTATGCAGCACCTTGCCCGGTTATGCGCATAGCCCCACTTTTGCATAGTGCCTTTGTTTTTACATAGCCCCTCACGTTTTTACCCCGCGAGAAAACTAACTACGCACTAACTTCCACGGGGGCTATCATTTTACAAACCGTGCATGTGGATTAACCGTTCAAAACCAAAATTGTTCAATTTTTAAGATCTATCTAGTGGTACCTGCCATTTCCTCCTATCAAGAATTTGACCATCCCAGGGCGGCCACGCCCCGCATCATGGGGTAGACACGCCCCTAACTTCCTGGGGCTGTCATTTATAAACCATGCATCGGATTGACTTCGTTCAAAAACCAAAATTGTTCAATTTTTCAAGATCTATCCAGTGGTACCTTCTATTTCCTCCTATCAAGAATTTGACCATCCTAGGGTGGCCACGCCCTACATTGCAGGGTGGACACGCCCCTAACTTCTTGGGACTGTCATTTACAAACCGTACGTCGAATCAGCTTCGCTTAAAAACCAAAATTGCTCAATTTTTTTTTCAAGCTCTATCTAGTGGTACCTTTTATTTCTTCCTATCTAATCAAACAAATCCATTCCTTTGATCATCTAATCAATCCAAGCACACCAATCTGATCAAGTTCATCCAATCACAATTATCTAATCAACATGATAATCATTTGATCCTATCGAAATCAAACCGATCCGTACTTTAATCAAATTTATCGATCATCTAGATCCAATCATTTTGTCTACAGATCATCAATCATCCCTAATCAGGCTTTTGTCCAATCAGTCACGAGCTTGGCCAAAATCTAATTTGAGCTTTAATTACGTTCCCCATCAAAATATTTTATCCATCCTCTTTATCACATGCGTCATCATGAAGACCCTCACCCCTCCATCAATAGTGGTCAAGGGGCAGCCCTAATAATTATGTGGGCGATGATGGCGGTCACCTTCGATCAAGAAGAATATGACATAGATCCCCTTGATGCTATCGTCACTAGTAAGCTTTCTCCACCCACTTTCCACAATCCAATCACCCCTTCCAGTTATCCCGTTATGTCTTCATCCATGCCTAATCATGCTCCTTATGCCACCTTTGACAATGGATATCCAATATCTTCTTCATCCCCATATTTGTCATGTCCATCTACATCATCCTCTTATTCAACATCCACATCCTCTTATCCTCATCTTCCATCACAATATTCCTATTACAATTCCCCATCCATGGCCCCCCATCATAATCCTCTTTCCCAATCTTCCTATACTAATCCTACATCCCCACCCTTTTACCTTAATCCTACATCCATGTCTCCTCATCCTAATCCACCATCCCAATACCTTTATTATAATCCATCCCCCACATCCTCTTGTCCCACTACACCACCTACATCCTCTTGTCCTAACCTACAATCCATGTCCCCCTATCTTAATTCACCACTCCAATATCCTTACCATACCCCTCCATCCAATCCCATTCCCCTATCTAATCCTAGCCTGCCAATCCCTAGTCCTAATCCTAGTCCACTAATCCATAAACCTTCATCCACTCCCACCTCGCCACCTCAGCCTAGTGTATTCAAGTTTCTCCAAGGACTTATAACAAAGGAAACATCTCCCACTCCACACATTGCAGTCATGGAACCATGCCATCCCAACCCATCATCTATAGTCGTTAGTGACGAGACCCTTCTCCATCCAACACCTATAATTGATGATACCATCACATCCTATGAATCCACTCAACCCCCATCTCCTACCATCACGTCCTCTGAATCCATTGAACCCCCATCTCCTACCATCACATCTTCTGAATCTACTAAGTCCCCATCCCTTACCTTCACATCTACTGAATCCATTGAACATCCACCTCCTACTCGAAGAGTCAATGAACCCATCGATGATGCCCAAATCCATTCTAATGACTGCATTGAATCTTCCATCCCTCCATCTTCCCCACTTGAAGAGTCCCAACAAGACTTCATTACCATGCCTCCCACACACGATGAGTCACGCCAAGAGTCTAATCCAAAGCATGCTAGGATATCCCCTTCTCCAAATCAAGATCCTACCATCCCATCGAGTCCACCTCAAGATCACAGTCCCCCGTCCATTCCATCCCATGATCCCCTTGTCATTCAAGCTTCCACTACTCCATCTCCATCTCCATCTCCATCGCATGAGCCTACTACCACAAATCCAAATCTATCATGGCCCCCCTACTCCTCTCCATCCCATCATCTCCTTCTCATGATCCCCCATCATCAGCCTAAAAATGCTATCCCTAATAATTCACTTGCATATCCCTCTTTAACCTCTACATTCTCCATGGTGGTTTCTCTCTGTAAGAAAAACAAAGCATATACACCAACCCTCCTCTTCCACCTAATAATGAACTCTATCTCTTCCACAACAAAAAATCCTCGCCCTAGATCGAATACTCAAGAAAATGAAACCACAAGGAAGGTTTAGGCCTCATGAGCAAGGTATTATAGACTCATCCAAGCAAGAGCATTTAGACTACAAGGTCTTCGATGTACTACCATGACTCAGCATCCAAAAATGTTGGTACAACCTCTATATGTCCTCAACGAGCCTTTTCCAAAAGAAATATTGGCTCTTCCCATTGCCCCACTAGATCATATGTGGCCATCCCTCCTCCTCTATCGTATCACCTCAAAACAACCGTCCATCTTCCTCCTTCATCTGCTCCATCCATTTTGGGTCCTTACATCCCTCCATCTACCATCTCCAATCCTCCATCTACCATGCCCTTATTTCCTCTAGGTCCTACATCTATTTTGGGCTCCTATATCCCAAAAATCACTCTCCTCTCCATCATATCCTCCTATCTTTATCCTTTCATCCATCCAACACCTATCCATCTCATCCATCATAAACATCCCTCTCACATACCCCCATATTCGTGAGATCAACAAAGGCACATACCTAAACATCCTCCATCTACACATAATCCCCATACTCCTACCTCCATCACTCCACATCATCCATCTCTCACACCCATCCCATTGTCGCTAAAATCACTTTGCTACAAAAATGCGTGAATCCAAGCATCCACATGAATTCCATGGGTCCCCATTTCCAAAAAAGACATGGTGAAGAGAAGAAAAATCTAAATCTACATCAAATCCATAGGCCACAAAGGCCCACCAAAGCAAAGATCAAAACCATGTGGATCCCAAAGAAAAAAGATGCAATGCCATCACATGAAAAATCTATAAAAGCATCCAAAGTTTCTAATCCAAAAGCTAATCATACCCCCCTTTCATCTCCTAAGTCTGTTTTGGGTCCTTGTGTCCCGAAATTCACCATTCCATCTCCTCCATTATCCCCACATTATCCATCCCTTAATCCTCTTATCTTTTCACATCCACCACCACATGTGCCAATGTTGGTTCTAAACGCATCTCCCCATCACATATCCACCCCATCATTCCATCCATACCCTTCACAGCATCCCATCCATTATTCCATGTATCTCCCCTCTCAAATCCCCCTAATTCATCCTCTTGCATAATCCATTTATCCTCATAAGGTTGTACCAACATCCAATAGTCGGTTCGAACATGGGCTCTTACTACCTCGTATAGAACTTGATGCTTGAGTCCTTCATCCATATCCTTATCATGTATCTTCTAAAATCCCTTATCCACATCCCTATCCTTATCCATTTTCATCCCCCTACTATCCAAAAATTCCAAAAAATCCAAAAAATCCATAAAAATTAAAATAGTAAAGAGAAATAATTCATTCAATGTGGGAAAAACTGGCAAAACAAAGTTTTGATAAAAAACATGATGAAAACTCCCCTGACAACAAAAAGGCCATGCATAAATCTCCATTTGCACTTTGGGGGAAACTTCCTAATATGTATTCCCTCCTCCGGCCTCAAGCAAAAAGCCTGCTATGCACTCCATCTCCTTATCCGCCCTTCTTCATAAAACCCCTCCATCCCACCTATCTTCCGCATCCTACTATCATATCCCATTTATCTCCCATCCCTCCATCCTTCTTGTGATCTTTGATCAAAATAGGGGCACCTATCTATGCATGCTTTGGACACCTATTGGTATACATTCCCTTCATCCATGCTCTATCATATTCCTTAGTCACCCATCCTATTCTCATCTAGTTATCTCCTTTATCTTCCCATCCACTTGTCTTTTGTCCCTCATGCCGCCTCGTATATGACATACCTAGAGTGGGGGCATCTGCTTCCTTTGTGACATAATCCTTGGAGACATCATCTATCCTAGCATCCCTTTCATCTCCCAACCCTTCTGTCCCTATCCATTTATCATAGCATACCTTCCATCTCTCCATCCTTATTTTCATCTCCCAATCCTTATATTTCCATCCCTCTAAACAACCCCTTCCATCCCCCATCCCTATATCTCTATCCATTCTTTCATCTTTATCCTTATCCCATCTCACAATCCCTTGTCATTGGTATATGGCTATAGGCCTCCCACTATGTAACCCAATGCCATTTATCTCATCGTCATCACCCTTGCTTCTTTTGCACATCTTTCCAATCTCCTATCACTTTTCATCACTCATCTATCTATCATATCATCCTCCCAAGTCATTTTAATGATTTGGATAACTATCCCATCCCTGAGCTTTATGTGATCGTCATCATCCTATCCAATCCAATCCAATAGGTCTATCCTATCTTGTTGTATCGGTCCCATCTTTTTATCCACTTATCCTATCATCTTATCATCCTTTGGTCTTGTCGAACTACGTTGCCCCTGCGCTTTCACGTAGGCAAGGTCGATCCTTTGATCTGCCCCTGGGGTTCCATCCATCATCGACCTATATTGTCCCCTTTTCTCCTGTTCTCCATCCTATCTTGGTCATTCATCGAAATCTCCATCATGGTCATTCGTCAGCTTTTTATCGAACTACGAGGGCTCTGCGCTTCCACGGAGGCAAGGCTAATCTTTGATCAGCCCTCGAGCCCCTAGGTCTCTAGGATGTGTTAGTCTCCTATCTTGTGCTGCCCCTCGTGGTCAGCCATCAAGCTATGCCCTTATCTTAAAATGTCTTATCAGACAGACGACAAATCCAATCAGTTTTGAATATCCTACATCATATCTATCTTTTAGCTTAGTATCCATCATCTGCCTCAGCAGATGCATCCTTCCTATTAGACCTCATCAATCCCATTCATCCCCTTTGATCCTATGTAAGTAAAGGACATTTGAAATTAATTAAGTGACCTTTTTGATGCTGGCTTTTGTTTATCATTTGAGCTCCCTAACATCACTTGTCAAGGCCGCCATGATCCGTCATATTATGGTGTGTTTTGATTGGTCAACATAGGGGCATATCTTGGATCTTTTTATGTCTATTTTTAAGTTCTCTTGTTGTCCCATGTAGTACCCACCAAGATCCCTAAGGTCTTGTGTTATGTCAGCATCCTGTGCTAGCGGCTATCTCAATACCTGGCCCGACCAAGGTCTTTCTGACCTTGGGGTGTTGGGATAGCCTTCTTGTCTGTTGTGTTTATTTCATGCATTAGACACTATTACACCTTGGTTCCACATACCCTGGCACTTGCTGTCTTATGCTATAGCAAAAATCAGTGCTCCAAAGATGGAAAATTATATTAGGATTGCATTTCATTCTCCATTCCATCATTTTGCATGTATCCCCCATCATCTTATATACCCCAATTCCCCCCATCCATTCATCCTTCATCCTTATCTCACATCTCTATCCAACCACCATTCATTCCATTTCGCTCGAATCATCTCATCATATCCTTGGTCTTGTTCCCAGTCTCGTTACTAGCCTTGACCCATCATCATTATTATCATTCCCTATCCCTTTGGTGTTGTTTTGGGATGTATCCTTCCCTCATCAACAACACTTTCATCATCATCGAGAGGTCTTCCTCCCTATCCTTTTAGTGGTGTTTTGGGATGTATCCTTCCCTCATCAATACCACTCAGTGGGATGTATCCTTCCCTCATCAATACCACTCAGTGGGATGTATCCTTCCCTATCCTCGTGTTGTTTCAAGATCCTTCATTCCCTCATTGACAACACTCCATCCATCACCAACCCATTTTGGCTTGTACTTTGACTGGGGCAACATCACTTTTTATCCTCAAATCCATTTGTGCTTCATCCATCCCCATATCACTTACTCTCTTACCCATCACCTTGCATCATCTTCCTCATCTCCCTTGGCATCACATCATCTATTTTGAAAGCACACACGTGTTCTCTTCAACCCGCATGTCCTCTCGAGGGGCATCCTTCATCCCTAATAACCATATTCTTCTAGGTTCTATATTTTAATATTATTTGAAATGATGCTACTTCGTAACACCATCTCAAAGAGGGGAAAAATGTAGACATCCAAATTTGGACACTTAATTTATCCAAATTTATCACTTTTTGTCTAAACATCCTCTTATCCGAGTTAATTAAGTAATATTACTATTATTTAATTAATATCTTTAATTCTGCTAAATCCCTAAGGTATTTAATTAATAATTAAATACCTTACCCTCTTTTAATCCTCTTTTCATCAAATAAATTAAATAAATAATACATTTATTTAATTTCTCACATGTCATTTTCATCTAATCCTAATCCATCTTCTAATTTCTTCATTAGGGATGTGCACATGCCTAATCCTTGATTAGGATGTGTCACATCCTCCAACTTTTGCAAGTTGGCTTCTAATCCTTATTTATCCTCTAATTACAGATTAATTAAGCCTAATCATTCTCTAAGGAATTTTTAATTCCTTTTTATTCTTCCTAGATTCCCCTCTTTTATATGTGAATTTTTAATTCACATTCCATCCTTCCAAGGCTTCTAGAACCTTGGACTTGTCACAATCTCCACATGTGACCAACCTTGGACTTGTCACAATCTCCACATGTGACCAAGCCCCACCTTTTTGGAGCCCACCTTTTACCCTCTAGAATTTCCTAAGCCACCTTTCCTTTTCCCATGTAGACTTTTGAGGAATTCTAAAATTCCTCAAAAGTCCCTTTCACTCCCACTTGGGGACAAGCAATCCCTTTTTGTGGAAATCTCCTCACTCCCCAAGGTGCATGTCCTTTTTCCACCTCATGTACCTTCTTGACACCTCATCTCCACCTTATATCCCCTTGGCCACTTCACCCTCCACATGTCAAGATGTGAGGGCTTGTGGGTTCTCAACCCACCATAGCCCTTCATCTTGACCTTGTTGGATCAATCTTGACCATTGAATTCTCTAGAGAATTCAAGATTCTCTATAAATACCCTCTCCTCAAGGGCATTTGGGGAACATTTTTTGATTTGAGAAACTATATGCTGCCCATTTGCTTTCCCAAATACTTTGCATTTTGATAACTACATGTTGTCCATTTGAATCCTCTAGCCTTTTCAATCATTTAACCATCTTTGTTAATCATTTTGCATATTGAAGCTTGCATTTTAGTCACTCAATCCATCATCTAAGGAGCACACAATCAATTCCAAGCAAGGGCCAATCAAGGAGAAATCAACAGCAAGGAAGGTGAAATCGTTTGTGTTTTATTTAGTCCATTTTCCTTATTGTTTATCACTCTTTTGGCTAATCTTGAGGTGTCTTTGGTATTTTATCACTTGCATTTTTAAGTTGTTTTCATATTTAGAGTAGGATAGATATCAAGGTATACAACAATATATGATCTATACCATAGACTGAGTGGTAAGGGGAATTCCCCAATGTAGATTTCATCCTGAAACGGTCTACCCAAAGGGTGAATTTCAACAGGGAATGCCATTCCCTAAGATTATTTTCAAATAGCCTCCTAATTATATCCAATAGGTTCTTGTTCAATGATTCTACTTATCCATTTCCTTGTAGGTAATAATTAGATGAAAATTTCAATGATATATCGTATTCAAATGCCCAATTAGAGAATTTTAATGAGGAAATAGCAGGGCCATTATCACATACCAAGGAATGTACAGTATTCCAAACCTAGTAATAACATTTTCCTCCAAGAATTTAATTACCACTTCCATGGTGCATTGCTTACTATGGCACGCTTCAATCCACCTAGTGTAATAATCAGTAGCAGTTAGCACAAACATTTTGGTCTACGAACGATGGTGGGTTAATTGTACCAATGAATTCTAACCCCCATTGTGAAAAGGGTGCATCTCCATCATGGGTTGCAACAACTATGTGTTAAATCTTCCTTTATCTGTAGTAATTGGCATGTATAACAGTGATTTACATGCTCATATGTGTCTTTGAAAATAGTCGGCCAGTAGTAGCCAACTCTCAGAATGAGGTTTACAATGGCGAAGGGCGCTCTATGAGTTGTGCCAAACCTATCATGTAGTTCCTGCAGCACTTCACTCGCTTCTATCTTATTTAAACATCTCAAATAATTCCCTTCATGATTTA
>VDFB02358134.1:119788878-119845542 GCA_007258455.2 Sequoia sempervirens
CTCCTCACTCCCCAAGGTGCATGTCCTTTTTCCCCCTCATGTACCTTCTGACACCTCATCTCTACTCCCTCATATCCCTTTGTCCACTGCCTCCACATGTCAAGATGTGAGGGCTTGTGGGTTCTCAACCCACCATAGCCCTTCATCTTGACCTTGTTGGATCAATCTTGACCGTTGAATTCTCTAGAGAATTCAAATTCTCCTATAAATACCCCCTCCTCAAGGGCATTTTCAAGACTTTGGATTTGAGCAACCTTATGCTGCTAATTTTGCTTTCCGAAACACTTTGCATTCTCATAACTACATGCTGCTAATTTACATCCTCAATCATCTACTATCATCTAGCCATCCTTTTGATCATTTTGCACATTCAATCTTGCATCTACCTACATCACGAGCCATCTAAGGAGCACACAAAATCATTCCAATCAAGGGCCAACCAAGGAGACATCAACAGCAAGGAAGGTGAAATCATTTCTATCTTGTTTAGTCCATTTTCATTCTTGTTTTATCACTCCTTTGGCTAATCTTGAGGTGTCTTTGGTATTTTATCACTTTCATTTTAAGTTGTTTTGCACATTTAGAGCAGTAGAAATATCAAGGTATACAATCACGTTTTCTCAAAATGGATTAGCATGCATCTTGTCAATTTTTTTATAAATAGGCTAGTAAGTGGTGACAAAATCATACTTAGCATTTGAGCAGTGATAGGTTGGTAGCAAAGTTTAAGCAAGTCTTCTCATAGGTTAGTTGATAGATAATTTTCAACATTAGCTCAAAAGCATAGGAATAGTGTCAGAACTATGGACACTCCAGTTCGTTTAACCTCATATAAGTTGCAAACGACATTTCTAGGGGAGGTTTCTACTAGGAGGCTGAAACAGATGACCAAGAATAAGCATTGCTTGGTCCTGATAGCCATAAAGTGAGTTTTGGGTAAAGACTGCATAGAGTATGAGGACAAGTATTGGGTAAACACCGAAATCTACTCCTACTTCATAGTTTCCATGCTAGACATCAATGTCCCCCAGCCTCTTATCCTGAAAATTGTTAAAGAAATGTTTCCAAAAAAATACCTAAATGGTCTTTATGAGGTTGTTGCTCATGCTGCCTATGGAGTAGGTTTTCCGTTAGCTAGTGACCTCTATCGCTTTATCAATGAAGAAGCTATAGTCATTTGGCTGCCATTTCTTAGTGGATTCTACCTTCAGACACATGATGAGCATCAATAGAGAGTTACCCATGCCTTACACTTCATGTTCCGTAGCTACAGCATAATACCCTTCTACGACGTAGATTGATATACCAATTTTAGGAACCTGGTATTTCCCCCACCAATGGCAGTTGTGCCGAGTGATGCTGCCAGTGCTGCCAAAGAACTTGCTGACAAGGAGGAGGTGGATGCTATTGTTGATGCGTCAATTGCTGCCTCTCATGCAATCGAATGAAAACCCCTGTCTACTCCAAACAATGTTTTCCTCTTTACTCTATTTCCCGCTACTACTCAAAATAGCTGCCTAATAGCCTGTAGATAAGCCTAAAAAAAAAGGCTACCATATTGCATATATAATAGCTTGAATACTTGTAAATTTTTGGATTATGGCTTCCCAACCATTTTTGCAATGTAAAGAATATATATATATATATATATATATATATATATATATCTTTTTAAAGAAAGTCCATGCTCTTTCCTTCATTCGATATTTCGGTTTTATGGGCTGTCAACTTTCATTCTGTATTCTAGTTTTTATGGGCTCTTTATAGCATATGTGTCATTTATCCACACATGGGTGTGTTTTGTGTAAAGCAATCCTGGTATTCCACCCTCCGTAATAATGGGCTAATTTTGTAGAAGCACAAACTAATTTTGAAAAAGACCGGCCAAAGAAAGGAAAATAAAATAGAAGCAATATTCACATATGTACAAAAATGGGGCTCAGTACCTAATGGAATAGCTTAAGATGAATCTCATTAATCGGGATTCCTAAGGGTTCCTGTTCCATATTTCCTAGCTCAAAAGTGTTATGTTCTTTGCACAAAATGATTTTAAAGGGTCTCTCCCATAGGCTGTCAAATTTTCCATGTTGACCTGGCTTAGCAGCCCTCTTATCATACTTCAGTACCAAGTCTCCACACTTTAAACCTTGGTTGGAAGCCTTCTTGTCAAACCATCGCTTGACCACTTGTTGATGGTTTGTCATAGCTATTAGTGAATTTTTCTTTTTTCCTGTACTTCTAATAGTTCAACAAGTTGAACTTCCATGGCGCCATTTTGTTCTATCTCAAGAGATTTCAAAAATTGGAGTGTTGGAATCTCCATAGATACAGGTAACAACGCCTCTTTTCCATATACTAACTCATAAGGTGAAGTATTAAGGACTTCTTTTGGAGTTATATAGTTTTTCTAGAGTGTTGTACAAAGATTTTTATGCCATTCCCTCTAGTATTTTGAACCAATCCTTTTGAGGAGCTGGACTAGAATCTTGTTTGTTGACTCTGCTTGGTCATTTTCCTATGGGTAATAATTTGATGATGTCTTGAGGAATATGCCATTCATTAATGCAAAGTGACATACCTTTGTGCCTAGGAATTCTCTAGAATTATCTGAAATGATAGTCTTCAGAGGACCGAACCTTGTCACCAGCTCTTCAAGGAAATCTACAATCTTTGTTTCTATTGCACTTTTAAGTGGAATAGCCTCAATCCATCTTGTGAAGTAATTCGTGGTGGTTAAGATCCACTTGTGTCCGACACTTGAAGTTGAGTTTATCATTCTGATGAAGTTCAGGTCCCATTGTGCAAACAGTTCGTTTGCCACTATGGGTTTGAAGGGAATTGTGGAATTCTTCCTTCTGTCAGTAAAGAACTGACATGTTTTGCAAAACTTTACCAAAGAGTGGGAGTCATTAAAAAGTGTGGGCCAATAGTAACCAACACACATGATTTTAATGGCGGTAGTTTTAGCAAAGAAGTGTTTGCTCGCAACGTTGTTATGAAAAGTGTCAAGGATCCTCTTTTCCTGCCCTGAAGTGACACATCACAGGAGAACACCATTGAAATTCCTTTTGAAAATGACTCCCTCTATTAGCTCATATCCACAATTTTGCAGCTGGCAGTATCTCCTTTTTTGGGATGAGAGACCTGGTGGATACTTTCTAGTTTGCATGAACCTCATTCTATCAGTTAGCCAACCACCTTCTGATTCTAATTCATTTATCAAGATGAGCTCTAGTTGCTCCTCTGCGGTAGGTACCTCCTTGTTCCGTGCCATGTACTCACACAGTCCTCTTCCTTTAATAGTTTTAGTAGGCTTGACTTCAATGTCATATTCAAAGATCTTGGTGATCCAATTAACTCTTTTTTTAGTGATCTCCCCTTCCATGATATATTCACGCACACTAGAATGTACAACATACACAATCACCTTGTTGCAGGAAATTAGATAGTGAAACTTCTTAAGTCCCTTCACTATCGCAAAGGCCTTCCTTTCAATGAAATTATAATTTTCCTCATATTCCTTCAGGGTCCTGGAATAGAATGCCATTGAATGTTCTCCTTTTCCTTCATCATCCTTCTGGGTTAGGACAGTAGCGATACTGGACCTACTACTGAATGCATACATTATAAAATCCTTAGATTGATCTAGATTAACCAGTACTGGAGCTGTGGAAATAGCTTCTTTGACCTTTTTGAAGGCTCCCAGAGCTTTGTTTGTCCACTTGAATGCCTGATCCTTTTTAAGCATCAAGGTGATTGGCTTAATTATCCCCACAAAGTGAGAAATAAACTTGCTGAAAAAATTTACTTTGCCTAAGAAGGACTGAACACCTTTCTTATTCACTAGAAGGGGAAGCTTCTTGATAGCTTTCACCCATTCAAGGTCAATTGAAACCCCTTCCTTAGATACAACATGCCCCAATAGCTAACCCTGCAGTACTCCGAATACACATTTCTTAAGGTTTAGGGAAATTATGAACTCCTAGAACCTTTGAAAAACTAATTCTAAGTGATCAAAATGACCATCCTTAGATATTGAGAACACAGTAGGATCATCCAAATAAATTAGAATAAACTTATTGATTAGTTCATTGAATGCGATGTCCATCACCTGCTAGAATGTTGCCCCTGCATTGGATAAACCAAAAGGCATTTTAGCATATGAAAGTTTTCCCCACTTTGTGGTGAAAGTAGTCTTGTGTTGATCCTCTTCTTTAATTCAGATTTGATTGTAGCCAAAGAAACCATCCACCAGAGAAAATATTTTTGATCCTATAACTGTTTGTAGGATTGACTCCATTGAAGGCAGTGGATAGTGGTCCTTTAGGGATGCTTTGTTTAGGTCTCAAAAGTCCACACATAAATGAATATCTCCATTCTTTCAGACTGGGACCAGATTTGATACCCAAGTACTATTCATGATTGGGAAGAATTTGTGTGACTCAATGAGCTTAGTTAGCTCTTGCACCAATAGGGCTTTAATTTTAGGGTTGACGGGCCTCTGTTTCTATCAGACTAGTTTTGCACCTTCTATTAGCTCAATAGTCTGTTGAATGATGTTAGGATCATATCCCTCTAGATCATCATAGGACCAAGCCACTACTCCATATTTTTCAAAGAAACTGACGAGTCTTTCCTTATCATGGTGCAGGACATTTTTCTTCACTCAGAGATTCCTACCATCGGAGACCCGAAGGTCCACATAATCACTTTTGTCTACTACAAACTTTCATTTATCATTTTGGGCATCATCACACTCAAAATAATTTTTGAGAGTAACCAATCCTTTCAGAAGTTTATTAGATTTGAGTTGCATAATTTGTCCTTCATAAACTTCGACAATCTTTGGTTGAAGCTAATCGACGAACTCCCCTAAGTGTTGGATAAATGAGGCAATGAGTTCATCACTTTTAAAAATTTCCAACTCTGATCATTTTTGGGGATTGCTAGTCGGACTAGTACTCATACTGAATGTTTGTTATGTATAAGGTCAGACACAGGACCAAACTGAGCACCAATCACGACCATGCGATCTGCGTTGCTATTTTTCCTTCGGGGAATAGTCTTGATGTTAAAAGCTTCAAAACCATCAATCAAGTCCCAGATTCAGTGCCGATAGGATCTCATGCAGACATTTTTTACTGCAAAAATTCCTCAGACTTGGTTAACTACTAGGTTAGAATCTCCGAACACCATCAATTTCTTAATGCCCATTCATTCTACAAGGCTTAAGCCTTGGACTAGTCCTTCATACTCAGCCTCATTGTTTGAGTAGGCGAAATGAAAGCGGAAAGACCTCAACAATTTTTTATTTTGTGGGGATATTAGATATATCCCTACTCCAACACCCACTTTGCTTCTTGCTCCGTCAAAGTATAGTGTCCATAGCTCATTTTCTTGGCTATCTTCAGATCCTTTGGCGACGCGCGAAAGCACTTGGTCTTCATTATAAATTACATATGTGTCAAATCCTATAGCATGATAATTGATAAAAGAATCATTTTCCATGTATTCACTCAAGAGAGCATCTTATTTATCATTCCAATCTCTACTCACCTTCTCTTCCTCTAGTAATTCAATGCAATACATCTCTTTCTTGGTGATAGAGGTATGTGCAACTTCAAAATTGGTCAAGGCTTCATCCGCTACATGTTTAGAATGTAAAGCCTTTGATTCTATCTTCATGTTTTTTCCATGAGTGGTCCTAAGTATCAAATGTGACCAATCCAAGGATAGGTATCTGCTCACCTTTGAAGTAAATTCTCAGGATAGACAGAGACCAACATAGGAGGAACATCTATGATCACTGTGTCCTATGGGACCGTGATACTAGGACAAGAAAATAGAGTTAAAGGAAGTGCTTTGATGACACCTATAGTTTCAACCTTGTTCCCATCAAGCTACATTACCCCCCTTTTCATAGGTTCATAGTTGATTCCTAAACCTTCGGTTATCCATTTAGGCATAACCGTGGTACTAGCGCCAAAATCAATCATAGCAATGTGTAATAACTTCTTACCTATAATGAGAGTTAGGAAGAAGGGTTGAGGTTTTAACTTATCCCTAACCTTGGCAGGGAATTCATTTGTGTTGTTTGTAAGGACTTTAGCTGGCAGTACTTGATTAACAACCACTGCACTGGAAAAAAGCTCAGTTGGTGCTGGGTTGACCTCTTCTTGAAGTGCCTTCTGTAATAGCATCTTCTATTATGGGATAGCTAAAATGTCCCATAGAGACACATTAGCGGATGATTTCTTCAATTTTTATACCACATTAAAAGGTGAAAAACTCAGAGGTTTCTACTCCCTACTTCTTGCTATAATAATTTCCTTCCATGGTTGAGATGATGACGGGATGGTTGAAGTACTAGGAATCTGATCGGAAATACCTTTGAGTTGTGAGTTGGCTAGATGCGAAACAACTGACTTACCAGTGAATCTCCTCTTTGAGTGTGTGTTATAATCAAACTACTTTTGCGGTGTCTTGGATATGAATGCATCATTAGCAAACACCGTTTCTTCTTCCTCCATCCAGGAGAAGAGCGCATGATTAGGAGCAATATTGGATTCTTGTTCTAAAGACATTCCTTGCATTTGCACGGTAAGGACTACACTCTCTATTTGTGGTGAGACATATATATAACCTCCATGTTCAATTGTCATGCCTTGGTTGAGTTGCTCCACCACCTTTTATTGTAGGTTGCCACATGGACAGTTCCGGGGCATATGCACATCGCTGTAGGGGAAGCACCATAGATTGATATCATCAATAAGGTTATTCTGCCCTGTGGTTAATTCCCTATTCAAGCTTGGCGATGCGCTCATCAGTGAAGTAGGCATCGACACCATTTGGTTTGCAATCAGGGTTGTTGGATTAGCGCGAGGCATGCCCTGGTATTGATTCTGCTAATAAGAAGACTGCTCGCCTTGATAGTTTTGATATGCAGGCTTTAGAGGTGTTGATTGGTTCCACTTAAGAGTGGTTATATTTTTTGCCATGGTTTGCAACATCTCTTTGAGGTCGCTCATTTCATCTTTGGAAGAACCTGATGTAGAAGCCACATTTTGTGGGTGACCACATATGTGTACATTGACCGGGCAGTTGTGGGTGCACTAGTTGATGCGACCTCTTGTGCGGAGATCGATATTTGAAGAAATATTGACATAATAGGTCAAGGAGGAAATTTTCCACAATCTATTAAATGATTCTTGGATTTGATAGTAATACCATAAGCATCTAGTAGAGTAGCCCCCCCAAAGACTTGATCATCATGGAAATGTCAAAATTGATGGACTTTAGATAAAATATGAACGCCAACTCAAGAGTCAGGAATATGGTAATATGAATCCTTTGCCAAATTGCATGAAATTAGGCATTAAAGTCTGTCAGAGCCTCTTGGGGGGCTTGTTTTATGATAGATAGTTGACAATACAATGAAGAACGATCTCCGTCATTCAAGAACCTCTCATAGAATGGATCTCCAAGCTCATCCCAGGTGCGAATTGAATTAGGCGTCAGTGTTTGGTACCAATCCAATGCCTTGCCTATAAAAGATGCAGTGAGAATCCTTAGGGCTACATTATGCACTATAATACTGTGTACCAGACATACGTCTGCCACATCTTGCAAATGTTTTGCTGGTGTTCTTGAGCCATCTCCAGTAAATTTCGGTATAGCTTTCATGGTAGAAACTGGGATAGCGCCCCAAACAGTGGGTGGTACTGGGGCTACTAGGGGACTTTCAGCATCCCATGCCATGTAGTTTCTATTGGCGGCTGACAACATGGTGAGACGAATGGGCAGTGGGAATGGAACGGTTACCAGTTGATTTGTGACTTGGACTGTCCCTAGGGGAGGGACTAGTAAATTGGGGTTGCTTGTGGTTTGAGATCTAGTTACAGATTGATGCCTCATACACCCTTCTAAAATGAAATTTCATTTAAGATCCATCCCACCAGGCATGCCAGAAAAGGGAACAAACTGTTGACACCAAAATTTGATGAGTTAACAGAGCCTTATGGGAAACTCAGTTTAAAGGGGACCTTTTGCACTAAACTAAGTAACCTCTGGATTTTTAGAGAAGCTGGCTTCTTCTGTAATGGGGTTTGGAAAGGGAAAAGGAAGAAAATATAATAAAATGAAATTTAACCTAAGGCGATGCGCCAAGACTTAATGATGGGCATGATAAATCATATATTTAAGGGCCTGAATGGTGTTGTAGTGTTCTAGAACATTAGAGACTTAATATTATAGCATAGACAATTCATTCATCAACATAAAATAACATTGCATACATTCCTACTACCAAGAAGAGTCATTAGAGATGATCTAGGTAAGAAAACTTGCATCCAACATATATAGAAGTTCTCAAATGAAGTGTCTAGACAATAAAAAGAATAGTTCACAATTTAATCAAATAGCATGAAAAATAGAAATGTCAAACAATTGGCACAGTCTGAGAGTTTTTGCAATTAAATAAAATAGTAATAAAGGTCTAGTGTCTTTTACTAAAACCAACATTTTCCTCCAATTCTAAACCCTTTTCTCATCAACAAAGAAAGTATATATACAGGAAAACCTCCCACTGCTTCAGAGAGTAGCAATAGAAAAGATTTCACAATCCCCAAAATGATACAAGAATTAGAATATTCCCAAAGCCGTTACAAGAGAAATGATTAGGAACCAAGCATACAGTCATCCCAGGCATAGGTGCATCTTTTGCAATGATGGAAGTGGTCCCGATTAGGCCTGATTAGACAAGTGCCACCCTCCTAAATGAATGATAATGACACGCAGTAGCCAATAGTCTCATTCAGTTCATATAATCCCTTTCTCGTATATGAGATTTGCTGGTTAGGTACATGGCAGCCTTTCACTTCCCGTATGACCTCTCTCCCTTTTCCGCAAAGGATTTGCGTTAAAGCTACATGTGTCAAATAAGTGGAGCCTTCACCAACAACGGAGGGAACGATCATCGGTCGGGCGCAACAGAGACGTGTCGTAGCATTTCGCTGTCTGCGGTTGCTAATTCATTTCTGCACTGAAATATTTGCAAACATTAGACATGTAGCAAGTGTATACTATAGTCAACAACCATGGGGCCCACCAAAACCTTTTAGGAATGAGGCCTTCATGGCAGTATTTTGTAGCCTGATGAGGCGTCAAGGAAATAAAAACAAAAGTATCTTACAACCGCAACACATAGAAACATAGGGGAGTTTCCTGGGATGTGAAAGGAATGTTGATACTCGGAGTTGCAAAGAGTAGAAATGTGAAATGGCAGATCAAAACCTTGATAAAAGGTTGAGCAAACTTTGTGATGCATGGGCCGGCGCATAGAAAAATAAACCTGAAGGGAGCTAGTTAAATATTTATTAACAAATACCATAGCTCCATTTGTGACTTTGTCATCAAGGACAACCAACTGAGGAGGTGATAACAACAGATATATCGTATGATCTTCCTCTTAATTTTCATATGGTATTTCTTCTTCTTGTATTGATTGTGCTACAACACAATGATCCAGGGAATGAGGCAGCTTGCAAGCTTGACACCAAGGGTTGTTATTAACCATGTAGGATCCTTTTTTCTTTAAGGGATTAGGGGTTTCCTTATACTTTGGCTTATCAATTATGGGTTTTCCATCTTTCCTATTTGTGTTGTATGGCATATCATGTAATTTTGGTCTCTCATTTTTGTATGAATTCTCCTACTTATTCTAGGGATTGTTAGTATTTTGGGGAACTCTAAGGTTTTTCCTCTTTCCAGTCATCCCTCCAACATTTCTATTGTTCTCAATGGTTAATGTTGTCTTTTGTGCTTCAGTTAAACTTCTAGGGCATATGTTTCTGAGTTCATACCCTATTTTTGGATCAAAGGCCTTTAAATAGATACTTAAGGTTGTCAGATCAGTTAATTTGGAACCTTGTGGTATTTTATTGTATAGTTTGGAAAACCTCTGATTGAAGTCATAAACTGACTCATTTTGGTATTTTTGAATGCTTATTAATTCATGAATGGAAAATTCAAGGGAATATTGATTCCCATATTGTTGTAGAAATTGATTCTAAAAATATACTATAGAATCAATTCAAGCATCAAGTAGACCATTAAACTAATCCCTTGCTTCTTAAGTTAGGTACATTAATAATCTCATATTTACATCCTCATACTCCATACCAATATCTTGTATAAAAGCATTGAAATTCTTGATATGTTCTTCAGCTGATATTCCATTATTCCTAGTGAATTTGGGGACTATATTTCTCCAATTAATGTCAATTGGGTATGGATATAATTTGTGCCCTATGAAATCAAATTTTCTACATGTTCTCATAGGGTTTTGTGGGTGCAAGTTCAGGGGTGGTGGATTAGGGTAGTATTGGTATCCATATTGACACTGATGATAAACATTTTGTTGGATGTGTTGTTAGGGGAATAAATTCTCATGTGGCACATGTTGTAGATGTTTTGAGTCATATTGTTGGCCTAGTGGTGGATAGTGCTAAGGAATAATATTCCTAGCATTTGTGGAATAGGACCGTTTTAATGGAACATTATGTTGAGTGCATTGTCTTGGGTTACAACTGGAATTATGAGGTACTTTTGAACTACCTAGAGCTCTTGTGTTTTGAGATGTTCCATGTGAATTAAAATTACCACCTTGTTTATGTGGAGGGACATATTTTGGTGGTTTTGATTCTTGGATGCTTAATTGTGCCATTTCGTGATCTAGCTCTTGGCTTTCTTGTATCATTTGTTGTCTCCTTCTAATTTTTTGTCTTTTCCATTCTAAATGTAGTTCAATCTCTTGGATTTTCATACTATCAAAATCAATGTTAGTGTGATCTAAACACCCCTCATGGTTTTCTTCTCCTCGATGTGATGAGAATCCCCTATCATATTCCTCTTTTCTTTGTTCTCTTTCTTCTTCCACCCTTTCCTCAAACTCTTTTTCCTTTTGAAGGTCTATCCTAAAATTGAGGACATTATCATTTGTATTGCTTCTTTTAGGAGGTGTTGAGGGATTTCCACTGTCAGTGTGAAATAGAGAGTTGAATATTGTGAAGGATTGCTCTGATATGCTCACATTATCTTCTTAATGTTTGGACACTATCTCACCCTTATTTGTGTTGTTTTTTCCACAAGGAGATCCATGTTTATCTGTCCACCTAGCACTACTCTTCTTAGGACTCTCCTGGTGTAAATATATTCTCCCATTCATGTTGGATGATATGTAATATCTCTAATGTCTACCATCTATCCTTTTTTATTTGATATTCACTTTATCAATCATAAAAATCTTTCAGTGTTGCCACCTACTTTTCATAAGTAGGAAAATGATTGTGTTCCTTCCCAGCGGAGTGCTCACCCTTTTATGATGTTTTGGAATGGCTCTATGATGGAAGGATAAGCTTTAGAATTGGCTTGTCTCTAGTAGAGTTTCCAATCTATTGGATCTCAAAAATGTAGGTTACAAATCCTAAGAGGATTCCAGGCTCTATGATCAAACTTGCAATGCTTTTGAACTAATTAATGGAGTTAACCTATATAGTTGATGCCTCCCTACACATCAGGCTCTGCTAAACCTAGGTGGGTGGACCTTGATAGTTGAAGCAAATTGCATGACTTATTTATATTTAAGGATCTATCCACAATGGCATAAATTGTGAGATAGATGATGGCTTGTTCACTATTCCTAATCCTAATGTAATAATTGGAAATTTAGAGTATGAAAGTGGATAAGTAATGTATAAATGAAATGTGAAGTGGACCAATGATTTATTAGGTAAGTAGAGTCAACAAAGTCTTATGACAGGTGACTATTATTGGTTATAGTTCTACTTGTTTGGAACTTATATTTTTTTATACCTTGTATAAACGTGTAAGAATGAGACTAAAAAACTCTACTTATTGATCCAATTTATCCTATTATGCTACTTTGATTTATTAAAAGGATTTTAATCCTTCCTTGAAGGAACCAATTAAAAGAATCACACAATGACAACAAGTGTGTATTGACAAATGAAGTATATCCTCAATTTGAATAACAAGATAACATCAACTTGGAGATAGTATGACAATCTTATAAATCACCTATCTCTTCTTACTAATCCAAATGTTACTTCCAAGTTATTGTAATCAATTAAAAGGATTTTAATTCTTTAATGGAAACCAATCAGCTTGATTACACAATAACAAGAAGTGTGTCTTGATGAAATTGAATATCAACTTGGATACACAAATTCAAATAATAGAGAAATAACAATGTGGAGATAGCCAAACAATTTCTTGAATCAAAAAACAATAGACACCAATATGAAGTCACATAGCATCAAATATTTTCTATTGATTTCTGCCAAAATTCATGCATGCATCATGGTCCTTTACAGCATAAGCTATATGATATATATTATGAAAGTCATATTTTTTATATCTATTCTCTCCCTATTCACTCTAACTATCTAATCATCACTTGTCCAAATTATATATCAATATCTTCAAGAGAGTACACCTCTTTATAAGTGTCTTTTAGAATTAAAAAAAATAAAACATTAACTATTAAGCTCTAATGAGCCACAAATGAACTTGTGTTATATGATCTAAATATTCCTAACTCAATTTTGTATCAACATCCTCTATAGCATTCCTCACAACAATCTCCATAATGACCATCCTCTACAAACACTCACAAGATTCTTCTAATGTTGGATCTTCATTCTTAGTTGCCTTCAAGGATCCCTATAGTATCAGGTGGCACTCTTTCATCCATTCACTTTGACCTTTTAGTTCTCCATTATCTCTGAACAATGTAGGCATATCTTCCTTTGAAGCATCAATAAACACCTTGGCATCTGCTTGAAGTTTCTTATAATAGTCCTTATGTTTCCTCACCATGTCCTCAGCAGTTGTAATGGCTCCAATATATGTACTTCTCTTTCGTATCTCTTGGAGTTTTTCCTGAAGCCTATCATTTATCCTCTTATGTTCTTGAATGGCATTGTGAATTTTGAAGTGAGATACCTAGAACTTATCCATCCAAATCATTCTAGTGGAACCTTTGAATGTGTCCTTGACTGTGTCTCTCAGCAAATCATTTTCTTTGAGAATTCTTTTATTGTTCAATTTATACATATCTCATTCCTTGATCAGCATTTGAATCTGAGCCTTATTCAATTTGGCTACATTTATACTAATATCAGTTGTGACCATAGTATCAGTCTCACCCACCTTCAATGTCATCACATAACCAAATGCTTTCTCTGTATCAATAATTATAGACTTTTTATGTGGGGGGTATAGATCCCAAATCATAAGAGAGTTCTCATCAGGGTTATATCTTGACCCAGTGTACACCTCTATTACCTCTTCTAGACTGAGCTTGTGTTTGGAACCATTATTATGCAAAAAGCTATAAAATCCAAGAGCAGAATTTAAATCCAAACTAGGAAAGATCATAACACAAAAATCCTCTAATAACTTTTTTCCTTTCTCCAAAGTCGTGTTCTTCATCTCATTGTCCACATCCATTTTCAAGGTGTTCAGTAACTAACCTTCACTGCTAGGTGTGATGTCTATAACTAATTCCCTTATTTATTTTCCTTTTTATTTGTACAAGAAAGATCTAAATTCAGGAGTTTTAATGAATTGGTCATCAGAGACAAAGGACTTATAGGCCAATTTCCTATTATATGTATCATATGATTACCCTAATTCTTGTTCTCTATTTGGAGGTTGATACTCTTCAATCCTTATCTTGGGGATCTTTTCAATTTGGCCTTGGGGATCATTTTCTTCAGAGGATTCCTCACTTCTAGAGGATAAAATTTTTGCTTCTTCTATCTCCTTCATCTTTTGTTCAATTTCTCTATTGTAGTTATCAATTTCCAATTTAGTCTCCTTTTCCTCCATGTTCCTGATAATATCATCATGTGGATATGATATCTGAACATATCCACCTATGTTTTTTTTTTCCTTGCAAAATCAATATAACCTTTAGGCTCAAATCCTTTCCTTGGTGTAGCCTTCCTCATATTGAAATGTGAATTTTTTTCCAAAATAAGATCATATCCTTCTTTTCAAACCAAAGTGAAATCCCCAAAATGCAATGTACTAGGCATGAATGATTGTTTCTCATATGCACTCAAGTTCATAACATTGGAATAATCCATTTTCTTGAAAATTTATAGATATGCAATTATGTTTGGAAAAATCTTGGGTAGCAGGAAAGGTGTATCTTCAAAACCATAAACTCTAATCATAGTGAAATCAATATAACAATACCAATATCCCTAATTATGACCTATAGTTGGCGGTCCATTGAAATCCTTGGGCCTTAAGAATATTTTGATCTCATAAGTCAATGAATAATCACAAGGATGATTATAAAACCTATACAATGTCTTGACAAAGTATTCTTCAAAATAAACATAACTGGAATTGATAAATCTGATGTCCCAAATGGAAGTCCATAATTTTATTGGTAATGGTTGATCTTCCTTATCCAACTGTTTAATTCTCAATTCTTCTAGCCACATTCCTAATTCCTAGCCATAGTACAATATCATGTGCATGAGAAGGGAATAATGTTTAAAGTGCATTGTGGGAGATCCATTCTTGATGGCCATTAGCCCTAAGTCAATCCCTTTGGAAATGTGTGAAGCATAATCAATAGGTATTGTATTGTGGCATTGTATGTCTGCAACAATCACCATTGGTCCTATAGACTTGAATTCAAAAGCCTATGTTCCCATTATTTGGCATACCAAGAAGTAAGTATGTTTTAGATAGGGCTCAAAAAAATCAACATGAAAAGGAGGTCCATCATTATCTTCAAGTGGAACTAGGTCTCCATCTTTCCTAGGTCTAGGTTATAATATATTAAAGGCCATATTAATGGGATCATTAGTTGACATGGGTTGCAAAATGGATCTTGTCACACAAATTTTAACAATTTGTATTGACCATTAAATTAAGGTGTGGTGAATTTTTGTAGTACATGGAAGATGGGTAGATGAAGGATAGTAAAAAATGTCAAATTTTTCCAGTTCTAACAAGGGGGACTCTGCATAATTCGATCATAGATAAAACATATCAAAAAACAAAAAAAACCATGAAGGAAAACGAGCAGACAGTCACACAGACAGTCAAGTAAATTGAAAAGATTTCAAAGGGATCCCTTGGGAACCCTTCAAAAGAAAAGGGGTCCACTCAAGGGACATGTTGTGTGAAAGTGAGAGAGTATTTTTCACAAATCAATTCAACATGAAGGAATCCTTTCAAAATACGTTCACTTCATCAAGGAATTTGAAAGGAATAAAAAGCCCCCTTGCAAGGGGAAGGTCGAGGCTTCTCCCATAGGAAAATTTGCTCCCTCCTTAGAGGAAAGTTCTTTAAGTTTTTTCTTTGTGAACCCATGATGAAAGAACCATGTTCTGCTAGGGATTCCTTATTGAGAATGCAATTTTTGAAATATTTTGCAAATATTTTCAAGAAAATATTCATTATTCACTTAATGCATTTTCTAAAAATCAAAGCTGACATAGTAACCCCATCTTAGGTTCATTTGTGTTGAATGCAAAGGCACAAGACATCCTAAGGAGAGAAAAAAAAGAATGAAAAAGTGATGTTGTGGCCCACAAGACATAGCGAGATGTCACTGTGGTGATATTGTCACACACACAAGGGGCAACAAATAGGCACCACAACATCACAACTCAAGAAAAGAAGAGAGAAAGGTAACAAAACTATAAAAAAAAAAAAAACATTACGAACAAGGGACATAGAGGCGATCTAATATTTCAAGGTCAAAGTTACTCATAAATATATATAAGTATAATAATAATATATAGATGAACTGCCATCAACCCCCTACTATATCAAACCATATGAAGAATGTAGGACAAGACAAAATAAAAATAAAAAATTGGGTCAACATGGAAGGGAAGCCTAAATGTCCCCAATTTGTCGAAAATCAATACACATTGTGGACATGAAAAAAGTAACCCTTCTAATTTTTCTCATGTTTAGGCCCTCCTAATTATTTTGGCTTGATTTTTCCTTGATTTAATGTTGTAATGTGGTCAACACATTCACATTAGGTCTTAGGTCCTTGAGACTCAATAAGAATTCTATGATGTCTTGTAAAAGTGTTGTGAAATGTTGTAACCCATTTTCACACTTTTCTAGGACCTTTTCATTATAGTTCACCTAAATAAATCCTTTTTATCACTTACCAAGTCTTATTTTAAAGTGTTGTAAAGAGTTGCAACAAACTTTCATGCTTTTCTAGGCTTGTCATCAATAATTTGACCCTTTCTTATATTTAAATGACCCTTTAATGCACTTTTCGACCTTACTTAAGTGTGTTTTAGAGAATAATCCCATTGAACATCATTAAATGCACTTTAATTCTCAACACCCAATAAAATTTCCCTGGTGGGACCAAGTTTCTAGTTGGGGCAACTTAGTCCCATTGGGCACAAAAATCAAAATTATTTTAAATTTTTGGCGGGATATTATTCTCTTAACCTTGAGGTCAGCCTGTGATGTGTTATTTTTTGGGAAATTTTGTAAAATCAAGTATAAATAAAGGGTTTTCCTCTCATTTTCACCTCCATTCATCTAATACATTCATTTATCATTCTCAAGCATTCTAGGCATTATCAAGCATCCATTGGAGCATCTAATTGCATATCTTCATATTTCTACGTCAAGGGTTTGGTCTTGTATGTAGATTTGTCAAAGAGAAAGGTCTTAAAAGTGTATTCATTTCATCAAATTCATTCAAGTCAAAAAAATCCCTAATTAAATCTTGGAGAACTCTTACAACTTGATTTCTACAGTTTTAGAACCAAACACCTATCAACAAGAGAAGTGCAGAACAATAGCTACATGCTCTTATCCCAAAATTCCCGAAGGATGAAGGTGGACTAAGTTGGAAAATTAGTCCCATTACCAGGCTTGAAAGGTGATTTCTACATTTCTGGATACCCATTTGGTTGAAACATGTTCCGAAAGAATCTCCCTTAAACAAGACTAAGTTTCCCTGCTTGGAGTAAGTGTCCTAGTTGGCTTCAACAATAAATTCTACAGGATTCCAGAGCCAAAATGTGGATGAATATTTTGGCATGCAATATTCTCTTACACTTTTAGGGTTTCTCACCTAAAAGGAGACAGATGAGCAGGTAGCATGGTTGGTTAAGGGCTTTAGGCTTGTCCCATATAGGTCCCGAGGTCAACTCACGCTCCTAGATTATAATGGTATGGGTCGTGTCAGGTGCGGTCTGTACCTCCAGAGGACTAGTCTCACCTCCACTCGCCTCCTCTGTCCCCGAAAACCTAGAAAAAAAGTAAGCCCAGGGCAAGGGTGGTGGAATCTGCTAGGTGGAGTCGCACATCTAAGCACATGTCGCGAGGGTGGGGGATACCTCTGGGTGATAAAAAATAAATAAAAAAAATGGACAATGTCCCCGCTCAAAAATAATGCAAGTATGGATGAGATATGCCTAAATGCAATGTCTAGATGCAATAAACTTATAAAAGATGTTGACTATTAATACAAAACCTAAGAAATGCAAGTTGTTTGAAAACACATTGTGATATGCAAAATGACTTAAGAACGCAAACAAACAATAATAGAAATGAAAGAGACTAGAGAGGTGCACCTAGAAATTGGAATATAGAGAGGCTCTGGAATCCTGCAAAATTTGTTGTTGAATCCAAATAGGGCACTTATGCCAAGTTGGGTGACTTAGTCCTATTTTGGGGAGATTCTTCTAGAATAATTTTCAACCAAATGGGTATCCGAGAATGCAAAAATCGCCTTTCAGGCCTAGCAGTGGGACTAATTAGCCACTAATAGCAACTTAGTCCACGTTCATCTTTCAAGAATTTCAAGACAGGAACCTGCAACTCTTGGTCTATACTTCTCTTGTTGATAGGTGTTTGGTTCTGAAATTCCCAAAATTTGAAGGTGGACTAAGTCTCCATTAGTGATGAATTAGTCCCACTACCAAGCCTAAAAGGTGATTTATACATTTCCAGATACCCATTTGGCTAAAACTTGTTCTGGCATAACCTCCTTAAAGTAGGACTAAGTTTCCTAGCTTGGCATAAGTGTCCCAGTTGGCTTCAACAACAAATTCTGTAGGATTCTAGATCCTCTCTACATCACATTCTAGTTTCCAGGTGCACCTCTCCAGTCTCTTTCATTTCTATTATTGTTTGTTTGCATTGTTAGGTCATTTTCCATATTACAGTTTGTTTTCAAACAACTTGCATTTTTTAGGTTTTGCATTAATAATCAACATCTTTTATAAGTTTATTTCATTTAAGAATATCTCATTCATACTTGCATTAGTTTTGAGTGGGTACATTGTCTATTTTTTCATATCTCTCTCCTTTTAGGTGAAAAATCCTAGAAGTGCAAGAGAATCTTGCTTGCCAAAATCTCTGTCCACATTTTGATTTCAAGTGCATTTACATCCTAGGCATAACTGACATCAATATTGCATTAGGTTTTGCATTGTTTAAATTTCATCGTAGGGTTTTAAAAATTTGCATTAGTGAAATTCTCATATAGCTTACATTTTTGCATTGCATTTCATTAAAAAATTCAAAAAAATATGCATTTTCATACTATATCTGCATCTGCAAATCTAAAAGTCATAAAATACCATTTAAAAATTATGAAAAATCTCAAAAAAGTCACTAATAGGACTAATTCGCCACACTAGGTGACTTAGTCCACTTGCACATATTATACTATAATTTATGTCATTTTCAGGTCATTTTTTGCATTTCTATTTTTTGTTATTGCATTTTTGTTACTATTTCCAAATTTGCTACTTTATTCCCTTTCTTACACATAGTTTCCTTTCATATATTTATATTATGGCTATGTGTTTTACTAATTTTTGGGTGTCATTAAAATCCTTAGTTAACATGTCAAGCTATGCCTTTGGAACTGATCCTAATGACATTGAGCTTCCTCATGCTCCTTCAACTCCTCATGAATTTCCTCCTTGTGATGTTGACATCATTGGAGAAGATGATGACAACATGAATAAGTTCCTAAATGAATGCCTTGATAACCTCAAATCCAATGCATCATTTTATCCATCCATGCAACAACAAGACCTTCCTATAATATCACCTCCTGATATGTTTGGGTATTTACATCTTTGGACAAATGAAGGACCTAAGTTCCCTCCATCAGGTGGACCTAGATATTTTAAAAAAGCAACCCCTCAACCATTATATGATAAAAAAGTCACTAGTACTCCAATCAACCTTGAAGAAAGCTATGGAAAATGTTTTACCATCTTGAGCAAACAAGGATGTGACATAAAAACTGAACATGTCATTCATCAAATTTTAGAACAAAATCCAAAAGATGATAACACAACAAGGTTAGAATATCATGATCCTCCTCATGACAATAAGCCTCCTAGAGAATATTGGAGACTTCATGATGATGGTACGGTGATCTTTGATTCCCCTCCTAATTTGAATGTCTTCCCTCCTCATGAACAACCCTTAACTAAAAACAATTACAAGGATGATATGATCACTTTGGGTCCTCCTCCTCCTATTTGAGAAATGGGTGAATCTAGCAAATGCAAGAGGCCTTAAAAGTTACAAAAACTCAAGTTTCCTCTCTGTCCACCACTTGAATGTGAAATGAAATTGAAAATACTTTAAAAAAAAGGACTCATACTATTACCACCTATGAATAGGTTGGTGATCTATCCTAAAGATGTTAATATTCCACATTGTGCATATCATCATGTTCTTGGACGTAGAAGTGATGAGTGTCGCCAATTGAAAGAAATACTGAGCAAGTATCATTTTGATGTTGATAATTGCTATCCCCTGAACCCATAAGCCACCATACAACACCTCCTCATGTAATAGTTGTAGAACATTCTCTTCTCACTATTACATGACCTCTCCCATCACCTACCTTATCTCATTCTTGTCTTGTACTTAGTGGGGGAAAGAAGTTGCTAGGCTTTTCCTAGTAATGCACTTGTCATTGTCCCTTAGCTACGTTATTCACCTTTTGCTTATAATGATTGAGATTGGGAGGTAGATAACCTGTTGGACGGTTGACTCGCATTTTCCTTACTAGTCTTTTTCACTTTCTTTTCCTTTTCCCTTTGTGTGTTTTCATGTGCATAATGTGTTCCCTTGTAATGTTTTGTTTGATCTTCTCCTTCTCTTTGTGACATTCCTATATTTGTACCTTCATTCTTCTATATGTTGTACATTGATTTTTCCTTCTTTTTCTTTTTCTTGTGTTCTCCTTTTGGGGATGATGCAAGGCATTGAGATAGTTCATGTCTCTTTCATGTTGACCCAAAACGCCCCTTTTCTTTTCCTTTTTCTTTTCTTGTTTTTTCCTTTTTGGGATGACGCAAGGCATTGAGACAATTCATGTCTCTTTCATGTTGACCCAAAAGGCCCCTTTTCTTTTTTTATACCTTTTTCTCTTTCTTGTTTTTTCCTTTTGGGGATGACATAAGGCATTGAGACCAAAATGTCTCTCTTAAGTTGACCCAAAAGCTTTTCCATTTTCATTCACCTTTTCTTTTTCATTTTTCTTGTGTTCTCCTTTTGGGGATGATGCAAAGCGTCAAGAAATCCTATTTCTCTTCCATGTTGACCCAAACAAATCTTTCTTTTCCTTTTTTTTCACTCTTTGTGTCATTCTTTCAGTTCTATGTATTTGGGGGATGATGACAATTATAATCTCTCTAAAAAAACATTGTAGGAACGAACATACTGACCCCAAATCCATAGATCTCGTATGTGTTTGGTGTTTTCATTTTGGGGGCAACCCCTTCCCTTTCTTTTTACTTTCTCTCACATGACGTAGCCTTACTTAGAAACATATGAATTGGCATAGGGTCTTTGCAAGTTGGATTTCATGTCTTCTTTTTCTTTGCATTTTTCATTTGCTACTTTAAAGTAATTTCTCATAGTACGATGTGTAGCAATTACTTTAAAGTGGGGGCATACATTGGAATTATTCATTTTGTATTCTTTTCCTTTTTCTTGGTTCTTAGTGCAGCCTTCTTATTTCATACGATGCCTTTTTTCACTTTGTGGATGACATTAGGTTTGATTTCCTTCATTAGTGTGATCTATCTTAGCATGTTACATTCCTCTTGGTGGCTGGATGCAACACATTGCATCCCTTAATTTGTGAATTTTCTATTCTTTTATTGGTACTCTCTTAGAGACATTAGGCACAATGTTCCCTAACTTATAGACCTCACAAGAACTAAGGAAGACTCCTTTGAACATTCTTTTTCATGTTACATTTTTCATTTTTTATATGGCCACCTTGCATAACACAACTTGCATGCTTGTGGTGCCATCATATTTTTTCATAAGTTCTAAGCATACCAAGTTTTGCTTGTCTTGTGAAGCTCAAAATGTCATTTTCTTTTGTGGTACCTTATCAAAGTTATCAGGACGTATAAATTTGGTATGGTTGAGTGGGAAGCCCATTATGAGGCATTAATTTCCCCATAGCCACATTTTTGTGTGTGTGAGTGAATACTAGCCATGAGTGTATGTTTCTCACCTTTTGGGCCTTCTCACCTAGCAGACTGCCATGCGTTTCGTCGCCTCAGAGAGAGTACACATTTTTCTTTTCAGAAAAACAACCTAGATCTAATCCACAATGAGATGAACAAATAATCTAAGCTTGATCCAACTCTCTTTTTCCTTCTCTTCCTCTTCATTGACATCATTCTCATGCATGTTTCTTATGCTCATGTTTATTTTTCCATGTGATCTTCATCTTGGGGGCTTGATCATCACTCTTGATCATTTTTGTCTCATCTTTCTAGCATTAGTTCATTGAAACCCCTCTTGATTGCATGTTCAACTACTATAGTGTGAGTTTGAAGCGGGTTCATCCTCTCACTAAAGTGGGGACTAACTATGGACATGAAAAAATTAACCCTTCTACTTTTTCTCATGTTTAGGCCCTCCTAATGATTTTAGCTTGATTTTTCCTTGATTTAATGTTGTAATGTGGCCAACACATTCACATTAGGTCTTAAGTCCTTGAGTATCAATAAGAATTCTATGATTTCAAGTAAAAGTGTTGTGAAGTGCTGTAACCAATTTTCACACTTTTCTAGGACCTTTTCATTATAATTCACCTAAATAACTCCTTTTTATCACTTACCAAGTCTTATTTTAAATTCTTGTAAAGATTTGTAACAAATTTTCATGCTTTTCTAGGCTTGTCATCAATAATTTGACCCTTTCGTATGTTTAAATGACCCCTTAATGCACTTTCTGGCCCTACTTAAGTATGTTTTGAAGAATAATCCTATTAAGCATCATTAAATACACTTTAATTCCTAACACCTAGTAAAATTTCTCTGGTGAAATTTCTCTGGTGGGACCAAGTCACCACTTGGGTCAACTTAGTTCCACTGGGCACAAAAATCAAAATTATTTTAAATTTCTAGTGGGTTATTATTCTCTTAACCTTGAGGTCACCCTGTGATGTGTTATTTTCAGGACATTTTGTAAAATAAATTATAAATAAAGGATTTTCCTCTCATTTTCACCCCCATTCATCTAATACGTTCACTCATACATTAGCATGCATCCATTGATCATTTTCAAGCATTCTAGGCATTATTAAGCATCCATTGGAGCATCAACTTGCATATCTTTAGATTTCTACATCAAGGGTTTGGTCTTGTATGCAGATTTTTCAAAGAGAAAGGTGTTAAAAAGTTTTTTCATTTCATCAAAGTCATTCAATTAAAAAAAAATCATAATTGAAGCTTGGAGACCTCTTATAGCCCGATTTCTATAGTTTTAGAATCAAACACCTGTCAACAAGAGAAGTACAGACCAAGAGCTATAGGTTCCTGTCCCAAAATTCCCAAAAGCTAAAGGTGGAATAAGTCACCATCAGTGGCGAATTCGTCCCATTGCTAGGCTTGAAAGGTGATTTTTGCATTCCCAGATACCCGTTTGGCTGAAAACTATTCCAAAAGAATCTCCCTGAAACAGGACTAAGTTGTCGAGCTTGGCATAAGTATCCTAGTTGGCTTCAACAAAAAAATTTGTAGGATTCCAAAGCCTCTCTACATCACATTCCAGTTTCCAAGTGCACCTCTCTAGTCTCTTTCATTTATGTTATTGTTTGTTTGAATTCTTAGGTCATTTTGCATATCACAATGTATTTTCAAAAAAATTGCATTTCTTAAAATTTACATTAATAATCATCTTTTATAAATTTATTAAATTTAGGAATATTTCATTCATATTTGCATTAGCTTTGAGTGGGGACATTTCCCATTTTGGCCCATCTCTTTCCTTTTAAGTGAAAAACCCTAGAAGTGCAAGAGAATCTTGGGTGACAAAATCTTTGTCCACACACATAATAGAGGAAGAACAGTGCCACAAATAGAGGAAGTTTTATAACACATAATCACTCTTATATCCAAGCATTTACAAGGGTGACAAGGGCCATCCAAGTACACATGCATGGGGGAACACATCACAATAAACACACACCTAATCTAAAGGTAAAGAATAGGCATCCCTACACTACTAAATTTGACATCATTTTCCAACAGACGTTCATCGGTCATTCGAAAAATCTTTGTCCGAAAAGCGACGAAATGTAGAAAATATTTTCATCGCTATTTTTTCATTGAAAGGTCGACGATGAATTAAATGTCGAAATAACAATGTAGATTCGTCGGTCGTCGGCATCCTAAAATGACTCGACCTTTTGTCAGAATATCGACGAAAACTTCATGTATCCACCGATGAATTACACCAGAAGTTTGTCACCATTTCGATGAAATTGGCAAGGAGTAGCGTTGAAACAACACCAAAAGCTCGTTCGTCGCACTTTCAATGAAATGGGCAAGTAGTAGCGTTGAAACAACACCAAGAGTTCATCGAAATTGTGATGAAATGGGCAAGAAGTAGCGTTAGAAGAACACCAAAAGTTTGTCAAAAGTGCGACGAAATGGGCAAGGAGTAGCGTCGAAAGAACACCAAAAGTTTGTCAAAAGTGTGACGAAATGGGCAAGTAGTAGCATCAAAACAACACCAAAAGTTCATCAAAATTGCTACGAAATGGGCAAGGAGTTACGACGAAACCTTCGTCACAGCTATAGAAACTTCGTCGAGCCTATTCGGTGATTCGTCGGTGGGGTTCATCGAAATTGTGATGAAGCAATTCAATTTTTTTAAAAAAAATATTCATGGAAATGTACCATCGCAGAGACTGACAATTGATCATACATACAGACTGCATATTGGTTTGATGCTTCAAATGATGCATTTCTTATATTGAAAATTGCATTACCTTATTGAGCTTCTCTTTGTTTCGAGAATAGTTTAATATTCTCTACTTAACAGGGCCAACCACATGATGGTGGAGGCTCATTTGGCCCCTTCCCCCCCTCACATCACTCTCAATTCCCCATACCTAATCATATAACATTAATCATTCATTCATCCATTAATAACATATAGCATTCATTCATTCATCCATTAATAACATATAACATTCATTCATCCATTAATAACATATAACATTCATTCATTAACATATAACATTCATTAATTAAGATATTCACATTCATTCATTAACATATAATATTCATTCTTTTAGTTTTTACATATTATCAAAAATATGGTTGTCATGATATGATTACAATCACTTTTTTTTTGTTTCTTTTTAAAGCTACATAAAGTTGAAGTGGATTATTGTTTTCTAAATCAATATTTGTCCCCCCTTTAGTTGTTCTACCCTCTGCTCATGATCTTAATGTACGCCTAGTCGTCTGCTCATGATGTGGACTCCATTGCAAGGGGGGTCTGCTGCAATAAGAAAGAAATGTTAAACTGATATGTTTTATTATTATTGTTACAATTATTTCATTAATTAAAAGAACATTAGAGTGGTTCTCTTTACCTAATGGGTCCACATCATGTTCCTGAACTTTTGTTATAGACTCATGCTCAACATGTTGAACACCCTCTAAATCATGATCTACAATTGAAACATGAAAGGTTACATTAATTAATACACCAATTGAAATTAAATATTTTTAAGAGAAGATGAGGGTGGTCCTCTTTACCTAATGGGGCCACATCATGTTCCTAATTTTCTCTAGCCTAATCATGCTCACCACGTTGATCAAGCTCTACATGCTCTAAATTTGAAACATGAAAGGTTACATTAATTAATACACCAATTGCAATTAAATATGTTTAAAATAACTTTAGATTGGTCCTCTTTACCTAATAGGGCCACATCATACTCCTGATCTTCTCTAGCCTGATCATGCTCAACATGTTGATCATGCTCTACATGCTCTAAAGTACCAGGATGCAAACCATGACCTTCACCTGCACATTGTGCTCCACCCTCACCAGGCTACATTCCAATGTCATGTGCAGTATTATCATTGCTTGAATGTTTAAAACAAATAGGAATGTAATTACTTTATGGTGGAAATTAATATTGAATAGATTGTACAAGTATTCAATTTTAAATATACTTTATTGAGTTTATTTACTTGCATGTCAGATGCAATGGAAGATTGTGTTTTCCTAGTCAAGACTCTTAGGCACTCAACCATGACTCCATAGCCTTGCTGGAAGGAAATCTTCAGGTCCTCTTCTGTGGGAGCTCTGTTGAATTCAGATCCCTACATTTTTGCATAAGGTCATGAATTTTGCTTCTATGGTGTGATAAAACCAAAATTGTTTTCAATTTATTATAATTTGGATGCAATATTTCATTTATTGATACTTACAATTCATGTGGCTAATTTCATATAACCACCAGAGCCAAGTTTGTGTTGCCTGTGCTTTTCTAGTCTAGCCTTTGTTGCCTTCGATGTGTTGGGCAACCTATGAAAAGTTTGAAATACGTTAGATTATGTAGAAAGAAAGACTAATCAGTGTATAATTACATTGTTGATAGTATCACTGACATAGTAGCATTAATCGTTTGGGGAAAAAATCGGCAAACCAAAAGTTCAGGATTTTTTGAAAAAATCAGATTTACAAAAAAACACAAAAATTTAAAGAAAAACAGTGAGAAACTACTTTTTAAAAAAAAATTAATGGAATTTCCATAGCATACAGACATTGAGAGCAAATAAAATACAGATTTCAATCCATGAATTATAGAAAATAAATTTGTGTTGGTTATATTCATATCATTGATTACATTGCAGAAAACATACTACAACTGCATAAATTTTAGATGGTGACAAGTTTCTATGCTACCACATTTTTCATACATTTCTACCAAAGTATTTTATCAAATAGTTCACTGCCTTGTTTGTATGGCTAAAAGCCTAAAATAGGTGCTTTTGAACAAGTTATGGATGCTTGGAAAAAATCTATCAAAGCATAATAGTAAGCAATAGAATAGACAAGGCAGTGAACTATTTCAAAAAATGCCTCAAAGAAATGTGGTCTCATGGTGATGGAATTCCATGACAATCCATAACAATTTTCTTGTCATGGCATTCATTATGGCATTCCATCACCATGAGACCATATTTTTTTGAAGCATTTTTTCAAATAGTTCACTACCTTTTCTATGCTACCACATTTTTCATACATGTCTACCAAAGCATTTTATCAAAATAGTTCAATGCCTTCATGCTATGGCTAAAAATTAAAAACCTAAAATAGGTGCTTCAAACAAGCTATGGATGCTTGGAAAAAATCTACCAAAAGCATAATAGTAAGCAATAACATAGACAAGGTAGTGAATTGTTTGAAAAATTGTCTAAAAGAAATGCAGTCTCATGCTGATGGAATGCCATGAAAATCCATACCAATTTTCTTGTCATGAAATTCTTCATGGCATTCCATCACCATGAGACTACATTTCTATGAGACATTTTTTTCAAGCAGTTCACTACCTTGTCTATGCTACTGCATTTTTCATACATGTCTACCAAAGCATTTTATCAAACAGTTCATTTCCTTGCTGCTATGGCTAAAATCCTAAAATAGGTGCTTTCAAACAAGCTATGGATGCTTGGAAAAAATCTATCAAAGCATAATAGTAAGCAACAAGCCATGGTCTCATGGTTTTTTTTGTGCGAAAATTAGCTCAATTTTATTCATGTTTTTTTGCAGATTTTAAACATGCTTTTTTGGAATTTTTTCAGTTTGAAACAGAAAAAAATCATTGACCAAAAAGTCAACGATTTTTTCAAAAAATTGGGGAAAAAATTGTCCAACCCATAGATTTTTTAAAAATCGCAATTAATAGGGATTTTTTTGCAGATTTATGCATCTATATCACATACCTTCCTTGGCCCAGTGGTGTCTTTCCTTTTTTCTTTTTAGCCTTCTCCTTTCCATCGGACACCAAGCCTTCCACTCCCTCTCTGGAATCATGTGGGGACACTCGTACTTTTTGTTTTTCTCTAAATGTGACCTATATTGGTTCCTCACATACTTTAGATAGGTACCAAATTTCTTAAGGATCTTGGTTCGTTTGAATATTTTATCACCGATCAACACAACTAAACGGTTAATGAGCTCATCTTTTAAATCTTGAATTTGGGCATTCCACCATGTATGTATGGTGGACCCGAAGAGCTCCAATGTAATATCACTTAGATGTTTACAAAAAAAAAAAATTCCTACAAAATGATCATGGGATCAATAGTCTAAAAAGAGCAATCAATAAGTAAATTTCAATTAGATTATATAGAATAATAATTAAAAAAAATTAAAGTACCTAGGACATCTCTATCTTTATGGGAACAAAATCCTTGGTCACCACAAGTGTGACCGGAAATGTTTCTGTACTAGTAATACGGGAAGATCCAAGAAATGTTGTTAAAACATCACCAGTACTAGTGGCCTCTACATCCCCAAGTACATGTCCTGACGCATGTTCTAGTATGTGTTCGCTACCAGAGGGTGCATTAATAGATGCTTGCATGGTATGTGTTGCTGACATTTCAGACGATAATATAGGCACAAATGATGGGGTTAGATGATGTGATGTATGCGTAGGAAGATTATGATGGACACTTGTACCAACCCTTACTCCTCAAGCAACAGTTGCAGTACCTTGATCATGGCCAGGAGCATCATGAGGAGGCAAATAACCTTGTAAAAACAACACATATTTTAGTTCATGACATAAAAGAGTACAAAATATAAAACCATGAATGAACTTATGTTATAATTAAAGATTGCATGATAGCTTACTTGCAATTTTTGAAATCTCTCAATCAATACTTTAACCCTCTCTCTTATCTCATCTGTTTGAGGCACTATGAACATCAACTTAGCCATTTCTTCATTGTATTTTTTTTGGAGCTATCGAGAGGGTTTGCTGAATAAGCGATGTCATCATCACAAAATATTGACTGCACCTCACTATGGATGCTCTCCTCTACTGCTAGTGCCTATCCCCGATCAGTTGACTGCAACAAGCATATTAAAAACATTGTTGAAATTAATCCAAAAAACTTATGAAAAAAACATAATAATAAAATATTTTGCTTGTATCTAATTTGTACAATTACAATGAGGTAAACCTGCCGAGTAGCACCTGAAGATACATCGCGATCTGTGCTTTGGGCTAGAGCCTTCTCCATACGATCAATGTCCCCCTGTGACAAAAATTAAATATAAAAAGCATTACCAAAATGAAACGAATAGACTTATGAAAAAAAACATAAGAATAAAATGGTATATTAGAGTCATTAATTGGAGGTTGGGTAAAATGGTACATAGTATGTACCACCCTCATAGTAACTGTGTTTGTAACTAAGTGATTCAAATTGTAATTGATTAGCAACTCTTCCCCTGCAGTTATTGATTTTATCACACATACAAATACACGGTTTCCCTTGTGCGTCTTGAATATGCAATTGGGTTGCTTATTTGTTAACCTAGGTCGTGTACTGTTTATAAACCCTACAATATTCCCTGATGCTTTTGGCCTTCTGTCAATGTACATAGCCAGTCCTTTATTTTGATCCTTATCTTTTACTTGAATATAATTTGCTAACAGTGCATCCCTATGCATACTTCGTGTATATCAAACTAGCTGCATCCAATCTTTGTAACTGTAATAGGGTCCAACATACTCCATCAATTCAGTAACTTTGTCGTAACATACCTTTATGTTGTCCATGCAAAATACTTTACCAGCGTTCCTCTTGGATCATGTCTATCAAAAAATGACCAACCCGGTTTACCTGGAACCTCTGAGTAAAATACCTGCTCACATTGGTTTGGAAGAACATAGGACTCATTTCCAGCTCGCTCGATCAACCTTGTATTAACCATGGTAAATCCATTATCATGTTCAATAACAATTCTCTCTAGATATTTTTCATTCAATCGTAGCCTATACCATAGGATGATGAACAAAATTAATCTGAAGGACTTAAATTTACACTCAAGTATATCATCCAAAATCCCATAGTATCAATTTTCTGAGACTTCTAGATGTATGTCGCTTCTAGATGAAACATTAGTCACCTGAAAGACTGTAGTTATACCAGAATCACAAGTTTTCTTCATGTCATCCAACATTTTGATTTAAAATTTACGACCATTGCACCACATAACCTTGTGGTGTTTCACCTGCAATATGTCAAACATGTAAAAATTATTGCAATATTGTCAGTTGATAAACATATTTATTCTTGGCTGAATGTATGCAAAGAAAACAATCTCAACATATATATACATCAATATACCTGAAAATAATTAAATAATATGGTTATTAATATATTTATACGTACTTGTTTATCTCTTAAACCATATGCTAAATCAAATTCCCTTTTTGTAACATTGGAATCTCCATTATGATGAGCTTCTTTAACCAATGAAGCCACACCTTCTCATGTTAATGTGCGACCAGATTTTGACATCATTCAATCCATACCGTCATCCAATCAAGATTTTTGGCGATGTACAAATGTAGTGCATCCCACTCTCGACCAACTGTACCAAAAAAAATTGAAATTCACAAACAACGTATAATTAGTTAAATACCACAGTATACGACCTTAATTTATAATTGATGTATATTGAAGATTAAAAATTAAATAAGTACAATATACATAGAAACTATATGTAAAATATATTCCAATTAATATCCATGACCATCTTATAATTACCTCTCACTTTCCTCAATCTACCTTTCCCCAATAGGTACTCCGCTTCGAATTTGTTAATGGAGTTGGGATCCCAAATGCGATCTACATGGATCTTTGCTATAAACTTAGGAAGATATTCACTAATTTACACCATGGTCTGGTATACCATATATCCCTCCACCATAGAACCCTCAGGATGTGCTCTTTTTCTAACCAAAGCCTTCAAAAATTTCAAGTGCCTCTCAACCATCCACATTGACCTTGTGTGTATAGGTCCACACAATTCAATCTCCTCAAATTGGTGTATAAGGTAGTGTTCTTGTACATTGAAAAATGTTCAAGGTAGACACTTTTGCATTTCACACATTAGACGAGGAATTTTTCTCTTCCAATAATTTATATCTTCTTTATGGATTTATTTAGATGACAACTATCTACAAGTGATTCAAGGCGCAAATATATTAACGAGATTTAACAAAAATATACAGTATATTACATAACAAGTAAAACAAATGGAAATTATAAGATGTATACAATGAATTGAACAAATCTCGCTACTTACCTCATGTATTTTCAAAGATTATATATAACTTGCTTGACATTGTTGTCAAAGTTGTCTGGGAGAGATAGAGGTAGAACGTACTGCAACAATTATAAAATGATCTTTTCATTATTTCTCCAAAATTAGTAAACACAATATACTGAAAATTACATGCATTATACAAGTGTATATAATATACTAGAATAATTACCTTAATGAAGGTATGTCAATCATGCATTTTCATCCCTGACCCAAATTCACCTTTCTTTGTTATTATATTGTTTATGTTCATAGTAAATCCTGTGGGAAATCAAATTTTTTGTATGACTTCTTTTATAGCATTGCTTTGCTACTCTATTAATAACCAAGGAAGGGCACTTATATTAATTTGGTCTACATCGCTATTTAATTCAATGACATTTTTCATTGCATGATTGGCTTCCTGAATGTCACTACAAATTTTGACAATTTTTATTTTGTCATGCCTTCCATCCAATATGCATTGTATCAAAAAAATGAAAAATTTGTAGTTGCTCATAGTACGGTAACCTACTAAATTGTTTGGGATAAATTTTTAGTCCCTATGGAAGTCGGCCATTAATGCCTTGATGACCTTTATGAAGCATATAAGTTAAACAAATTAACAACGGCAATCATTGTCAATTACAACATGAGTAAACACAACACAATATAAAAATATAAATTCAAAACATATCATATATGATAGATAAACAATTTGATATGATGTATAACCTTGACAATTAATTCTATTATATTCCAACTTCCATAGGCGAGGTAAAATTCTTCATGGTTTTGATGTAGTCCCCTCTTTCCCATTGAAAACATGTTTTTTAGTAGTTCGATACTTATAATTTCTATGGAGGAAGTGTCTATACTCATCAAACACCTACTTTCCTAAACTTGTTGAATGACAAGATTTCATCTTTGGACCACAAATTGGACATACAAATTTTTCCTTTGTTTGAAGACCTGCAAGATGATATATAATTGTATTAAATATGTTAATTTTTTTAATTATATATAATGAATAGATTATTTTAAAAACATGCATGATATCTACTTCATCAAATTAAATATTGTTAAAGTGCAGTCGAACGTAATAACATACCACAAAAATGTGTTAGCCCTGGGGCATCATGAATTGTCCATACAAGCATTGCATGGAATTGAAATTATCTTTATCCTATTGGTCTAGAGACGTCATACATAGTGACACCATTCCATAACTTTAGTAACTCATCGATAAGATGCTCGATATATACATTTATATCTTTAACTTTGTACTTACCTAGTTGAATGAACATAAGCATTACATAATTATTATAACCATTTTACTACAATATATATAAATTAATGTACATGACTATTGAATGAAAAAAATATAAGTCATTATGCAACAAATAAGACAAATGAGATGCTACTACGTTAAAGAAAATTGATGTAAACAAATACTTGGAACAATCATTGACAACATTATGTGCTCCCTCTTTATTGACATCTATGGAGGAATGCTATTGTTGATAACAAAAATAGGCCACACTGAGTAAATAGATCTTAGCTCTCCAAATGGATTGACACCATCTGCTCCCAATGAAATCTTGAGATTATGAGGTTCTTCTTTAAAGTGTGGCCATTTTTTCTCCATGTCCCTAAATGCAAAACCATCCATAGGCATTCAAAGAATGTCATCTCCACTTATATTTTGTGCATGGTAATCCATAAATTGCGCTAAGTTTTTGCACCTAAATAATTGTTGCATACGTGGAATAATGGGAATATAACAAAGAACCTTGTGAGGCACCTTTTTTGTTAGTTGATCTATTGATATGACATTCTAGGCATTCTGTTACAAATTTCTGTTGTTTATGATATATAATATGATCATTGGGACATGCATCTATTGCTTGATACTCCATTCCAATATCTTTCATAATGACACATAAATCTCGGTATGAGGGAGGTAAAATATTTGATGGTGGTAACAAAAATTCACCAATCAATCTACAACAAAAAATATTTTGTTCATATAAAGAATATTAATGGTACATATTTCATCCTTTATTTACTAGTGATGAACTAACAACAATTAAAATAGATGAAAAAAGATGACATATATGACATACCTTAACATCCATGAAATTGCTATGTTTGATAAACCATTCATAACCTTCAAGTTCAACAGCAACAATATAGTACAGAGAAAAGTTGTTTTGAAGCCTTCATAAAGGGGCTCGTATGCCTTCTCAAATACAGGTAAATCATGAACATTATCAAAGTCATCTTCATCATCATGATCAGCTCTGCCACTAAATGTGTCATGGATCAATGTATTTGTACCATCATCTTCAACTGTGATTTCTGGTGCATGATCATCTTCTTCTATAGGATCATTAACTTCATCTTCGATATTCATAGCTCCATGTTCATCTACTTGCAAAACCACATTCTCTAGGTCATGATAATCCATATCATCTACCCTAGGGCACCCCACCTTTATAATAATGATAGACACAAATAAGCCATGATCATGATCAAGTGATTATATATAATGTTAAAATGATATAAACATTTACAAATTCAATCAATATAAACACATATAATGAATGACTTACCAATGGATGATAATCATGCCCCCTCTTCAATGTGACCATGCTTCCTATAATTTTTCTCAGCTGTTGTGATTAAAATTCATCTCGTCTTTAAGCCCTTGAAATTATTGCAAAGAAAATAGCATTTCCCATCACCCTTTCTTTTCAATCTAGCCCACAATCTATCAAGTGTCTCTTCATTTTTTTTTGGACTAATATTATCTGACATGATTTTTCTTTACCAAGCTTGACTATTTAGATCTTCAAAAAATATCAAACTCAGACTCCAATAAATTTTATTCATAGACAAGTAACATAGTCTAATAATTCTGATATTTTATACCAAAAAAAATTGGCATGCAACCACCCCTGCAAAAGAGAAGATAGTCTGAAGTTAATGACCCCAAAAAACACTTTAAAATGCTAATTCCAAAACTTATTAAATTCTGATTTTACTATGATTTCCAACTGTTAAGACTCCTAAAATTAGAATATTGAACTTGATCACAAAATTCCTACAACAATGGAGGTAGCGAGCTAGTAAGAGAAAGTGACCCATTCCTAAGGAGCAACAAGTCAGAATCATCATTGCTAATGTCAATACAGATTTATCATTTTAGTTAAAGATGCAATGTGTCACTTCTTATGATGATCTTATCCCTAGGGCCCTCAACATTGAGAGAGACCTAATAAAAAACAACAGAAGCATTGGTAAGAGCATGATTAGGGTACAAAACCTAGGCCTCTGTAGAAACATAAACAATAACTATAGCAAATTAGTGAGGTTGCAATACCAGAAAGATTGAGACATTGTAGGTAATAAAAAAATCTTGCAATCTAAAGATTGTAGCCAATAACAAGCACACTATGTAGCTTAGTGACATTTGTAAAAGCAATCTACGGTAAGAAGAATGATAGTCACTTGAGATGTGACAATCAAAAAGAGGCTGAGTAGTGACAAGATAATAAAGCTCAAACCTTGCATATTAAAGTGGATATTTTAACAGTGAGTTTACTTACCCCCTTGCTGAACTTAAGGGTTTTTCAAATGCTTTTGGTAGTGTTAGACAAGGAAAATGCAATCAGGGAATGACTGTCCAAATGAAGTAACAGTGGTAATCATCGGTTCAATGTTTCTTCTTAGCCATTAATGTATAATGGAGGTAGTGGATTGCATGTTTGAGCAGTGTTTTGAGACTCATCAAAGATGGGAGAATAGTGAATAATACCTTGCGGACTATGAAGTAGTGTCAATAAGGTTGAAGGATTTTAAGAACTATAATACCATGAAACAATGAGTCCCTTGTAGTAAGTAGGCAGTCTATAGGGCATAGTTTTATTTTATAGAAGGATGCTCATGAAAGGAATCTTCAAGCGATAGTGAGTGAGTTGTTTGAGATTGCAGTTGAGGGTGCAATACCCAATCTTAAAGGAAGTTAGCAAAGCAATAAATGTGCAAGAAAATCAAATTGTACACAACAAAAAATTCACAATGTTACCTTTTATAATGTCTTGAGTTTGAAGACAAAAATCTCATTGTATCTTCATGATGAAAGTGGTGACCTTATTGATCAATCATTGGAAACCATTATTTTAAAACATGCTATTGTGCTTATGGAGGAAACATTTTAAAGAAGGGAGTGAGTGGTGGTTTGGAATAATGGCAGGTATGAAGGACTTGCTTTATATGCATACTATGCAGTCTAGCTTAAGACAACATTCTTAGAAGAGATTGAAGGTGGATTATGGAACTCAAGGGTTACCATGAAAAGGATTAAAGAAAATACAAAGATCTATTTAAAAGCCACGGTCATGAAGATATTAAATATTTCACATGCAAAACCCTAATAGCTGGAGTAATGAATACAGTGCCAAAGAGGATAGTGTGTTGGGGCAGATTTAGGAGATCTCCACATTATCTAGTTACAGGGAAATACATCATTTATTTAGTTTTTTAATTAAAAGAAATCATTCTAAACCCTATATAGGATACATTGATACTTCAAAAGCCTCTAAAGAAATTTGAGATTATGCAAATATATGTCAAGTAACATTCATAAGGTTTAGAAAATCTTGATCACTCTCTAGAATAGCCCATTAAACATGGGTTGTGCTTGAATGCACTACATAATTGATATAACACAACCACTCTACATATCAACTAGAGTTATAGGCTCTTTATTGTAGCAAGAGGTAATCACTCTTTGATCATACTATAATTACATCCTAACTTGTTAAACTTGAGACAACCTGAATGCACCTAATGATGATTGACACCTACATTATACAACCTGAATTAACTACATTATATGAGTGCCTCCATTTATATCACAATATAGCCACATTAAACTTGGGTCACACATGAATGCATCCTATATTTTTTATAGCACAATTGTGCCACATGACCAATAGAGTTATGGATCACATAATTATAATCACAAGAATCTATTCCTTGGTTGTGATCTTATGGTGATTCCACACAAAAAAATCTAGACATGAAATTCTCAAAATCCTTAACCTCTAAAAATGAAATCTGATGAGATGTTGCTTTAAAATATGATTTTCAAACCTGGAACTACAAATCTAAATTCACAACTAAATTCTGCAAAAATACAATGACTACCCTCAACCTGGCGATATCTTCTTGAATTTTTCTAATTTTTTCCAAGAAAATTGTCCTTAGTTCTCCACAAACTATCTCAAGTAGAGCAAAACACTATCGCAATAAATCAGACGTGAACTCACTTTTCTTTATGTCGGCCACAATTTGATTTTTTTCTATTTTTCATGTTTGTCAAAAATTTGACAAAAATGATAGCCGATATTTCGATGAACATCGAGGATAAACTTTCCACAAATTGAAAATTACACATCAAATTTTACAAGCACCAGACGAACATCGAATTTTACATATTCTGTCAAACAATTTTGTCAGATTTTGTAGTCAAATGCATTAGTGCTAACACTCAACAACCAATATGTTGTCTAATCCCTAATCTAGAACATTATACAGGGAAGGTGGATGAACCTACAGTGGCAGAATATTAAGGGGGGGACCTTCTATCCCACCCGCAACAAGGTCCAATGAAGAAGGCCTTGTAAGGTCTTCTTCACTCTACTCTTGTGGAGCAAAGTTCAATGACCTGGCAAAGATCTCCAATAGAGTCTGGACCTCATCGAAAGAGTTAAACATGCACTTCATGGGAGTTCCATGTGTTACCTCAATAGATGGGGAAGGTGGTGCCTAAGATTCACTGCTAGGATCACCGATCAACTTGGGAGTAGTGAGAAACTCAGGGGATGTTGGGACTTGCTTCATCACTAGGATGAAACTTGCTAGTGCAAGACCACCCTCTAAAGAAGGTGGACTCCTTTTACACCCCCCATTGCTAAAAGGACCAACCTCCACCTTATGCTTTGTCAGAGGATGTGAACTTCCCATGGAAAAGATAAGAGGTGCATAGGAGGAGGAGAAAACCACAGTGAACACCATTGAGGTGTTTGACATGTCCAAAAGCATTGAGAATAGTGGGATGTTCAAGAGGGACATCAAGAGAGGCATCTTGACCGAAGGAGCAATAAACACCTACACCTTTTTAGGGTCAAGGGCATTCATGCTCACAACAAGAGCCAGAAGAAAAATTGAATTCAATTGAATTGAAGTAGAGGAGATGGGAGAGGAGGACACATTAGGAGGCCTTGGAACAGGGGTGGTTAGCTCCCCTTCCTCTAAAAAGTGGCTTGCTCAGCCACCAAATCCTTTCACCGACACTTGCGCTCATGCACAAGGCAGTTTATGTGACTCTGGGAGCTAGAGATCAGAAGCTAAGATGGAATAGAAGGCTCCTACTTGGCCATCATAGTGTCCATCATGACCCTCTCTAGTGGAGGGAGAGACTCTTGGATGGGAGAAAGAGGAAGAGATTGAGTAGAGGTTGAAATAACAATGGGTGGAGTTGACTCTAGTGCCTCATTGGTGGGCCTCTTCCTATTCACTACTTTAGGAGTAGGAGCAATAGGAGGTTGTGGATGCCGAGACCTAGAGGATTCCCCATGAGGACCCTTCCTTCTACCATAAAGGTAAGGGCAAGTTCCAAGAGTCATAGTAGGAAGGTCCAATATCTGAATCTTGGTTTTATGCAAAGCAGGTACCATTAGACTTCTTATGTGAAAGCCAGGAATGGTCATCAAAATTTATTCTTTAGAAAAGGGAGTATAAGAGGCACCTCAAGGATGGGAAGGCCTCTCCTTTTACTTTCGAGAGGAGGAGGTATCTTGCTACTGCACTATTGGAGGAGTCACTTTTAGCTATTGTTTATCCCCATTTTTGTAGTTTACATAGTTTTGCTAAAGTAGGTTCATTCTAGGAGGGAGAAAACTAACCAGGGCAAGCCAAAAATGATCCAATGAATAACCCCCATGAGATACCAATGGCTAGTATCCAGTGTCATGCATGATGTACATAACACCGTCATGGGAAAATTTTAAACACTTATGAATAATGGAAGCAATTATGTTCATGGAAGCTAGCCATGGAATTCCCAACTTCATCCTAAAAAAATCAGATTTCGGAATAAAATCAAAGGTTGTATCCACAACCCTAGGTACAACTAGGATCGAAAGGGTTATGGAGCCATATGGCTTAAGAGAGAGACTATCATGCATATGAATGGTATGTTGGACACTAGGAACACTGAGAGGGGGGTGAATCAGTGTTCCACAATTCTAATTTTCAAATTAGATCTAAACTATCAAATACAATAATTGAACATGAAACAAGATCCACAAGACATAAACAGATCAAAACATGTAATCACATTGATGAACACCATAACACCATAATTTTTTACATGGAAACATTGTTAGGGGAAAAACCATGGTGGAGATTAATCCACAAAGTATACTCCGTTAAAAGTATGATAAAAGAGGGGAATGCACTTGCCTTCAGGCACACTGCCTAAAGCTCACTGCTCAAGAGAGAAAGGCTCACTGCCTTACAAAGTATAATTGAAATTACAAAAAAATATTGAACTAAGAATGCAACATCTACAAATTCTTGGATTCAGTTCCAATGAATCTCATAATCAGATTCCGGATCTTTACACCAATTCGCACTTTTGCTCTGTTTTGCTCTACTCTGCTCTGCTCTACTCTACATACAAAAAAAATTCTACCCTCAAATAACAAATTTTTCCTCTTTTATTCCCTCTCCTTGATACACATACACTTCTATATCTACCACAACTACCTCACCACATCACCTTCAAAACTATTTTTTGACCTCCTTTATATACCTACTAATCAAGAATTCATTATATGTCAACTTCACAACAAAATATAATATTCTTGCTTATGTCAGCTCAAATCATTCATTAGAGTTGATGTGTTCCCTCACAAGTCAACTAGACTTTAGTAGGGACCAAATTTTTTTTTCAAAACATAAGAAATAACTAAATACATATTCCACATACATCTGTGATACACCATATAAAACATATTGGCCACAATGAGAGAATAAACCATGAACCATACTACCGAACTTCTTAACTCAAACTCTGACTAATGCATTACCACAAAACTCACCAGTAGGATAGTACACATGATAGGAAGACTTCCATAGAGATCCAAGACACAAAATAATGATTCGGTGAAGTGATTAGATTAGCTTACCAACTGGATGTTCTGCACTTCATTCTTTCTGCTGGTAGATTACAAAATCTTACTTCCCTTGCCCATAGGAGTGATACTCACATTGCGGACCATACTACTGACTCTAGTTGCTATCAATGACAACAAAACTAGCCAAAAATGATCTCTCACAACCATATGCCAACAATCTCCCCCTTTGGAATTGATGGCAACACTTAGTAGTGAAAAATTTACAAAGTGTCAAAACCAAAAACTCAACAAAATCAAGACTACTACTCCCCCTTTTGATGTCAAGGAATTTTTCACTAAATTTTCCCCCCCTTTGACATCAATGATGAAGCTTATATCTCTTCTGCTCTCCTTTTAAAATTTTACTTTACTTCTCTTCCTATTCTTTCCCTTTTGAAAAATAGAGAGTTGGATCAAAATTTGAGAAACTTCTGCAATAATCAGAAGATTATTTTATACTTAGCTTTAATTTTTGGAAGGAATCTCTTCCAAGAGTCCACCACAATCCAAATGGCTATAATCAAGTTGTTATTCTCTAATGTCCTATTGATAATCTAGACAAGGGGTTCAAGAATGGTGATTGCTTCTCCCAAGTTTTCTCCTATCTTTAGCACTTCAATCATTTTCTCTAGTCTGCCTTCAGTCAGGTCTTTTACTCTCTAGAAGGTATCCATGAGAGTATTTCTAGCAAAGTGAACCTTTGCATGCTCAACCTATAGATCATAAACCTTATTCTTAACCTTTCCATCCTTACCCAAAAACATATTGTAGTCTTGTCCAATTCTGACAAGCTCTTTTTCAATTTCCTCCAACCTATCCTTATACTTGCCAACCACATGAGGCCACCTTAGACAGTAATTGAATAATTTATTGGCCAAATCAATGCACTGTCTTAGCACACTCATTTTCTTCTTCAGCTTAGCAAGAGATAGCCTAAACTACATCTTCAAATGGGAAATTATTTCCTCCTCTTTCCTATCCAAAGGCATAGATTCCATAGCCTCCTTAAGACACTCAATCAATTCTTCTAGGAGAACATCCTGCAAACTCTCCAATTCAATATTGTTATTAGCAAAGTATCTTCCTAAAGTGTTCTTAATGAGATCTTGCTTATAATATGGTCCATTCAACCATATGTCAAATATCTTTTGCATCCCATCTTCATCCTAAATAATTTGCTTTATCTTTTATTTGAACAAAGAACTTTCTTCATCAATGTCTTTAGCTATTATTATTTTTGATTCACCTAGTTTTGGTTGATCTCTTGGAGTATATTCATTAGAGTCTTCATCCACTACATCCACAACCAACTTTCCTTTCCCTTTTTCTTCAAATTTTGCTGACTTGGGTGCCAAAGGAGTGACACTAGCTAGATATCTTCCTCTCTTCTGCTTTTTCTCTGTCTTTCTGGAGGATGATCTAACTTTAGTTATTTTTACCAAAAGAGGGATAATATTGAAACCAAACTTTTCCAACACATTTCTAAATAAATTTTCATAAAATCATTCCCCATTTACAAAAGAGTTGTAATGTACAAAGATTTGCTTGCAGACCAATACATTTTCTTTCCATGCCACATTTTCATTCAGAGGAAAGAAATTAAGAAAATACATCATAATGCATATTGCAACGGTGCCAAACTTGAAGGGGCAATAAATATCCTTCATTAATTGTACATTATCCATCAGTTGATCCTTCATCATACTACATAGATCAAAGCCTTCATTTTCTATTATCATTTTATGAGCGATATATATAGCACCTGTTGAGGTTGATCCTTCTCGATTTCTGAAGAAGATCTTATATGATATTCCATGTGAAACATACCTTGTCAACTAATCTTTAATCGACACAATTATCAGAGCCCTCTGATCTCCCCTTATTATAGTTAGGGCTTCGACCTCAACATTTCAAATTGATTTCTTATTCAGAATATTACCAACATTGCATAGACCTGTTACATTCTTGATTACATCCTCTGAGATTTGATAGGGTTTATCCAAAGTGAGGATATCTTCATCCAATATATTTAAAATAAACTAAATCACTTTTGTATTGACAAAATGAGGAAATTCATTCCATATATACAACTTCTTATGCTTCGATCATTCAAGCCTCCTAAATTCGATGGGAGACAAAAAATTTATTTCATCCATAACTTTTTGACTACTATACTCATCCAATATTATTGTTCCTTTGGTTTGTTTCATTTTTTGTGCCAAGCAGGGTTCTACCGATCACCAAATAGATATGAAATTAATAAGCAAATGAAATACCTGAAGAATTCACTACTAGATTGACCTTTCACACCTTTGGAATTTTGCTGAAAGTGCTCTCTAACTATTCTCTTTCAATGTATAATGATAAATTAGGGTTTCAAATTCCCTTTATAACTTCACATACTTAACTTTTTATTGCATTAAATGTGTTTCCCTAGAAGTTCTGGTTACTCTGCAAACTCTGACAACAAGCGAAGGATCTGACTGCGGATCTATAACATTTCACCCAACTCAACAGATGATTACTAATACTTTTAATAATGAATAACACAATAGCTGATGACATCCTGCAATTCGGTGCCAACTATATCACAGGGGGACAAGAGATTTTCATGAAAAAATCCCCCTAGGACATTGGCCTAAAGTTAATTTCTGGAAGAGTTATCAGAGGGAGCTTCCAATACAACCTTGTTTCCTTCATCAGATTCACTTTTATTTACCCATTTTTTATTCATCTGATCTCTTATCTCTTCCATAGATACTTTTTCTTTTCCTTTGTTATTTTTCTATGAATTTCTTCCTTGATAAACTGAACCTCTTTTGTTTAGGTTTTTGTTCTTGTAGAATCTTGCAATGTGCCCAAAATTATTACAATTATAGCATACCAGATCTTTCAATCTATACCATCCATTCCACTAGTTTCCTCTTGACCTACATTGATTAGAAACATGTCCAAATCTTCCAAAGGTACAACATTTAATGTTACTTACACTGACATACATAGTTCTACACTCTAATGCCTTATGACCAAAATTTTTACATTTAAAACACTGACCAAAAATGATGGAGTACTAGGGTTTATCTTTCTTCTACACTGAGAGGCCATATGTCCAAATTTATTGCAAAAAAATAAATATCCATTAATTTTTTGAGCATTGGGTTGCCTTATCATATGTCTTCTACCTTTATTCTTCTTTTCAAGGTTCTTTTGGTCAGATTCATAACTTTCACCCTTCTCATATCCAAGACCTCACTTGTCATTTGTATCATTTTGTACTTTGGTTATCTCATCAAGCCTAGTAGAGCTTATCTTGAATTTATCCTTGAATTCATTTGTAGTAGCAAGCTCATTTTTGAGGATAACTACCTATCTCTCAAGCTCTTGTTCATTATTTCTAGATTGTTGTAGTTCAATTTCCAACTGAATGAATCCATTGTTAATTTTGTTGCATTCTTCATATTTCTCTTTCAGAGACTGGGCCATATTCTCCTCATTCTTCTTTCTTTTTTCAATCTCTTTGGTAAACTTCATCACCACAAAATTCCATTTCAAGCTTTAGAGTTGTATTGTCCTTAGCAAGCTTTTCACATTCTTCCGTTATTTCCCTTAGGGTTTGATTTGGATGGACATCATCGAGACCTTTGCTTTCTTTTTGCTTCATTTGATCACATAGATCCTTCCTATTTTCCCTTGACTCATTTGTCTTATCCTTTAGTGATTGAATGAATTTTTCGGAAACCATAAGATTTTATTTTAGTTCCATAACCTCTACTTTGGACTAACCAAGATCATCAAGTGCCACCAAAATTTGTTGTTGCAGACCAGAAACATCCATTGTAATTCAAGATCCACCTCAAGCTGTTAAACTCTAAAAGAGGAGCTTGCTCTGATACCAATTGTTGGACACTAGGGACACTAAGAGTGGGGGGTGAATTAGTGTTCCACAATTTTGATTTTCAAATCAGATCTAAAACTATCAACAACAATAATTGAACTTGAAACAACATCCCCAACACATAAACATATGGAAACATGCGGTCACATTGATGAACACCATAACACCATAAATTTTTATGTGGAAACCCTGTTAGGGGAAAAACCATGGTGGAGATTAATCCACAAAGTATACTTTGTTAAAATTATGATAAAAGAGGGCAATGCACTTGCATTCAGGCACACTTCCTAGAGCTCACTACTCAAGAGAGAAACATTCACTTCCTTAAAAATAATAATTGAAATTACAACAAAATATTGAACTAAGAATACATCATCTAAAAATGTATGGATTCAGTTCCAATGAAGCTCATAATCAGATTTTGGATCTGTACACCAATTCGCACTTCTACTCTATTTTGCTCTGCTCTGCTTTGCATACAAAACTTTTTCTGCCCTCAAATAACTAATATGTCCTCTTTCACTCTCTCTCCTTGATACACATACACTTCTATCTCTACCACAACTACCACACCACATCACCTTCAAAATGATTTTTCGATCTCCTTTATATACCTGCTAACCAGGAATTCATTGTATGTTGGCTTCACAACAAAATATAATATTCTTGCTTATGTCGGCTCAAATCATTAATTAGAGTTGATGTGTTCCCTCACAAGTCAGCTATACTTTAGTAGGGACCCAAAAAAAAGTTCAAATGATAAGAAATAAATAAATACATACTCTACATACATCCACGATATGCCATATAAAACATGTCGACCACAATGAGAGAATAAACCATGAACCATACTACCAAACTTCTTAACTCAAACCCCAACTAATGCAACACCAAAAAACTCACCAGTAGGATAATACACATGATAGGAAGACTTCCTTGGAGATCCACACCAAAAAATAATGATCTGGTGAAGTGATTAGATCAGCTTACCAATTGGATGTTTTGCACTTCATTCTTTCTATTGGTAGATTATAGAATCTTACTTCCCTTGCTGGTAGGAGCAATGCTAACACTGCAAACCATACTGCTAACTCCAGTTGCCATCAATGACAACACAAGTAGCCAAAAATGATCTCTCAAAGCCATATGCCAACATGGTAGACCTTTTTTTTTCATATTCCTCCCTCTGTAATGAATTTAACCATAATCTCTCCTTTGTAATAACATTCACTCAGCTCATGGGGTCAACTAGGACCCCTGTCACAATGTTTCCATTGAGGCAAGTAGGAATGTATAGGGGAGAGAGATTGTTATTCAAGGGAAAGTCCTGCGAGGTGAATTTCACATTTTGTGAGCCAGTTGCAAGCTGCGAGGGAGCAGTAATCAAAACCATATTGACATATGCTAAGGGTTGAGGAGAAGCATCAAAGGGGTCAATAATCAAGTTCACAAAGTGAGATAGAAAGAGGTACGTGTAAATTTACAACTCACTATTGGCCTTCACTACCGATTTATTCACATTTTGTTTCATCCCATCAAGATGAATGGTAGCATCATTGATGTGATCCTATATCTTATGATACAGGCACATACAACACTTGGTATCATGCCTGTTAACCCAATGGTATTGACAAAAAAGCATTTATATCATACCAATCAAGATAAGGTTCCTTAAGAAGTCAAGGGTTTTCCAAAGTTATGATCTTATCCTTCAACAAATTTTGCAAGATGGAAGAATAAGATTCTACCAGCTTTGTAAACTTCCTTTTGTGTCTAAGGCCATTATCATTAGTCACAACAACTACATTTGCAACAACTTTACCTTTTCCTAAGATAGACACATTAGACTTTCCTCTTGAATGGGAGCATGAGGAAAATCCACCTAACTAAACTACCATTTGATGATACTCTCGCAATGTGGTACATAGATTAAAAAGGAAGGGTATTTCATTATGTTGAACTTCTCTTGCCAGGCTCTTTGCAGGTTTCCTATGAACACCTTCTACACATCAGAGTTGGGAAGAGGGTATGAGATATTTGAAAAGAGTGCTTGGTATCATAGTATGAAATCAATTATCTTCTCGTTATCTCCCTGATTACGTCAGACAAGATCTAAGAAGGTCATCTGCGAATCAATGTTAGCCTGGAACTAATAGAGAAACTAATTCATGAGTTTATCAAATGTGAATATGTAATTATCGAGCAAGGAATAGTACATCCTTGAGAGATTGAGGAAAGAGATCTTCCATCAAAGCATTGTTATGAAAGAAATATGTACACATGTGTTTACAGATCCCTTTTCCACCATACTTCTCAAACTTAAGGATCTCCATTCCTTGTGGGAAGGGGGTACTTAGGATTTCTATCGACAATGGGATATGTCAGAAGAAAGGTTAAAAAATAAGTTGGGTGGAGGCTTGGGAAAGGCTCGCCAACTGGTTTTGCATCCATCCCATGTTCTAGAGAAAAACATTCAAAATAGGGTCAGATGATGACAAAGGCTAGTGCAATCTCCAAAACCACCACCACTGTATCTACCACCACCAATAGAGCCTCCACCAGAGCAATCTCCACTACCGAAACCACCACCATGGCCTCCACCAAAGCTCTTCTAGTGCCACCTTTGCAAACCAAATCCACCACCACTCATTCAACTGAAGCCTCCACCTCTAGGGGCAGTAGGAGGGGTGAAGCTGAAACCAAGGGGTATTCTACTCACCTTGATAGTGTTAGGCCTTTAAGAAGTAGAAGAGACAATTATCAATGGGCCTATTTTGTCCATGCATACAAATTTGGTAGGCATTGAAACACCTATTTTTCTTTCATAGACATTGATAACTTTCCCTTAGGTGGTACCCGATCTAGACTTATACGAAGGGATATAAGCTTTGGTTAGATTGGAAAGGCCAAATAAGAACTATATTCCTATCTAATCATTTCATAACAGATGTCTCACCTTGGTAGTAAGCTTAGCGACTCTCGCCATGCTCAATGCTCTCTCCAAATGCTTCACAAGCCCTAACAATATGTTATCCAAATGCTGGAGGGGTAGGAATGCGAGTGGTCTCATCTATGAAACACATCTCATTTGTAAAACTAGTAGGAAAACTAGTAGTAAAATCAATAGCTAAACTAGTAGAAAAACCTGAGGTGAAACTAGAAGTGACCTTCATCTTTTCCATCAGTAGGTGTCACACACTTCTCCTAACAATGTACCCAAAAGTTGTGGACTAGGTTGTGATGCTCATAAACCTTCACAACAATCAGGCTTACAATAGTCACCAGGTGCGAAGGAAAAGTCTCAACATAGGAAAATGGATAGACATTGTTCACGTCGAGCTCACCAAAAATATAAGGGAGGGGGCCAACCACACCAAGGCTCTAGGTCATGGAGAGATGAGAGCGAAGGGTTGCTCTAAATTACCTCAAGCTAATGGGTGTTTGGGATAAGAGTCAAGAATGAAGAGAACACTCAAGTGCTTTTGTCACTCTATAGATCTGAGAGTCTAAATGGGGCTAGATGAGCTAGTTTTTGGAGTTCAAGTTGCACCTCAGAAAACTCTTTGTCTAAGGATGACAACATGGGTCTACAATGATAGTGTGATGTGCTAGCATCTCTTTGGTGTGCTGGCATTTATATGGCCAAAAAACATAAAGTACAATATAAAACACCAGAGAACCTATTAACTACCTAGCTAACTAGCTTTAACAAAATAAACAAAACTATGAAGTATGAAAAGTAGCTATGTAAAAGATAAAGCAAGTAGATGAAGACAAGGGTGACAAATATCAACTCACTAAAGCTCTAGTTCATCAGCGATCTCCATACATATGTTCACCTACACACAAGAAAGATGGGAAAAATTTTAGTTTGTATAGGGGTTTCCCTTAGTCAAACCTTTGCTTTGGTGTTTCCACCTCCACGGATATCTAGAAAAGCCACGAAGTAGAAAGTACGATAAAGGAAATAGAATGGAAAGTACCAAACACTACAAAAGATGCTACACTACTCTCTCAAATGAAAAAGGGGAAATGAAGTGATACCACCTCTACCAAAAGGATCTCAAGGCCAATGAAGGGAGAATGCAAGCAATGAGCTTGGAAAAGTTGACATGGCCACACAATGATGAAGGGAGATCTTTCAAGACTCCAAAATCACAACTTCTATAGTAGCACCACACATACAAGAATGGAATTTATTAGAGTAATAAGCTTACTTGCTCCAATGCTCAATGGAGCTATGAGAATGCTTGAGAGAATGTGTTAGAATGCTAGAAAATATTGAAAGAATGGATGAATGAGTGTGTAAGATGAAGTGATAGTGAAATGGATGCCTTTGAAGACCAAAATGGGAGAGAAGGAGCCAATTTTCAGGTCGATTGGTCTCAAAGAGGCATTACAATTCCCTCCCAATAAAGATTTTAACATCCCTGTGGACTCTAGTGGCAAGAATCTATCAAGGATGGTAGTGCATTGCGTAGATGTTTGTGTGCCATGCTCACATCCCTAATGAAATTCCTCCACCAACACACAACACATGCCAAGTGGATAGAAGGCAGGTAGGTGATGTGGAATTTCACCTCTGAGTTTGGTTTTCTAAGGTGAGGGTATGTAAAAGGGGAATTTACACAAGGGGTAAAAATTCACTCCTATACAAGAACCAATAAATGACTAAAAATAGTTTATTCATTAATTTTTTCATGTTATAAATGACTAGCAATAAACTACTAATGGTCATGTGACAATGTTTAGTCATTTATAAGTAGTTTTTAGTAGTTTTTTAGTCAGATATTTCTATTTCTATACTAGTTCTTTTCATCATCATTTATGTTGTTTAGAATAATATAGATTTGTTATTCTAAGTATATTTAGTTATTGCTAAAAAATTTATGATCATACAAGTTCATTTTTTGTTCTAGAACTTGGTTGTGAATATATATGATAAGAAAGAATGGCATACCTACATTTGAAGACTATGAGAAACACAAAACCATTCTCATGTATTCAAACCTTGTTATAGAAACAAATGTTAAGTTATTGAGACATCATGCTAGACCAAAAAAAAAGAAAATATGGAAAATTAGTAGTACTGATCATGAAGCATTACTCGATACTCTGAAGGTAAGAGATGACCCTTAATGCACACTTGAGTAGCAGATCGTTTGTTGTATGGGACATGTATGATATTGTTCATCTTATTTTCATATTGTTTATCTGTTAAGGTTCATTATTTAGGTTGTTTAAAATAATATAGATTTATTATTCTAAGCATATTTTCTAGTTTGAATTATCATTTAGTTCATTTAGAATAACATAGATTTGTTATTCCAAGCATATTTTATATTGTGATCATATAGATTTTTCATTCTAAGTATATTGCAATTTTTGTGGCACGATGGACCATGGAGTTGCTGCAACAATAGCTAGCTCTGATCCTTTGGAAGAGGTATGTGACAAATTAGTAAATTTGACATTATATTTGCTCTTCTATGGTCTATTGTTGAAAATTTTCATGATGTTTGTATGTATTTTAACTGCTACCTTGATGGTTGTTGCAGGTGTTTGTCACTCCAAAACGTCAATGTGCTACTGTTGTGGAAGAGTGTGAAGATTATTCATTTTTTATTATCTTTTTATATGTCATTCCACAATTTTCAATTTCTATATATTAATGTATATACTTCTTATTCTATCAATTGTATCTCTAGATGAGTGAAGAGACGAAGACTAGTGGGTACATTTGAAAGACAAAAGAATTAATAGAAACTCCATTCAATCGACCGCAAAGTCAACACATGATCTATTTCCTTCTCCTATTGGGAAATGACTATGTATTAGGGTCATTTTTTGTATGCCTACGTGGAATTTCCTAAATCATATATTTGATAGAAATTCTTGAATGATGATATCATGCATATTGCGTATACTTTACATGTATTCAAGTATATACTTTACAACTTATGTGTATACTTTGAGACTTATGATTATTCCAATATATACTTTACAACCTATGTTTTTTCATGTATATAATTTGTATTCATGTGTGTACTTCATGGCTTAAGTGTATCTGAGTAAATGATTCACTTATTCACAAGGACTAGAATGAACCTTAAACTCAACCTTTACACCTTTACTCTACATCCATCTAACCATTTTTTCATCAATTGAAAAATTGACACCACAGGAAAACTCCTTAGAGATATCAAAAATTGAGATAGGTTATTGTAGAGGAGCCCTACGCAATCTCATAACCTCAGATGGATTGTTTCTAGGTGACACAATTTTCAAGTAATAGCTCATCAAAGATTGTTGTCTTTTAGCACTTTTGACTCTTAAGGGATATCATCGGTCCAATGTAGCTTAGATTGTTTCAGTGTTTTTGGTTGTGAAAAAAACCATTCCTAGCATAAAACCACCAATCTAGATATGTTGGAAGTATCAATTTTTTCACATGAGGAGCAGAACAAAAGTTACACCCCTTTGCACCTTTACACTACATCTATCTGACCCTTTTTCCATCAACAAAAAACTTGACACCACTAGAAAACACCTTAGAGATATCAAAATCCAAGAGAGGTTATTATAGAGGGTCTCAATGAGATATCATAGCCTTAGATTGAGAGTTTTTAAGCATTATGGTTTCCAAGTAATAGCCCATCAAATATTGTAGCCATTTTGCACTTTAGACTCTTAAGGGATCGAGTTGGTTGAATGTAGCTCAAAGTGATTCGGCATGTTTGGGTACAAAAGAGGACCATGCCTAGTGTAAATGTACCCATATAGACATGTTGGAATAGTTGGTATGTTCATTTGAGTTGTAGAATGAAAGTTGCACCACTTTGCAACTTTACACTGCTTGCATTTGAAAACTTTTTCCTTAACTAAAAACTCATCACCATAGGAAAACACCTACAAGATAGAAAAAATAGAGAGAGGTTATTGTAGAGGATTCCAACCTGATCTTATAGCCTTAGATAGAGAGTTTGTAAGCATCACATTTTCTGAGTAATAGCCCTTCAAATATTTTAACCATTTTGCACTTTGGACTCTTAAGGGATTGATCCAGTTGAAAGTAGCTCAAAGTTATTCGACATTTTTGGGTGCAAAATATGACCATGCATAGTTTAAACATACCCATATGGATGTGTTGAAAGAGTCAGTTTGGTTGTACGAGCTGTAGAACAAAATTTGCACCACTTTGCAACTTTACACTACTTATATTTGACAATTTTTTCCTCAACTAAAAAGTTGTCACCATGGGAAAATTACTTTAAGATAGCAAAAACCAAGAGAATTTATTGTAGAGGGTCCCAACACGATCATGTAGCATTAGATAGAGAGTTTGTAAGCATCATGGTTTCTGAGTAATATCTCATCAAAGATTGCAACCATTTTACACTTTGTACTTTTAAGGGATCGAGCCAGTTGAACATAGCTAAGAGTGATTCAGTGTGTTTGCATATGAAAGAGGAACATTCCTAGCATAAACATACCCATCTATATGTGTTGGAACATTCTTTTTGGTCATATGAGTTGCAGAATGAAAGTTGTGCCACTTTGCAACTTTACACTGCTTGCATTTGACAACTTTTTTCTCAACTAAAAAAGTCATCACCATAAGCAAATGCCTTAGAAATATAAAAAACCGAGAGATATCATTGTAGATGGGCTCTATGAGATCTCATAGCCATATATGGATTGTTTCTAGGTGACACAGTTTTCAAGTAACAACTCGTCAAAGATTGTTTCCTTTTTTCACTTTGGACTCTTAAGGGATATCATTGGTCCAATGTAGCTCGAACTATTTCAGAATGTTTGGGTTCAAAACAAGACCATGCCTAACCTAAATATACCCATCTAGACGTGTTGGACCTATTTTTAAAGTAGACTAACCTCCTTACAATTGATGATAAATTTTTTTTCTTATCTTTATGTTCCTTTTCTAAGTGGTTAGTTTTAGTCTTCAGGTGTTTTTCTTCAATTTCAATGCTTAGGACAACAACATCCCTTTGTTTGATAGAGTTTTCAATGCTTAGTAAAACAACTTCATTGTTTCAAATCCACCTTAAGCATCATCTCTCACTTTCTTTGCCTGCAAAAATTCTTACCAAATATAAAACCTCAACTGCATTAGGTTGAATGGCATATATGACAACAATTGCAATATAGAAAGTGTGGTGTGGGTCAAGGTTGATCAACATATATGAAAATATCATATGAGTATTATTTCTTTTGCATGAAGTCTGCATTATGACTAGTGTGCATCAAGCCCATATGGTATGCCTAGTTTTCTTATTCATTCATTATGGTTAGCAACATTCATTGTTGTGCATTACAATAATACAAATTGCATGTGGAAGATCAAATAGCATGCATGTCATGGAATTGTATTTTTTTTTTTAATGGTTTTATCACACTCATTTGGTTTTTTTAATGGTTGCATCATGGTTGAGTGATGTCTTAATTGTTGATCATGATTATTGTATATATTTCACATGAACAATCTAATGAACATGTATATTGTTCAGTTGTAAGAAATTTGTTTGAAGGTTGCATCAAACCCATATGGTTGATAGATAGTGATTCTTATTCATGATGATTTTATACCTCTTACATGTTATTAAGCTTGAATGTTTAATGGAATGAATGTTGCATTGATTTGTGGTTTTTTTTAATGGTTGCATCACTCATATGGTTTGTATAGAGTGTTTATCAAAATTGAGTGACATTATTTTTATCAACATGATTACATTACTTTTGAATGAACACTATAATGACACATATTTCATTAAGTTGTATGGTATTTTTTTGAAGTTTTTAATCAGTCAAAAGAATCAATGCCATAAGGCTGTCATAAGTTGTTCTTTTCATCTTTTTTGCCTTGTCTATGAGACCAAAATTCTTTGAGGCATGTTTTCAAATAGTTCTTCTCAACAAATATTATACAATCCTTCTCATACCATTTTTCATTAATTTGAACTTCTTTTGCAAAAAAAATCAGCTACCCACTTCATTACAAGAGTTTAAAAAACAAAATGATGTCAAACGTATATTCATTCAAGAGAGCTTAAAATCATGTGTATTCTCAAATTGAGTGTTTGATAAAAATGCTTTGGTAGACATGTATGAAAAATGTGATACAATAGAAAAGGTAGTGAATTGTTTGAAAAAACTCCTCAAAGAAATGTGGTCTTGTGGAATCTAATGTATGTGAACCTTAGTATGAATGAACTCTAACATAGATAGATTACCAATTGTAATTCATAAGTTCTATTAAAATGCAAATTTATTAGTCTATATCATATTATTGATCATAACTTTAAACCATTCTAAGATAATTATACATTCCATTTTGAAGATTCAAAGTAGAAAGACATGCACATGAGGAACAAATTAGATTGAATATAAATTCTTATATATCAAAATGTAGAATAATTGTGTTTGTGCATATACAAATTTCACATATATGCCTACTCAAAACAAGTTTTACAAATTATGGAATATATGCCATCTCAAGATCTATCAAACCCTAATACATATCAATCTATATCAAATCCTAATCTTGTGTTGGACCATCAAAATCAAGCCTCCTCAAAGAACTCAGTTTCTCCGAAGCTTCTTGCACAATAATAATTCAAACCAAAAATTAGATTAATTATGTGAATGACTAACAAGATAGACTAGTAAATAGAAACTTATATACTATAATTTATAAATTATGAATTTGACATAAAAATCACTATATTGGAATACATTATATCAAAATGTAATTTTTGTTTACCTCAAGTCTTGCTCTATTTTAAAGATGTTTTGCATATGATTGTCCCTTAGGATGATCAAAGAGTCCTTGTATAAAGAAATGGTCCCACACTCATCACATTGTTGAATTGGGTAGAGGAATATAGTAGGTAAAATATAAATGATACAAATTAACATATAATTGCTGAAAAATAATCATATTTACTAAACATATATCTACTCCTATCAAAATGTAAATATATGTAATATAAAATAAACAATTACCTTATGTGATGCTTCTACACTACACGGGCTCAACTAAAATGGTTTCCTATATAAAAAATAACAAGAATGTAACAAAATTTAAATGCACATGCACATATAATCATAATGTTGAGAATATAAAAAAAACATATACCTATTGTGCAACATTTTCCAATGGGTTAGGCTCAGTCAACATGGCTGTAAAAGTACTAGGTTGTTGCATAAAAATACAAAATTGCATTAGACTATCAATCTATGTAGTACATATATTTAAACATAATATATTTCAAAAATTAACATCTAAATAACAATTTAAATGATATTGTATAATGAGTCCCTAGGCCAAATGAAATGGTCAATTGCATAGCCTCCTGCAATTAGGAAATTTGGTCCTTTGTCAGCAATAGTTAAATATTCTGACACATAAACATATATTAGTACAAATATTTTTTATAAAATATGAAATAATTTAGATAAAACACACTATGAAAATACTTTAAGTCTTACTGGTGCTCCCACATCATCTCTAGTAGTCATTGTCTCTCTTGAAAATGGTCCACTCTATGCTCTATCAACTCCTACATCTGACATATCATGGATCTCATAATTGGATGTGTCTATGGAAGCCTCAGTGGACTATCGAAGAGGACCCAAAAATTAATTGCGTCATGCCATGCAAATATGTGTTGAAGAGGATGGTGTACTAGTCGGAGCTGATGCACTAGGTGCATCACCATCATGATGGGATGCACTATCATGTGGCTACACAACATTATGGCTCTACACGATCAAATGATCACTCAATTAATGTAAGGAAAAAATGCTCTGACTCCTTGCATCTAAAACAATCTTGAGGTAAAATATTGGAGCTAAGGCAACAATAGTCAGAGTAGGAAGAACTAGGGTGACTCGATGTGCTCTAGGTCTATCTTGTGGCATCTCTTTACCCACACCCTAAAAATCTTGCATGATAAACTAATTGACATGCCTCCCTAGGACAAACTCAACATATAATTTTCAAAGAAAATACTGAGAGACTTCAAGATTATTGTTGGGTGGTTTATCAAAATCCATCCACCAATGCCTCTAGAAATTAGCTAATATGCATCTATGTGTGTACTAGGTCATTTAATTGAAAGTTTTGGCTTCTGCACATTTACAAGCTATCCTATTTTGGGATTGATGAATAACTATGCTAATTGGCCTTTTTCAATATCAAGTTACCTCAGATCATCATATGATAACCCATTGGCATAAAATTGCCTTTGTCCCTCTCACCACTGTGCAAACCTATTGTGTTGATTTTCTAGAGTTTCAACACTTGAAATGATTGTTTCTAAAGTGTTTTTCATATCTGATAGCTCATGGAGTATCTCATAGATTCAACATACATTTCTCAATTGATATAAATTTATATGAATAGATTTGTGTATTGTTGCCACATTTTGGTTTGGAAACATCGGTCATGACGAAGGAGGATTTAGAGGGTTTTCATCTTTAGTGGGGTTGGGATCATCCATTCTTAATCCTATAAATTGATAAAAAAATTTAAAATTAACAATCATTTTAATGCAATAAAAAACTTATTAAAAATCCTATTTTGACTAAAATTCCTCAAAAAACAATGTAAAACTAATAAAAATTGAAGAAAAACATTAAAATTCGAAAATACCTTTGAAATGTGATTGATTTGAGCAAAAAAATTGACTCCCAAATGGATATCCAAGTCGTTCAATGCAAAACCCACACAGATAATTAATAGGTTGAGAAAAAATGAGCTCTCAGGTTTTCTTTTTTGATTTTATGGAATAGGAAATGAATATCCGTTATGAAATGGATATTTTTTTCCTTTATGTAGGTTTTCTAAAAATTGGTAGTTTTTTTTTATATGTAAGGTAGTCATATATTATTTTATATTATATTATAATATATATATTTTTTAATAAAAGTGGCATAGCCACAAACCTTTATTGTTGAAAAGGAAGATTACAAAGAGAGTTACATAATAACGATATGGTAGAGAAGAGAAAATTTTTTCCATAATGAGCATATATAGGAGATAGGTGTGCAAGAGGGATTGTAAAGAAAACCTTGTAACAATATAAATGAACAATCCCTCATCAAGAATTCAGGAAATACATTAGATTTAAGATGTTGTCAAGATTATACTCAAGAGAACAAAATTACATCATAAGAGAGGAAACCAAAACCCCATGGACTAGGGGGTCAAGATAGAAGAACCAAGCCGACAAACGAGATAAGTGCAAAACAAGAGAGTTGGGTAGCCATGGTGTAGAAGCCAAGTCCACCAGGAAAGAAAGGTGCTAAAAACTCAATGACAAAGATAACATAAGAAAAATTCATTCTGCCATGGCTAAGAAAATGATCCATGAAGATGAGAATTGAAGATTACCCCACTCAAGTAACAAAGATTTGAGAAACAAGCCATGTAGATAAGCAACTAAGGTGACCAAGCTCGAGTAACAAAACCTGCATCACAAAATTCACCAAATAGTGTCAAAACAAAACTCCATCATAGGAACATTCCAAGAAAAATGAATTAGAAGAGATGCAAAACCAGATTTAAGAGTAAATCCCACTTTCCTCAGATGATTCCAAGTCGTTCGATGGGGGAAAATAATGGGTGGAATGAGGTTCCACCAAAGCATGGTGGATAAGAAACTGCACTACATCAAAAAGTCCAAAAGCATATTAGAAATGGTATGACCCAACCTAGGCTTAAGACCATGCAAGTTTCTAATAAAATCATAAGAGTAGTCATCGAGCAATCCATGAGTTGTTGAGCTCAGAAGAGCCAAGATGGAGAGGTCAGATAAAATGAATTGCTGACAAAGAACACCTCCAACAAGATTAGAGCCATTTAATATATCATAATCCTCAAGGGAATTATGCAGTAAAGAGAGAGGAAAAACATGAGGTAATATGTAAGATCCGGCTAAAAAATTTACCATCTTACCACACCAAAATACATCCATTAAATTTGAAACAAATCAAGAAGCTACCTCATGCGGGAGTGACATGGAGTGAAATTCGAACCAGACATTCCCTAAGACTATTCGAATTGCCTCCTCCACAGGCTTGCATTCTATGATGCAAGTTCAACTTAATTTTTATGTGTAGAATGTTCTAGCATCACGAAGCTTGCGATATCTTGAAGGAACCACCACTCTAAATGAATTATGCATTGTGACTTTGACAAGAAACCAGGAAATTGTGAGGAAAAAGGACCAAAAATGGCATATAAAAAGACCATCATACACAACAAGGAATACGGTGCAAGGAAATAAATTAATGTCATCAAAATATTATTGCACCAAACGGTGGTGCACAATAATCAAAGAATCCCATTTTAATGTGTCAATGATATATCCATGCCAAATTTCCCCAAATGTAATCTTTGAAAATCACATCATACCCCACCTCTACAACATTGAAGCAATGAAAAGAAATGAGGATCATAAGATCTAAAAGGTGTAAGAGCCCAAGGAAAGATGGCAGCCCACGTACACCCAACAACATTCAAAAATTATGTAAAAAATACATGTGACAAAGAAATTCACATAGCTCTCAAGTACCAATAGCAATGTATCAATAAATGAGACGACAATGCAAATATCTCATCTAATTTCAAATATAGAAATGTTGATAAATAAGTGAGTCTTTACCATGTAGAAAAGAATGTTTTCCAAATTGTAGACAAACAAGAGCCATTATCCTCAAATTCTTGTCTTGGGAATGAAGGATAGATCATCTTTATGGTATAAAATATGCCGA
>VDFB02358134.1:119845642-119905846 GCA_007258455.2 Sequoia sempervirens
AAATAATATGGTTATTAATATATTTATACGTACTTGTTTATCTCTTAAACCATATGCTAAATCAAATTCCCTTTTTGTAACATTGGAATCTCCATTATGATGAGCTTCTTTAACCAATGAAGCCACACCTTCTCATGTTAATGTGCGACCAGATTTTGACATCATTCAATCCATACCGTCATCCAATCAAGATTTTTGGCGATGTACAAATGTAGTGCATCCCACTCTCGACCAACTGTACCAAAAAAAATTGAAATTCACAAACAACGTATAATTAGTTAAATACCACAGTATACGACCTTAATTTATAATTGATGTATATTGAAGATTAAAAATTAAATAAGTACAATATACATAGAAACTATATGTAAAATATATTCCAATTAATATCCATGACCATCTTATAATTACCTCTCACTTTCCTCAATCTACCTTTCCCCAATAGGTACTCCGCTTCGAATTTGTTAATGGAGTTGGGATCCCAAATGCGATCTACATGGATCTTTGCTATAAACTTAGGAAGATATTCACTAATTTACACCATGGTCTGGTATACCATATATCCCTCCACCATAGAACCCTCAGGATGTGCTCTTTTTCTAACCAAAGCCTTCAAAAATTTCAAGTGCCTCTCAACCATCCACATTGACCTTGTGTGTATAGGTCCACACAATTCAATCTCCTCAAATTGGTGTATAAGGTAGTGTTCTTGTACATTGAAAAATGTTCAAGGTAGACACTTTCGCATTTCACACATTAGACGAGGAATTTTTCTCTTCCAATAATTTATATCTTCTTTATGGATTTATTTAGATGACAACTATCTACAAGTGATTCAAGGCGCAAATATATTAACGAGATTTAACAAAAATATACAGTATATTACATAACAAGTAAAACAAATGGAAATTATAAGATGTATACAATGAATTGAACAAATCTCGCTACTTACCTCATGTATTTTCAAAGTTATATATAACTTGCTTGGGCATTGTTTGTCCAAAGTTATGCAGGAAGATAGAAATTAGAAACGTCTGTAATTATAAAATGATCTTTTTCATTATTTCTCAAAATTAAGTAAACACAATATCAAGAAAATTACATGCATTATACAGGTCTTATATAATATACTAGAATAATTACCTTAATGAAGGTATGTCAATCATGCATTTCATCCCTAGCCCAAATTCACCTTTCTTTATTATGATATTGTTTATGTTCATAGAAAATCCTATAGGAAATCAAATTTTTCATATGACTTATTTTATAGCATTACTTTGCTACTCCATTAATAATAGGAAGACGCCTGTGAATTTGGTCTACATCGCTATTTAATTCAATGACATTTTTCATTGCATGATTGGCTTCCTGAATGTCACTACAAATTTTGACAATTTTTATTTTGTCATGCCTTCCATCCAATATGCATTGTATCAAAAAAATGAAAAATTTGTAGTTGCTCATAGTACGGTAACCTACTAAATTGTTTGGGATAAATTTTTAGTCCCTATGGAAGTCGGCCATTAATGCCTTGATGACCTTTATGAAGCATATAAGTTAAACAAATTAACAACGGCAATCATTGTCAATTACAACATGAGTAAACACAACACAATATAAAAATATAAATTCAAAACATATCATATATGATAGATAAACAATTTGATATGATGTATAACCTTGACAATTAATTCTATTATATTCCAACTTCCATAGGCGAGGTAAAATTCTTCATGGTTTTGATGTAGTCCCCTCTTTCCCATTGAAAACATGTTTTTTAGTAGTTCGATACTTATAATTTCTATGGAGGAAGTGTCTATACTCATCAAACACCTACTTTCCTAAACTTGTTGAATGACAAGATTTCATCTTTGGACCACAAATTGGACATACAAATTTTTCCTTTGTTTGAAGACCTGCAAGATGATATATAATTGTATTAAATATGTTAATTTTTTTAATTATATATAATGAATAGATTATTTTAAAAACATGCATGATATCTACTTCATCAAATTAAATATTGTTAAAGTGCAGTCGAACGTAATAACATACCACAAAAATGTGTTAGCCCTGGGGCATCATGAATTGTCCATACAAGCATTGCATGGAATTGAAATTATCTTTATCCTATTGGTCTAGAGACGTCATACATAGTGACACCATTCCATAACTTTAGTAACTCATCGATAAGATGCTCGATATATACATTTATATCTTTAACTTTGTACTTACCTAGTTGAATGAACATAAGCATTACATAATTATTATAACCATTTTACTACAATATATATAAATTAATGTACATGACTATTGAATGAAAAAAATATAAGTCATTATGCAACAAATAAGACAAATGAGATGCTACTACGTTAAAGAAAATTGATGTAAACAAATACTTGGAACAATCATTTGACAACATTATGATGCTCCCTCTTTATTGACATCCTATGGAGATGCTGTGTGATAACAAAATAGGCCATGAGTAAATAGATCTTAGCTCTCAAATGGATTGACACCATCCGCTCCCAATGAAATCTTGAGATTACTAGGTTCTTCTTTAAAGTGTGGCCATTTTTCCTCCATGTCCCTAAATGCAGAACCATCCATAGGAATTCGAAGAATGTCATCTCCACTTCTATTCTTTGCATGGTAATCCATAAATTGCGCTAATCTTTCACACCTAAATAATTGTTGCATACATTGGAATAATGGGAATATATGAAAGAACCTTGTTTTTTGTTAGTTGATCTATTGATATGACATTCTAGGCGATTACATTTACAAATTTATTTGTTTATGATATATAATATGATCATTCGGACATACATCTATTGCTTGATACTCCATTCTAATATCTTTCATAATGGCACATAAATCTCGGTATGAGGGAGGTAAAATATTTGATGGTGGTAACAAAAATTCACCAATCAATCTACAACAAAAAATAATTTGTTCATATAAAGAATATTAATGGTACATATTTCATCCTTTATTTACTAGTGATGAACTAACAACAATTAAAATAGATGAAAAAAGATGACATATATGACATACCTTAACATCCATGAAATTGCTATGTTTGATAAACCATTCATAACCTTCAAGTTCAACAGCAACAATATAGTACAGAGAAAAGTTGTTTTGAAGCCTTCATAAAGGGGCTCGTATGCCTTCTCAAATACAGGTAAATCATGAACATTATCAAAGTCATCTTCATCATCATGATCAGCTCTGCCACTAAATGTGTCATGGATCAATGTATTTGTACCATCATCTTCAACTGTGATTTCTGGTGCATGATCATCTTCTTCTATAGGATCATTAACTTCATCTTCGATATTCATAGCTCCATGTTCATCTACTTGCAAAACCACATTCTCTAGGTCATGATAATCCATATCATCTACCCTAGGGCACCCCACCTTTATAATAATGATAGACACAAATAAGCCATGATCATGATCAAGTGATTATATATAATGTTAAAATGATATAAACATTTACAAATTCAATCAATATAAACACATATAATGAATGACTTACCAATGGATGATAATCATGCCCCCTCTTCAATGTGACCATGCTTCCTATAATTTTTCTCAGCTGTTGTGATTAAAATTCATCTCGTCTTTAAGCCCTTGAAATTATTGCAAAGAAAATAGCATTTCCCATCACCCTTTCTTTTCAATCTAGCCCACAATCTATCAAGTGTCTCTTCATTTTTTTTTGGACTAATATTATCTGACATGATTTTTCTTTACCAAGCTTGACTATTTAGATCTTCAAAAAATATCAAACTCAGACTCCAATAAATTTTATTCATAGACAAGTAACATAGTCTAATAATTCTGATATTTTATACCAAAAAAAATTGGCATGCAACCACCCCTGCAAAAGAGAAGATAGTCTGAAGTTAATGACCCCAAAAAACACTTTAAAATGCTAATTCCAAAACTTATTAAATTCTGATTTTACTATGATTTCCAACCGTTAAGACTCCTAAAATTAGAATATTGAACTTGAGCGCAAACTTCCTACAATGATGGAGGTAGTGAGCTAGTAAGAGAAAGTGACCCATTCCTAAGGAGCAACAAGTCAGCATCATCATTGCTAATGTCAATACAGATTTATCATTTTAGTTAAAGATGCAATGTGTCACTTCTTATGATGATCTTATCCCTAGGGCCCTCAACATTGAGAGAGACCTAATAAAAAACAACAGAAGCATTGGTAAGAGCATGATTAGGGTACAAAACCTAGGCCTCTGTAGAAACATAAACAATAACTATAGCAAATTAGTGAGGTTGCAATACCAGAAAGATTGAGACATTGTAGGTAATAAAAAAATCTTGCAATCTAAAGATTGTAGCCAATAACAAGCACACTATGTAGCTTAGTGACATTTGTAAAAGCAATCTACGGTAAGAAGAATGATAGTCACTTGAGATGTGACAATCAAAAAGAGGCTGAGTAGTGACAAGATAATAAAGCTCAAACCTTGCATATTAAAGTGGATATTTTAACAGTGAGTTTACTTACCCCCTTGCTGAACTTAAGGGTTTTTCAAATGCTTTTGGTAGTGTTAGACAAGGAAAATGCAATCAGGGAATGACTGTCCAAATGAAGTAACAGTGGTAATCATCGGTTCAATGTTTCTTCTTAGCCATTAATGTATAATGGAGGTAGTGGATTGCATGTTTGAGCAGTGTTTTGAGACTCATCAAAGATGGGAGAATAGTGAATAATACCTTGCGGACTATGAAGTAGTGTCAATAAGGTTGAAGGATTTTAAGAACTATAATACCATGAAACAATGAGTCCCTTGTAGTAAGTAGGCAGTCTATAGGGCATAGTTTTATTTTATAGAAGGATGCTCATGAAAGGAATCTTCAAGCGATAGTGAGTGAGTTGTTTGAGATTGCAGTTGAGGGTGCAATACCCAATCTTAAAGGAAGTTAGCAAAGCAATAAATGTGCAAGAAAATCAAATTGTACACAACAAAAAATTCACAATGTTACCTTTTATAATGTCTTGAGTTTGAAGACAAAAATCTCATTGTATCTTCATGATGAAAGTGGTGACCTTATTGATCAATCATTGGAAACCATTATTTTAAAACATGCTATTGTGCTTATGGAGGAAACATTTTAAAGAAGGGAGTGAGTGGTGGTTTGGAATAATGGCAGGTATGAAGGACTTGCTTTATATGCATACTATGCAGTCTAGCTTAAGACAACATTCTTAGAAGAGATTGAAGGTGGATTATGGAACTCAAGGGTTACCATGAAAAGGATTAAAGAAATACAAAGATCTATTTAAAAGTACGGTCATGAGATGTAAATATTTCACATGCAAAACCCTAATAGCTGGAGTAATGAATACAGTGCCAAAGAGGATAGTGTTTTGGGGCAGATTTAGGAGATCTCCACATTATCTAGTTACAGGGAAATACATCATTTATTTAGTTTTTTAATTAAAAGAAATCATTCTAAACCCTATATAGGATACATTTAGTACTTCAAAAACCTCTAAAGAAATTTGAGATTAATACAAATATATGATAGTAACATTCATAAGGTTTAGAAAATCTTGATCACTCTCTAGAATAGCCCATTAAACATGGGTTGTGCTTGAATGCACTACATAATTGATATAACACAACCACTCTACATATCAACTAGAGTTATAGGCTCTTTATTGTAGCAAGAGGTAATCACTCTTTGATCATACTATAATTACATCCTAACTTGTTAAACTTGAGACAACCTGAATGCACCTAATGATGATTGACACCTACATTATACAACCTGAATTAACTACATTATATGAGTGCCTCCATTTATATCACAATATAGCCACATTAAACTTGGGTCACACATGAATGCATCCTATATTTTTTATAGCACAATTGTGCCACATGACCAATAGAGTTATGGATCACATAATTATAATCACAAGAATCTATTCCTTGGTTGTGATCTTATGGTGATTCCACACAAAAAAATCTAGACATGAAATTCTCAAAATCCTTAACCTCTAAAAATGAAATCTGATGAGATGTTGCTTTAAAATATGATTTTCAAACCTGGAACTACAAATCTAAATTCACAACTAAATTCTGCAAAAATACAATGACTACCCTCAACCTGGCGATATCTTCTTGAATTTTTCTAATTTTTTCCAAGAAAATTGTCCTTAGTTCTCCACAAACTATCTCAAGTAGAGCAAAACACTATCGCAATAAATCAGACGTGAACTCACTTTTCTTTATGTCGGCCACAATTTGATTTTTTTCTATTTTTCATGTTTGTCAAAAATTTGACAAAAATGATAGCCGATATTTCGATGAACATCGAGGATAAACTTTCCACAAATTGAAAATTACACATCAAATTTTACAAGCACCAGACGAACATCGAATTTTACATATTCTGTCAAACAATTTTGTCAGATTTTGTAGTCAAATGCATTAGTGCTAACACTCAACAACCAATATGTTGTCTAATCCCTAATCTAGAACATTATACAGGGAAGGTGGATGAACCTACAGTGGCAGAATATTAAGGGGGGGACCTTCTATCCCACCCGCAACAAGGTCCAATGAAGAAGGCCTTGTAAGGTCTTCTTCACTCTACTCTTGTGGAGCAAAGTTCAATGACCTGGCAAAGATCTCCAATAGAGTCTGGACCTCATCGAAAGAGTTAAACATGCACTTCATGGGAGTTCCATGTGTTACCTCAATAGATGGGGAAGGTGGTGCCTAAGATTCACTGCTAGGATCACCGATCAACTTGGGAGTAGTGAGAAACTCAGGGGATGTTGGGACTTGCTTCATCACTAGGATGAAACTTGCTAGTGCAAGACCACCCTCTAAAGAAGGTGGACTCCTTTTACACCCCCCATTGCTAAAAGGACCAACCTCCACCTTATGCTTTGTCAGAGGATGTGAACTTCCCATGGAAAAGATAAGAGGTGCATAGGAGGAGGAGAAAACCACAGTGAACACCATTGAGGTGTTTGACATGTCCAAAAGCATTGAGAATAGTGGGATGTTCAAGAGGGACATCAAGAGAGGCATCTTGACCGAAGGAGCAATAAACACCTACACCTTTTTAGGGTCAAGGGCATTCATGCTCACAACAAGAGCCAGAAGAAAAATTGAATTCAATTGAATTGAAGTAGAGGAGATGGGAGAGGAGGACACATTAGGAGGCCTTGGAACAGGGGTGGTTAGCTCCCCTTCCTCTAAAAAGTGGCTTGCTCAGCCACCAAATCCTTTCACCGACACTTGCGCTCATGCACAAGGCAGTTTATGTGACTCTGGGAGCTAGAGATCAGAAGCTAAGATGGAATAGAAGGCTCCTACTTGGCCATCATAGTGTCCATCATGACCCTCTCTAGTGGAGGGAGAGACTCTTGGATGGGAGAAAGAGGAAGAGATTGAGTAGAGGTTGAAATAACAATGGGTGGAGTTGACTCTAGTGCCTCATTGGTGGGCCTCTTCCTATTCACTACTTTAGGAGTAGGAGCAATAGGAGGTTGTGGATGCCGAGACCTAGAGGATTCCCCATGAGGACCCTTCCTTCTACCATAAAGGTAAGGGCAAGTTCCAAGAGTCATAGTAGGAAGGTCCAATATCTGAATCTTGGTTTTATGCAAAGCAGGTACCATTAGACTTCTTATGTGAAAGCCAGGAATGGTCATCAAAATTTATTCTTTAGAAAAGGGAGTATAAGAGGCACCTCAAGGATGGGAAGGCCTCTCCTTTTACTTTCGAGAGGAGGAGGTATCTTGCTACTGCACTATTGGAGGAGTCACTTTTAGCTATTGTTTATCCCCATTTTTGTAGTTTACATAGTTTTGCTAAAGTAGGTTCATTCTAGGAGGGAGAAAACTAACCAGGGCAAGCCAAAAATGATCCAATGAATAACCCCCATGAGATACCAATGGCTAGTATCCAGTGTCATGCATGATGTACATAACACCGTCATGGGAAAATTTTAAACACTTATGAATAATGGAAGCAATTATGTTCATGGAAGCTAGCCATGGAATTCCCAACTTCATCCTAAAAAAATCAGATTTCGGAATAAAATCAAAGGTTGTATCCACAACCCTAGGTACAACTAGGATCGAAAGGGTTATGGAGCCATATGGCTTAAGAGAGAGACTATCATGCATATGAATGGTATGTTGGACACTAGGAACACTGAGAGGGGGGTGAATCAGTGTTCCACAATTCTAATTTTCAAATTAGATCTAAACTATCAAATACAATAATTGAACATGAAACAAGATCCACAAGACATAAACAGATCAAAACATGTAATCACATTGATGAACACCATAACACCATAATTTTTTACATGGAAACATTGTTAGGGGAAAAACCATGGTGGAGATTAATCCACAAAGTATACTCCGTTAAAAGTATGATAAAAGAGGGGAATGCACTTGCCTTCAGGCACACTGCCTAAAGCTCACTGCTCAAGAGAGAAAGGCTCACTGCCTTACAAAGTATAATTGAAATTACAAAAAAATATTGAACTAAGAATGCAACATCTACAAATTCTTGGATTCAGTTCCAATGAATCTCATAATCAGATTCCGGATCTTTACACCAATTCGCACTTTTGCTCTGTTTTGCTCTACTCTGCTCTGCTCTACTCTACATACAAAAAAAATTCTACCCTCAAATAACAAATTTTTCCTCTTTTATTCCCTCTCCTTGATACACATACACTTCTATATCTACCACAACTACCTCACCACATCACCTTCAAAACTATTTTTTGACCTCCTTTATATACCTACTAATCAAGAATTCATTATATGTCAACTTCACAACAAAATATAATATTCTTGCTTATGTCAGCTCAAATCATTCATTAGAGTTGATGTGTTCCCTCACAAGTCAACTAGACTTTAGTAGGGACCAAATTTTTTTTTCAAAACATAAGAAATAACTAAATACATATTCCACATACATCTGTGATACACCATATAAAACATATTGGCCACAATGAGAGAATAAACCATGAACCATACTACCGAACTTCTTAACTCAAACTCTGACTAATGCATTACCACAAAACTCACCAGTAGGATAGTACACATGATAGGAAGACTTCCATAGAGATCCAAGACACAAAATAATGATTCGGTGAAGTGATTAGATTAGCTTACCAACTGGATGTTCTGCACTTCATTCTTTCTGCTGGTAGATTACAAAATCTTACTTCCCTTGCCCATAGGAGTGATACTCACATTGCGGACCATACTACTGACTCTAGTTGCTATCAATGACAACAAAACTAGCCAAAAATGATCTCTCACAACCATATGCCAACAATCTCCCCCTTTGGAATTGATGGCAACACTTAGTAGTGAAAAATTTACAAAGTGTCAAAACCAAAAACTCAACAAAATCAAGACTACTACTCCCCCTTTTGATGTCAAGGAATTTTTCACTAAATTTTCCCCCCCTTTGACATCAATGATGAAGCTTATATCTCTTCTGCTCTCCTTTTAAAATTTTACTTTACTTCTCTTCCTATTCTTTCCCTTTTGAAAAATAGAGAGTTGGATCAAAATTTGAGAAACTTCTGCAATAATCAGAAGATTATTTTATACTTAGCTTTAATTTTTGGAAGGAATCTCTTCCAAGAGTCCACCACAATCCAAATGGCTATAATCAAGTTGTTATTCTCTAATGTCCTATTGATAATCTAGACAAGGGGTTCAAGAATGGTGATTGCTTCTCCCAAGTTTTCTCCTATCTTTAGCACTTCAATCATTTTCTCTAGTCTGCCTTCAGTCAGGTCTTTTACTCTCTAGAAGGTATCCATGAGAGTATTTCTAGCAAAGTGAACCTTTGCATGCTCAACCTATAGATCATAAACCTTATTCTTAACCTTTCCATCCTTACCCAAAAACATATTGTAGTCTTGTCCAATTCTGACAAGCTCTTTTTCAATTTCCTCCAACCTATCCTTATACTTGCCAACCACATGAGGCCACCTTAGACAGTAATTGAATAATTTATTGGCCAAATCAATGCACTGTCTTAGCACACTCATTTTCTTCTTCAGCTTAGCAAGAGATAGCCTAAACTACATCTTCAAATGGGAAATTATTTCCTCCTCTTTCCTATCCAAAGGCATAGATTCCATAGCCTCCTTAAGACACTCAATCAATTCTTCTAGGAGAACATCCTGCAAACTCTCCAATTCAATATTGTTATTAGCAAAGTATCTTCCTAAAGTGTTCTTAATGAGATCTTGCTTATAATATGGTCCATTCAACCATATGTCAAATATCTTTTGCATCCCATCTTCATCCTAAATAATTTGCTTTATCTTTTATTTGAACAAAGAACTTTCTTCATCAATGTCTTTAGCTATTATTATTTTTGATTCACCTAGTTTTGGTTGATCTCTTGGAGTATATTCATTAGAGTCTTCATCCACTACATCCACAACCAACTTTCCTTTCCCTTTTTCTTCAAATTTTGCTGACTTGGGTGCCAAAGGAGTGACACTAGCTAGATATCTTCCTCTCTTCTGCTTTTTCTCTGTCTTTCTGGAGGATGATCTAACTTTAGTTATTTTTACCAAAAGAGGGATAATATTGAAACCAAACTTTTCCAACACATTTCTAAATAAATTTTCATAAAATCATTCCCCATTTACAAAAGAGTTGTAATGTACAAAGATTTGCTTGCAGACCAATACATTTTCTTTCCATGCCACATTTTCATTCAGAGGAAAGAAATTAAGAAAATACATCATAATGCATATTGCAACGGTGCCAAACTTGAAGGGGCAATAAATATCCTTCATTAATTGTACATTATCCATCAGTTGATCCTTCATCATACTACATAGATCAAAGCCTTCATTTTCTATTATCATTTTATGAGCGATATATATAGCACCTGTTGAGGTTGATCCTTCTCGATTTCTGAAGAAGATCTTATATGATATTCCATGTGAAACATACCTTGTCAACTAATCTTTAATCGACACAATTATCAGAGCCCTCTGATCTCCCCTTATTATAGTTAGGGCTTCGACCTCAACATTTCAAATTGATTTCTTATTCAGAATATTACCAACATTGCATAGACCTGTTACATTCTTGATTACATCCTCTGAGATTTGATAGGGTTTATCCAAAGTGAGGATATCTTCATCCAATATATTTAAAATAAACTAAATCACTTTTGTATTGACAAAATGAGGAAATTCATTCCATATATACAACTTCTTATGCTTCGATCATTCAAGCCTCCTAAATTCGATGGGAGACAAAAAATTTATTTCATCCATAACTTTTTGACTACTATACTCATCCAATATTATTGTTCCTTTGGTTTGTTTCATTTTTTGTGCCAAGCAGGGTTCTACCGATCACCAAATAGATATGAAATTAATAAGCAAATGAAATACCTGAAGAATTCACTACTAGATTGACCTTTCACACCTTTGGAATTTTGCTGAAAGTGCTCTCTAACTATTCTCTTTCAATGTATAATGATAAATTAGGGTTTCAAATTCCCTTTATAACTTCACATACTTAACTTTTTATTGCATTAAATGTGTTTCCCTAGAAGTTCTGGTTACTCTGCAAACTCTGACAACAAGCGAAGGATCTGACTGCGGATCTATAACATTTCACCCAACTCAACAGATGATTACTAATACTTTTAATAATGAATAACACAATAGCTGATGACATCCTGCAATTCGGTGCCAACTATATCACAGGGGGACAAGAGATTTTCATGAAAAAATCCCCCTAGGACATTGGCCTAAAGTTAATTTCTGGAAGAGTTATCAGAGGGAGCTTCCAATACAACCTTGTTTCCTTCATCAGATTCACTTTTATTTACCCATTTTTTATTCATCTGATCTCTTATCTCTTCCATAGATACTTTTTCTTTTCCTTTGTTATTTTTCTATGAATTTCTTCCTTGATAAACTGAACCTCTTTTGTTTAGGTTTTTGTTCTTGTAGAATCTTGCAATGTGCCCAAAATTATTACAATTATAGCATACCAGATCTTTCAATCTATACCATCCATTCCACTAGTTTCCTCTTGACCTACATTGATTAGAAACATGTCCAAATCTTCCAAAGGTACAACATTTAATGTTACTTACACTGACATACATAGTTCTACACTCTAATGCCTTATGACCAAAATTTTTACATTTAAAACACTGACCAAAAATGATGGAGTACTAGGGTTTATCTTTCTTCTACACTGAGAGGCCATATGTCCAAATTTATTGCAAAAAAATAAATATCCATTAATTTTTTGAGCATTGGGTTGCCTTATCATATGTCTTCTACCTTTATTCTTCTTTTCAAGGTTCTTTTGGTCAGATTCATAACTTTCACCCTTCTCATATCCAAGACCTCACTTGTCATTTGTATCATTTTGTACTTTGGTTATCTCATCAAGCCTAGTAGAGCTTATCTTGAATTTATCCTTGAATTCATTTGTAGTAGCAAGCTCATTTTTGAGGATAACTACCTATCTCTCAAGCTCTTGTTCATTATTTCTAGATTGTTGTAGTTCAATTTCCAACTGAATGAATCCATTGTTAATTTTGTTGCATTCTTCATATTTCTCTTTCAGAGACTGGGCCATATTCTCCTCATTCTTCTTTCTTTTTTCAATCTCTTTGGTAAACTTCATCACCACAAAATTCCATTTCAAGCTTTAGAGTTGTATTGTCCTTAGCAAGCTTTTCACATTCTTCCGTTATTTCCCTTAGGGTTTGATTTGGATGGACATCATCGAGACCTTTGCTTTCTTTTTGCTTCATTTGATCACATAGATCCTTCCTATTTTCCCTTGACTCATTTGTCTTATCCTTTAGTGATTGAATGAATTTTTCGGAAACCATAAGATTTTATTTTAGTTCCATAACCTCTACTTTGGACTAACCAAGATCATCAAGTGCCACCAAAATTTGTTGTTGCAGACCAGAAACATCCATTGTAATTCAAGATCCACCTCAAGCTGTTAAACTCTAAAAGAGGAGCTTGCTCTGATACCAATTGTTGGACACTAGGGACACTAAGAGTGGGGGGTGAATTAGTGTTCCACAATTTTGATTTTCAAATCAGATCTAAAACTATCAACAACAATAATTGAACTTGAAACAACATCCCCAACACATAAACATATGGAAACATGCGGTCACATTGATGAACACCATAACACCATAAATTTTTATGTGGAAACCCTGTTAGGGGAAAAACCATGGTGGAGATTAATCCACAAAGTATACTTTGTTAAAATTATGATAAAAGAGGGCAATGCACTTGCATTCAGGCACACTTCCTAGAGCTCACTACTCAAGAGAGAAACATTCACTTCCTTAAAAATAATAATTGAAATTACAACAAAATATTGAACTAAGAATACATCATCTAAAAATGTATGGATTCAGTTCCAATGAAGCTCATAATCAGATTTTGGATCTGTACACCAATTCGCACTTCTACTCTATTTTGCTCTGCTCTGCTTTGCATACAAAACTTTTTCTGCCCTCAAATAACTAATATGTCCTCTTTCACTCTCTCTCCTTGATACACATACACTTCTATCTCTACCACAACTACCACACCACATCACCTTCAAAATGATTTTTCGATCTCCTTTATATACCTGCTAACCAGGAATTCATTGTATGTTGGCTTCACAACAAAATATAATATTCTTGCTTATGTCGGCTCAAATCATTAATTAGAGTTGATGTGTTCCCTCACAAGTCAGCTATACTTTAGTAGGGACCCAAAAAAAAGTTCAAATGATAAGAAATAAATAAATACATACTCTACATACATCCACGATATGCCATATAAAACATGTCGACCACAATGAGAGAATAAACCATGAACCATACTACCAAACTTCTTAACTCAAACCCCAACTAATGCAACACCAAAAAACTCACCAGTAGGATAATACACATGATAGGAAGACTTCCTTGGAGATCCACACCAAAAAATAATGATCTGGTGAAGTGATTAGATCAGCTTACCAATTGGATGTTTTGCACTTCATTCTTTCTATTGGTAGATTATAGAATCTTACTTCCCTTGCTGGTAGGAGCAATGCTAACACTGCAAACCATACTGCTAACTCCAGTTGCCATCAATGACAACACAAGTAGCCAAAAATGATCTCTCAAAGCCATATGCCAACATGGTAGACCTTTTTTTTTCATATTCCTCCCTCTGTAATGAATTTAACCATAATCTCTCCTTTGTAATAACATTCACTCAGCTCATGGGGTCAACTAGGACCCCTGTCACAATGTTTCCATTGAGGCAAGTAGGAATGTATAGGGGAGAGAGATTGTTATTCAAGGGAAAGTCCTGCGAGGTGAATTTCACATTTTGTGAGCCAGTTGCAAGCTGCGAGGGAGCAGTAATCAAAACCATATTGACATATGCTAAGGGTTGAGGAGAAGCATCAAAGGGGTCAATAATCAAGTTCACAAAGTGAGATAGAAAGAGGTACGTGTAAATTTACAACTCACTATTGGCCTTCACTACCGATTTATTCACATTTTGTTTCATCCCATCAAGATGAATGGTAGCATCATTGATGTGATCCTATATCTTATGATACAGGCACATACAACACTTGGTATCATGCCTGTTAACCCAATGGTATTGACAAAAAAGCATTTATATCATACCAATCAAGATAAGGTTCCTTAAGAAGTCAAGGGTTTTCCAAAGTTATGATCTTATCCTTCAACAAATTTTGCAAGATGGAAGAATAAGATTCTACCAGCTTTGTAAACTTCCTTTTGTGTCTAAGGCCATTATCATTAGTCACAACAACTACATTTGCAACAACTTTACCTTTTCCTAAGATAGACACATTAGACTTTCCTCTTGAATGGGAGCATGAGGAAAATCCACCTAACTAAACTACCATTTGATGATACTCTCGCAATGTGGTACATAGATTAAAAAGGAAGGGTATTTCATTATGTTGAACTTCTCTTGCCAGGCTCTTTGCAGGTTTCCTATGAACACCTTCTACACATCAGAGTTGGGAAGAGGGTATGAGATATTTGAAAAGAGTGCTTGGTATCATAGTATGAAATCAATTATCTTCTCGTTATCTCCCTGATTACGTCAGACAAGATCTAAGAAGGTCATCTGCGAATCAATGTTAGCCTGGAACTAATAGAGAAACTAATTCATGAGTTTATCAAATGTGAATATGTAATTATCGAGCAAGGAATAGTACATCCTTGAGAGATTGAGGAAAGAGATCTTCCATCAAAGCATTGTTATGAAAGAAATATGTACACATGTGTTTACAGATCCCTTTTCCACCATACTTCTCAAACTTAAGGATCTCCATTCCTTGTGGGAAGGGGGTACTTAGGATTTCTATCGACAATGGGATATGTCAGAAGAAAGGTTAAAAAATAAGTTGGGTGGAGGCTTGGGAAAGGCTCGCCAACTGGTTTTGCATCCATCCCATGTTCTAGAGAAAAACATTCAAAATAGGGTCAGATGATGACAAAGGCTAGTGCAATCTCCAAAACCACCACCACTGTATCTACCACCACCAATAGAGCCTCCACCAGAGCAATCTCCACTACCGAAACCACCACCATGGCCTCCACCAAAGCTCTTCTAGTGCCACCTTTGCAAACCAAATCCACCACCACTCATTCAACTGAAGCCTCCACCTCTAGGGGCAGTAGGAGGGGTGAAGCTGAAACCAAGGGGTATTCTACTCACCTTGATAGTGTTAGGCCTTTAAGAAGTAGAAGAGACAATTATCAATGGGCCTATTTTGTCCATGCATACAAATTTGGTAGGCATTGAAACACCTATTTTTCTTTCATAGACATTGATAACTTTCCCTTAGGTGGTACCCGATCTAGACTTATACGAAGGGATATAAGCTTTGGTTAGATTGGAAAGGCCAAATAAGAACTATATTCCTATCTAATCATTTCATAACAGATGTCTCACCTTGGTAGTAAGCTTAGCGACTCTCGCCATGCTCAATGCTCTCTCCAAATGCTTCACAAGCCCTAACAATATGTTATCCAAATGCTGGAGGGGTAGGAATGCGAGTGGTCTCATCTATGAAACACATCTCATTTGTAAAACTAGTAGGAAAACTAGTAGTAAAATCAATAGCTAAACTAGTAGAAAAACCTGAGGTGAAACTAGAAGTGACCTTCATCTTTTCCATCAGTAGGTGTCACACACTTCTCCTAACAATGTACCCAAAAGTTGTGGACTAGGTTGTGATGCTCATAAACCTTCACAACAATCAGGCTTACAATAGTCACCAGGTGCGAAGGAAAAGTCTCAACATAGGAAAATGGATAGACATTGTTCACGTCGAGCTCACCAAAAATATAAGGGAGGGGGCCAACCACACCAAGGCTCTAGGTCATGGAGAGATGAGAGCGAAGGGTTGCTCTAAATTACCTCAAGCTAATGGGTGTTTGGGATAAGAGTCAAGAATGAAGAGAACACTCAAGTGCTTTTGTCACTCTATAGATCTGAGAGTCTAAATGGGGCTAGATGAGCTAGTTTTTGGAGTTCAAGTTGCACCTCAGAAAACTCTTTGTCTAAGGATGACAACATGGGTCTACAATGATAGTGTGATGTGCTAGCATCTCTTTGGTGTGCTGGCATTTATATGGCCAAAAAACATAAAGTACAATATAAAACACCAGAGAACCTATTAACTACCTAGCTAACTAGCTTTAACAAAATAAACAAAACTATGAAGTATGAAAAGTAGCTATGTAAAAGATAAAGCAAGTAGATGAAGACAAGGGTGACAAATATCAACTCACTAAAGCTCTAGTTCATCAGCGATCTCCATACATATGTTCACCTACACACAAGAAAGATGGGAAAAATTTTAGTTTGTATAGGGGTTTCCCTTAGTCAAACCTTTGCTTTGGTGTTTCCACCTCCACGGATATCTAGAAAAGCCACGAAGTAGAAAGTACGATAAAGGAAATAGAATGGAAAGTACCAAACACTACAAAAGATGCTACACTACTCTCTCAAATGAAAAAGGGGAAATGAAGTGATACCACCTCTACCAAAAGGATCTCAAGGCCAATGAAGGGAGAATGCAAGCAATGAGCTTGGAAAAGTTGACATGGCCACACAATGATGAAGGGAGATCTTTCAAGACTCCAAAATCACAACTTCTATAGTAGCACCACACATACAAGAATGGAATTTATTAGAGTAATAAGCTTACTTGCTCCAATGCTCAATGGAGCTATGAGAATGCTTGAGAGAATGTGTTAGAATGCTAGAAAATATTGAAAGAATGGATGAATGAGTGTGTAAGATGAAGTGATAGTGAAATGGATGCCTTTGAAGACCAAAATGGGAGAGAAGGAGCCAATTTTCAGGTCGATTGGTCTCAAAGAGGCATTACAATTCCCTCCCAATAAAGATTTTAACATCCCTGTGGACTCTAGTGGCAAGAATCTATCAAGGATGGTAGTGCATTGCGTAGATGTTTGTGTGCCATGCTCACATCCCTAATGAAATTCCTCCACCAACACACAACACATGCCAAGTGGATAGAAGGCAGGTAGGTGATGTGGAATTTCACCTCTGAGTTTGGTTTTCTAAGGTGAGGGTATGTAAAAGGGGAATTTACACAAGGGGTAAAAATTCACTCCTATACAAGAACCAATAAATGACTAAAAATAGTTTATTCATTAATTTTTTCATGTTATAAATGACTAGCAATAAACTACTAATGGTCATGTGACAATGTTTAGTCATTTATAAGTAGTTTTTAGTAGTTTTTTAGTCAGATATTTCTATTTCTATACTAGTTCTTTTCATCATCATTTATGTTGTTTAGAATAATATAGATTTGTTATTCTAAGTATATTTAGTTATTGCTAAAAAATTTATGATCATACAAGTTCATTTTTTGTTCTAGAACTTGGTTGTGAATATATATGATAAGAAAGAATGGCATACCTACATTTGAAGACTATGAGAAACACAAAACCATTCTCATGTATTCAAACCTTGTTATAGAAACAAATGTTAAGTTATTGAGACATCATGCTAGACCAAAAAAAAAGAAAATATGGAAAATTAGTAGTACTGATCATGAAGCATTACTCGATACTCTGAAGGTAAGAGATGACCCTTAATGCACACTTGAGTAGCAGATCGTTTGTTGTATGGGACATGTATGATATTGTTCATCTTATTTTCATATTGTTTATCTGTTAAGGTTCATTATTTAGGTTGTTTAAAATAATATAGATTTATTATTCTAAGCATATTTTCTAGTTTGAATTATCATTTAGTTCATTTAGAATAACATAGATTTGTTATTCCAAGCATATTTTATATTGTGATCATATAGATTTTTCATTCTAAGTATATTGCAATTTTTGTGGCACGATGGACCATGGAGTTGCTGCAACAATAGCTAGCTCTGATCCTTTGGAAGAGGTATGTGACAAATTAGTAAATTTGACATTATATTTGCTCTTCTATGGTCTATTGTTGAAAATTTTCATGATGTTTGTATGTATTTTAACTGCTACCTTGATGGTTGTTGCAGGTGTTTGTCACTCCAAAACGTCAATGTGCTACTGTTGTGGAAGAGTGTGAAGATTATTCATTTTTTATTATCTTTTTATATGTCATTCCACAATTTTCAATTTCTATATATTAATGTATATACTTCTTATTCTATCAATTGTATCTCTAGATGAGTGAAGAGACGAAGACTAGTGGGTACATTTGAAAGACAAAAGAATTAATAGAAACTCCATTCAATCGACCGCAAAGTCAACACATGATCTATTTCCTTCTCCTATTGGGAAATGACTATGTATTAGGGTCATTTTTTGTATGCCTACGTGGAATTTCCTAAATCATATATTTGATAGAAATTCTTGAATGATGATATCATGCATATTGCGTATACTTTACATGTATTCAAGTATATACTTTACAACTTATGTGTATACTTTGAGACTTATGATTATTCCAATATATACTTTACAACCTATGTTTTTTCATGTATATAATTTGTATTCATGTGTGTACTTCATGGCTTAAGTGTATCTGAGTAAATGATTCACTTATTCACAAGGACTAGAATGAACCTTAAACTCAACCTTTACACCTTTACTCTACATCCATCTAACCATTTTTTCATCAATTGAAAAATTGACACCACAGGAAAACTCCTTAGAGATATCAAAAATTGAGATAGGTTATTGTAGAGGAGCCCTACGCAATCTCATAACCTCAGATGGATTGTTTCTAGGTGACACAATTTTCAAGTAATAGCTCATCAAAGATTGTTGTCTTTTAGCACTTTTGACTCTTAAGGGATATCATCGGTCCAATGTAGCTTAGATTGTTTCAGTGTTTTTGGTTGTGAAAAAAACCATTCCTAGCATAAAACCACCAATCTAGATATGTTGGAAGTATCAATTTTTTCACATGAGGAGCAGAACAAAAGTTACACCCCTTTGCACCTTTACACTACATCTATCTGACCCTTTTTCCATCAACAAAAAACTTGACACCACTAGAAAACACCTTAGAGATATCAAAATCCAAGAGAGGTTATTATAGAGGGTCTCAATGAGATATCATAGCCTTAGATTGAGAGTTTTTAAGCATTATGGTTTCCAAGTAATAGCCCATCAAATATTGTAGCCATTTTGCACTTTAGACTCTTAAGGGATCGAGTTGGTTGAATGTAGCTCAAAGTGATTCGGCATGTTTGGGTACAAAAGAGGACCATGCCTAGTGTAAATGTACCCATATAGACATGTTGGAATAGTTGGTATGTTCATTTGAGTTGTAGAATGAAAGTTGCACCACTTTGCAACTTTACACTGCTTGCATTTGAAAACTTTTTCCTTAACTAAAAACTCATCACCATAGGAAAACACCTACAAGATAGAAAAAATAGAGAGAGGTTATTGTAGAGGATTCCAACCTGATCTTATAGCCTTAGATAGAGAGTTTGTAAGCATCACATTTTCTGAGTAATAGCCCTTCAAATATTTTAACCATTTTGCACTTTGGACTCTTAAGGGATTGATCCAGTTGAAAGTAGCTCAAAGTTATTCGACATTTTTGGGTGCAAAATATGACCATGCATAGTTTAAACATACCCATATGGATGTGTTGAAAGAGTCAGTTTGGTTGTACGAGCTGTAGAACAAAATTTGCACCACTTTGCAACTTTACACTACTTATATTTGACAATTTTTTCCTCAACTAAAAAGTTGTCACCATGGGAAAATTACTTTAAGATAGCAAAAACCAAGAGAATTTATTGTAGAGGGTCCCAACACGATCATGTAGCATTAGATAGAGAGTTTGTAAGCATCATGGTTTCTGAGTAATATCTCATCAAAGATTGCAACCATTTTACACTTTGTACTTTTAAGGGATCGAGCCAGTTGAACATAGCTAAGAGTGATTCAGTGTGTTTGCATATGAAAGAGGAACATTCCTAGCATAAACATACCCATCTATATGTGTTGGAACATTCTTTTTGGTCATATGAGTTGCAGAATGAAAGTTGTGCCACTTTGCAACTTTACACTGCTTGCATTTGACAACTTTTTTCTCAACTAAAAAAGTCATCACCATAAGCAAATGCCTTAGAAATATAAAAAACCGAGAGATATCATTGTAGATGGGCTCTATGAGATCTCATAGCCATATATGGATTGTTTCTAGGTGACACAGTTTTCAAGTAACAACTCGTCAAAGATTGTTTCCTTTTTTCACTTTGGACTCTTAAGGGATATCATTGGTCCAATGTAGCTCGAACTATTTCAGAATGTTTGGGTTCAAAACAAGACCATGCCTAACCTAAATATACCCATCTAGACGTGTTGGACCTATTTTTAAAGTAGACTAACCTCCTTACAATTGATGATAAATTTTTTTTCTTATCTTTATGTTCCTTTTCTAAGTGGTTAGTTTTAGTCTTCAGGTGTTTTTCTTCAATTTCAATGCTTAGGACAACAACATCCCTTTGTTTGATAGAGTTTTCAATGCTTAGTAAAACAACTTCATTGTTTCAAATCCACCTTAAGCATCATCTCTCACTTTCTTTGCCTGCAAAAATTCTTACCAAATATAAAACCTCAACTGCATTAGGTTGAATGGCATATATGACAACAATTGCAATATAGAAAGTGTGGTGTGGGTCAAGGTTGATCAACATATATGAAAATATCATATGAGTATTATTTCTTTTGCATGAAGTCTGCATTATGACTAGTGTGCATCAAGCCCATATGGTATGCCTAGTTTTCTTATTCATTCATTATGGTTAGCAACATTCATTGTTGTGCATTACAATAATACAAATTGCATGTGGAAGATCAAATAGCATGCATGTCATGGAATTGTATTTTTTTTTTTAATGGTTTTATCACACTCATTTGGTTTTTTTAATGGTTGCATCATGGTTGAGTGATGTCTTAATTGTTGATCATGATTATTGTATATATTTCACATGAACAATCTAATGAACATGTATATTGTTCAGTTGTAAGAAATTTGTTTGAAGGTTGCATCAAACCCATATGGTTGATAGATAGTGATTCTTATTCATGATGATTTTATACCTCTTACATGTTATTAAGCTTGAATGTTTAATGGAATGAATGTTGCATTGATTTGTGGTTTTTTTTAATGGTTGCATCACTCATATGGTTTGTATAGAGTGTTTATCAAAATTGAGTGACATTATTTTTATCAACATGATTACATTACTTTTGAATGAACACTATAATGACACATATTTCATTAAGTTGTATGGTATTTTTTTGAAGTTTTTAATCAGTCAAAAGAATCAATGCCATAAGGCTGTCATAAGTTGTTCTTTTCATCTTTTTTGCCTTGTCTATGAGACCAAAATTCTTTGAGGCATGTTTTCAAATAGTTCTTCTCAACAAATATTATACAATCCTTCTCATACCATTTTTCATTAATTTGAACTTCTTTTGCAAAAAAAATAAGCTACCCACTTCATTACAGGAGTTTAATAAACAAAATAATGTCAAATGTATATTCATTCAAGAGAGCTTAAAATCATGTGTATTCTCAAATTGAGTGTTTGATAAAAATGCTTTGGTAGACATGTATGAAAAATGTGATACGATAGAAAAGGTAGTGAATTGTTTGAAAAAACTGCTCAAAGAAATGTGGTCTCATGGAATTGAATGTATGTGAACCTTAGTAAGAATGAACTCTAACATAGATAGATTACCAATTGTAATTCATAAGTTCTATTAAAATGCAAATTTATTAGTCTATATCATGTTATTGATCATAACTTTAAACCATTCTAAGATAATTAGACATTCCATTTTGAAGATTCAAAGTAGAAAGACATGCACATGAGGAACAAATTAGATTGAATATAAATTCTTATATATCAAAATGTAGAATAATTGTCTTTGTGCATATACAAATTTGGCATATATGCCAAGTCAAAACAAGTTTTACAAATTGTGGAATATATGCCATCTCAAGATCTATCAAACCCTAATACATTTCAATCTATATCAAATCCTAATAGATTATGTTGGACCATCAAAATCGAGCCTCCTCAAATAACTCAGTTTCTCTTAAGCTTCTTGCACAATAACAATTCAAACCAAAAAATAGATTAATTATGTGAATGGCTGACAAGATAGACTAGTAAATAGAAACTTATATACTATAATTTATAAATTATGAATTTGACATAAAAATCACTATATTGGAATACATTATATCAAAAATGTAATTTTTGTTTACCTCAAGTCTTTCTCTATTTTTTGTAAGACGTTCTGCATATGATTGTCCCTTAGGACGATCAAGAGTCCTTGTCGGTGTAGGAGCACCTACACCCTTAAATGCAAATTTTGATTTGGTGTATCAAGGTGCTCATAGAGTGAGTCTAGATGAGTTTTGGGGTGTTTGAGTTTTTTTTATAATAAATAAGGTCTATTAGACCATTTTGATGTAATGTTTGAGTCTTTTGTGTAAATGGGTCAAAATATGCAAAATGTTGAAAATTTGCAAAAATTGCAACATATGGAATATGAAGGGTCTTTGGTAGTTTAAGGGGTACTTATGGAAATTTTTTCATTGGAAGGGATTTTTTGGGCTTTAAATAAGCCATTGCACACGTTCAAGTGGGGAACAATGTAAGATTTGAAGAATTGAAGAAAGAAATTTGTTGTTTCTCACGTTTTTACACAATTTTTAGAATTTTCTTGCATTGGTACAAGCCATACAAGGGTTCTCATGGTATGAAATGACTATGAAGAGTTATTATATTGTTTCTAATTTTATTTGAATCCATTTTGAAGGATTTTCATTGAGTTTAGAAATTTTTATTGACATTTGATTAAAACTGCTTGTGCACAACCATTAAAGGAGGGTTTGAAAGTCTAAAACGTAGTTTTTGACCATTCCACCCATTGTATTCCACTATAATTTAGTGGAATGGTCTGATATGATGTAAATTAGATGTGTGTGAGTTTGGGATGCAGAGGTGGACATTTGTGACTTTTTAAGGTGATGCCCTAGTTGAATTTTTGTGCATTTTCAATGCAAATGAAGGTGTAGAAGTTGAGTTTCTGTCAATTGATGTTATGGCTTCCCATGTGAAGGTTTTGTGAGAAATTTCAGGTCTAATGAGATGTGTTCAAAGTGGTTTCAAGGTTTTGTGTAGTGTGGAGATGTCATTTTCATTAAACCCTCCTAATTTGTAAGCAAAAATGAGGGTTTCTAGTTTTTGGGTCTTGAAATGCACGAATAACTCAAGAGGTCATTGATTTAGATGTTTTATGACATATTGATCTATTTTTTTGAGGTTTTTATTGAAGATTGCATGATTGAAGGGTAGTTTCTTTGTAAATTGGACCAATTTAGGCCTAGTTCAAGAGAGGCCAGTCATAAAACTCTTATACTTTCTGAAACAAGTGTTTAAGAACTTCTGATATGTTTGAATAGGCCATAATGGGTATCCAAAAAGAATTTGGGTTCATGGGTGTGAGGTGTCTTTGAAAATTTATACCTTTTGTTTTTAAGTTTGGAAGGTTGCTTGGCATTGAGGGTGAGTTGAATGCATGGTAAAGAAGAGCTCTTTGTTCCAAAGTTGATATTTTCATTGTTGTGAATGACCTCCACCTTGGCTCTACATCACTTGTATAAAGAAATGGTCCCACACTCATCACATTGTTGAATTGGGTAGAGGAATATAGTAGGTAAAATATAAATGATACAAATTAACATATAATTGCTGAAAATTAATCATATTTACTAAACATAAATCTACTCCTATCTAAATGTAAATATATGTAATATAAAATAAACAAATACCTTATGTGATGCTTCTACACTACATGGGCTCAACTAAAATGGTTTCCTATATAAAAAATAACAAGAATGTATCAAAATTTAAATGCACATGCACATATAATCATAATTTTGAGAATATAAAAAAAACATATACCTATTGTGCAACATTTTCCAATGGGTCAGGCTCAGTCAACATGGCTATAAAAGTACCAGGTTGTTGCATAAAAATACAAAATTGCATTAGACTATCAATCTATGTAGTACATATATTTAAACATAATAGATTTCAAAAATTAACATCTAAATAACAATTTAAATGATATTGTATAATGAGTCCCTAGACCAAATGAAATGGTCAATTGCATAGTCTCCTGCAATTAGGAAATTTGGTCCTTTGTCAACAATAGTTAAAGATTCTGACACATAAACATATATTAGTACAAATAACTTTTATAAAATATGAAAGAATTTAGATAAAACACACTATTAAAATACTTTAAGTCTTACCGGTGCTCCCACATTGTCTCTAGTAGTCATTTTCTCTCTTGGAAATGGTCCACTCCATGCTCTATCAACTCCTACATCTGACATATCATGGACCTCATAATCGGATGTGTCTATGGAAGCCTCAGTGGACTATCGAAGAGGACCCAAAAATTAATTGTGGCATGCCATGTAGTAATGGGGCATGCAAATATGTGTCGAAGAGGATGGTTTACCAGTCGGAGCTAATGCACTAGGTGCATCACCATCATGATGGGATGCACTATTATGTGGCTACACAACATTATGGCTCTACGTGATCAAATGATCACTCAATTAATGTAAGGAAAAAATGCTTTGATTCCTTGCATCTAAAGCAATCTCATGGTAAAATATTGGAGCTGAGGCAGCAATAGGCAGAGCAGGAAGAACTGGGGTGACTCGATGTGCTCTAGGTCTATCCTGTGGCATCTCTTTACCCACACCCTAGAAATCTCGCATGTTATTAAAGTAATTGACATGCCTCCCTAGGAAAAACTCAACATATAATTTTCAAAGAAAATACTGAGAGACTTCAAGATTATTGTTGGGTGGTTTATCAAAAGCCATCCACCAATGCCTCTAGAAATTAGCTAATATGCCTCTATGTGTGCACCATTTAATTAAAAAATTTGACTTCCGCACATTTACAAGCTATCCTATTTTGGGATTGATGAATAACTATGCTAATTGGGATTTTTCAATATCAAGTTACCTCACATCATCATATGATAACCCATTGGCATAAAATTGCCTTTGTTCCTCTCACCACTGTGCAAACCTATTGTGTTGATTTTCTAGAGTTTCAACATTTGAAATGATTGTTTCTAAAGTGTTTTTCATATCTGATAGCTCATGGAGTATCTCATAGATTCAACATACATTTCTCAATTGATATAAATTTATATGAATAGATTTGTGTATTGTTTCCACATTTTGGTTTGGAAACATCGGTCACGGAGAAGGAGGATTTAGAGGGTTTTCATCTTTAGTGGGGTTGGGATTATCCATTCTTAATCCTATAAATTGATAAAAAAATTAAAATTAACAATCATTTTAATCCAATAAAAAACCTATTAAAAATCCTATTTTGACTAAAATTCCCCAAAAAACAATGCAAAACTAATAAAAATTGAAGAAAAACATTAAAATCCGAAAGTACCTTTGAAATGTGATTGATTTGAGCAAAAAAATTGACTCCCAAATGGATATCCAAGTCGTTCAATGCAAAAACCACACACAGATAATTAATAGATTGTAGAAAAAATGAGCTCTTAGATTTTCTTTTTTGATTTTATGGAATAGGAAATGAATATCCGTTATGAAATGGATATCTATTTCCTTTATGTAGGTTTTCTAATAATTGGTAGTTTTTTTTGATATGTAAGTGTAGACACATAAAAATGGCCTTTCCTTGCAAACCATATTTCCTACGACGACCATGCTTCTCCCCCACATAATTCGATTATTTAATCAGGTCCTAATGTCATAATTATTCCTCCATGATTATTTAAATAAATAAATTGCATTTATTTATTTAAATACGTCACTAATTAGTCCTTATTCCCTCTAATAATTCTCCATTTAACCATTTATCCTTCAATCAAATAAACTTATTTATTTAGCCCACTTTCCATCTCACCAAACAAATAATTAAAATAATTATAAATATCAAGTCTTTTGTCTTATTCCCACTTATGAATTAAATCATTATTTAATTCGTAAGTCAACATTCTCCATAAATTAAATAATTTCTATTATTCTATCTACCTATTATTCTCCACCTTTGATTTGATTATCTCCAATTAAATCCCAACCCTTCATTTAAAGGCTTTCCCTAACTTTGACCTAATGTTGCCCTAACCCTAATCATCCTTATCACATTGAATCCTAGCCGTTGATCTTAGGGCTTCACCAACTTTTAATCATGTCCGTCCATTCACCATTTGGAATTCTTTAAAAGGCCCTCTCTCAAGTCATTTTACACACAAGTTATTTTCAGTATGCTTGAGAGCCTTTTGAGCACTTGAGCAATCACATTACTTCAATATTTTGCTTGGCTTTGTCATAGGTTATAGTTGCACTTCAAACTTGAGGGCAATTATATCATTTTCAGCAAGATGGAGAAGACCAATGGAGGTGAATCAATGGAGGCTTGAAGACTAGGTTTGAATGTCCATGATTCGGGATTTGCAACGTCAACTATCGCTTGTCAAAGAAGGGAGACTCAAAACTACTAATCACGTTTTTGCAGGGCTCTCGCTTCAATTGTGTTTTACCTTGAGTGCCTCTTTCACATAGAAGATTTATTGGGCCTAAAAAGAACTTGCATGTTTGAGTTGACATCATAAGCTTGGATTACAATGAACAAAGTGTTTGATGTGTTTGCCTCACACTTCAATTTGGCTATTAAAATGAACAAATGCTTTCAACTTGTGTAACCTTCGATTCAATAATAGGACTAGCCTCTCCCCTTGCGCACTTGTGTGATCCTGGGTGCAAGAGAAACTGTTATTGACTCTAGGAAATTGGGCCTTCCTTGGTGGGAAAAAGTACTCACCCCAAGGCGACTCAGACTGGCAACGGAGCTCTTTGGCCGAGCTACCCCCGACCGGTATACAAATGTGAATCCTAAGGGAAAGCCTAGGATTACGAGTGCGGATGTGTCATATGGACAGAGTAGTACTCCCATAAACCCTGTTGAGCATAACCTCTTCAGGCTGGAGTGCCACCTAATTGATGATTAATCTCTTGCCCCATGTATGGCCACTCGAATGGGGGTCCCGAACTAAATACTCTTGTGTAGTAGCCAAAAACCTTCTATCCGCTAGCGCAGCAACGGTCGTTGTGAAGGCATCCACATCTTCACAATCTTTAGTAGAGGTGATCAGCATGCCATGGGAGTTTTATGGGCACTGGAAGCTTGGTTGGCCTGAGAACAGAGTGCACTGTAAGGGGGAGCCCGTGCAGCCAAGCTTCTGGATTCACACGCTAAGGATATGTGGCTGGGGAAACCCAAGTGGAATCTAGCAGATATTGTCTTGGCCTAACCATAGGATTGTGCTTGTCTTCTTTGTGATTGATTACACATTCAAAACATCGTGTTTGCTAAGTGTTTTCTGGATTCTCAAACAGTATACACAACGCTCACAAATTTGGAAATGAAACAATCAACTTCAGACAATTAAATCATCAAAACATCACAAAATTGAATTCGAGTCCAACAATTTTGCCTACTGTCAAACATCTTTTCTCGAAGTCTTTGTCAGAAACCAGAACTGAAATTGCTCAAAATTTTCATCATTCAACCATTAGCTTGCATTTTTACTTTAGGTTCATCCTTGTTAATTTTAGTTGCATAATCATCATTTCCTACATAGACTTGTCATTAGGTTTTCATCTTTGCAGACTTTGGATTAGGCCACCTCATCACACTTTGCAAAATCATTGCCTTCAAGAGTAGGTTATCTTGGGACTTAGTCAACAATCTCATTTTCAGTCATTGTCCTTTTTGTGAGAATTTTCAACTCAACAGTCTAGTTAGGAAAAATCACTAGTCATTTTGACCTTGTCACTTAGTCCCTTTAACAAGTCATTTGATAACCAAAATTAAGACATAGATTAAGCTTAGAGTGGTTAGGAAAACCTTTCTCCACATTGCATTCATCTTAGTCCATACTTTGCATATTTTGTGCCTAAAAATCCAAAAAAATAAAAAAATAGTGTTCACCCTAGTCCTCATTTTGCACCTTGACCTTGCCTTAGTCACCTTTTTAGTCAACATTATCATCTTAGTCCTGATTTTACACCTAGTCAATTCTATCACCTTGCATTAATCAACATTGTCATCATAGCCATCATTGTCACCTCGACATTTGACATATTTCTTTGGCAACTTTGTCATCTTGCATCAATCATTTCCTTAGGAATACATTGTAATCACCTTGCATTGTCATCCTTTATCACAAAAACACCAAAAACATAGACTAGTTGTCATCTTCATTTGAGCAATTCTCTTTTATGGTCGAAACTAGGCTTCAAAGAAAGAAAAGACAAATGGAAAACTTTGGACAAGACTTCAACACCAACATCCACACCAACACTTATGACATGAACCAAGACATGAATTTTAATGATCCATTCACCAACATAAACATACCATCTTCCATGAACCTACCAACATCCTCTCGAAATCCATTCGAACCATTCATACAGAGAGACCACCATGGACAACTATTAACTGAGGATCTAGAGGCTGCAGCCCAAAATCCTGACGTAGCTTCATTGGTAGAGGACTTGGTCTTGAATGATGCTGACAGATACCTTGCTATGCTTTTAGACCAAGGGGCAAAACTACCAAAAGGATTTGACATCAATACCATAAGACCTTCGTCTCTAGACAACACGACACAAAACTTGACACCTCAACAAAACACAAATAATGCCTCCAACAATAACACTGTGGCCACCACACAAATTGCTACAAGCACCATCAATATTACATCTAGTGGAACCATAAGTCAAAACACCTCCAACTCAATCAATGCAACATCTATTGGAGGAACACCCACCACGCCACAAGCAATATCACAATCCATGCCCGCAACTTCAATGACATCTTCACAAATAGTTGGAACTACCCTTGGATCTACATCAATGGGGGCAAGTTCCTCAAACCCAATATTTGGAACCTCATCTATGACCATAGGGACATCATCATCAAATCCGTATGTGGGAACCTCATTCAACTCATTTGGAGGAACTAAACGACGTATTCTTATTCAAGGTCCCCAACCAAACGTTAACACATCGTCACAATTAAACATCAATGCCTCACAAGGACAAAATACCAACATCCCGCATGGACAATTCCAAGGACAAAATACCAACATCCCACATGGACAATTCTTCCAATATGGACAAGGCACTCAAATGACACAACAAATGAATACCTTTGGGCACCAGAATAGTCAAGGTTACCAGATCCCCCAAATATCGACAAATATGTCTGGATCGCACATCCCCACATATTCATCACAAATTCACACACAACAACACATTCCTCATCAAAATTGGCAATACCAACAATTGCCAAACCAAAACATATCATACATTCCACAACAACACATGTCACATTCAAACTCGAACATGCTATCACAATCAATGGGGACTCAAGGGATACCCATCACTCCCATGTGTGATGCGACCAATAATCCCATAATAGATGCCTTGACAGCCAGAGTGGCAGACCTCCAAAAACAGATGGAAAACATGCAAACATCCAACAAAATGCCACCAATGTCATATGACCTATGTCCATATCCTTTTGACACAACTTTATACATGCCACCATTTCCTCCTGGATATGTGGCCCCAAACTTCACCAAATACAAGGGAAAGACAAATCCTATTGAACACATTCGAGAATTCACGACCAACTGTATGGACATTGCATATGAACACACTTACTTGATGAGACTCTTCTCCAAGAGTCTAACAGGACCCACACTCGAATGGTTCTCCACTTTGAAGGGGATAAAAACATGGAATGAACTTGTCAAAAAATTTGTGAAAAATTATGCCTATAACATTGACACAGACACCTCCATCACTAGCCTATGCACACTTACACAAGAAGACACTGGTGAAATGTTTATCCCATTTTTCCAATGATGGAGAGGCCTAGCAAGTCACTGCCACATAGACATACCTGAAAAAGAGAAGGTTGACATGTTTGTACAAACACTCCTAGGCCCATTGAAAAATGGCTTGCGAGTTCATTGTTGTACAACCTTTGCAGACCTAGTCGAACGAGGCGTCCAACTTGAGAAAGCGCTTATTGCTGAGGGAAGATTAAAATACTGTCCAAAAAAATACATGCAAGTCCTCCCACTGACAAGAACAAATACTGGGTTAAGAATAAACATGTCACCAACGATGGCGTTGTAGATGCTAAGGCTATCAATGCAATGGGTCCTGCGCTTACCCTTAAAGGGGCTCAACCACAAAATACACAGATGATCACACAGACCCATGTTGCCAATGTTGTATAGACAAATCAAAATAACCAAGGTAATCAAAATAACCCAAATCAAAGGCAGCCCCGACAACCTAGACAGTTCCCTAGGAGTCGCACATACACCCCCTTGGGTGAGCCCATTGAAGAAGTCCTCAAGAAACTCCTTCAAAATGGTGTCATAACACTTGAGGACCCAAAACCATATGACCCAGGGCAGTTTAAACCATTTTGGTGGGACGACAATGCATTTTGTGATTATCATCGAGCAAAAGGACATAAAACCTCCTCCTGTCGACAACTAAAAAATCTGGTACAAGACCTTATCGAGAACCATACCATTGAGATAGGTGGACCACAATTTGCATCTAATTCAGACCATACCATACACAAGAAACCACTGTAGGACCATGGTTCTAGTAACCCTTCCACGTCAAAATCTAATAACAATAATCGAGCCAACCATGCCCGTATTGCATATGACTATTCTGGGGGACCTATCATAAATCATATTAGAACAACTGCTGAACATGTCAACATAGTTACTATCAGAAATGCCTCTGAATGCAATGTCACTACCCATGGGGGAAAATTCACCATAGTTGGCCCTCCTCCCAGACAACCAAAAATAACAATCATTGGCCCATCCACCCAACAATCGCAGTCCAATCCATTACCCAAACAATCCCAGCCTAAAGGAAATTTTAACCTCATTGACCAACTTGGGAAGACACCTGCACAAATTTCTATACTTGAGTTGCTACGCATTTCCCCAGCTCATAAGGCTATACTCGACAAAACATTACAAGAGTCTTCTATTCCCCAAGACATTGATGTCAATCAATTTGAGGCCATGGTGGGATATCTTACCGCTCCCCACCATATAACATTTTCAGACCAAGACTACTCATCGTCCAAATCCAATCATAATGATGCCCTTCACATTGAAGTTTTTATCCATAAGCATAAGGTCAGACGAGTGTTAGTAGATGGCAGAGCAGGACTGAACATATGCTCCTTAAAATTGGTTAAGGCCCTAGGCTTTTCTGATGCTTGTGTAGACGCTACAAAGAGCATTGTTATCAAGGCATATGATGATGAAGAACGTTCTTCTCAGGGCGTAATTACACTTCCAATTCATATTGGACCAGTCATTGTGGACACCACTTGTCAAGTCCTGGATCTAGAACTTCCATACAATATTTTACTTGGTCGACCTTGGATTCACGCCTTGAAAGTTGTCCCTTCCACATATCACCAGTGTTTGAAGTTTCCCTTTGAAGGCACTGAGATTACCATATATGGAGACCCTGACCCATTTCAATATTGTACCAATTTGAGAGGTATCTCAGAGTGCCAAGTGCCTATCAACAGTGAAGCTTTGACATCTTCATCCTCTAAATTCATTGACCCATCAACACTTGCGAAACCTCTCGCATCCACATCCACTGCCACAACATCCACTTCTGCTTCTTTGACAACCATGACCACCTCCATGACATCTACCACTTCATCCATCACCCCAAGCATCGACGCAAGTATTAAGATCCAGGACCAAGGGTGTGGAGAGTATAAGTTGAATACGGCCTATTTCATAATGAGGATGCCTAAGTCTCCCCAGGTCTACGGCAAGCCTTGCTTCATGTTAGAGTCAAAAGAAATTTTTAGAGTCCCTCCAAAAACAGTATTCATAAAGTGGGGTGAAATGAGTCAAGAGGACATTGACAACGTGCTATCTTGGATTTATAGAGAACCAAAAGATCCAACTCCCTTGCCAGTAAAAATGTATGGTAAAGGATATGGCATGATAAAGGAAAAAGGCTACGATGGAATTAGTGGCCTCGGCAAGCACAAGACAGGAAGGCAACAACCTCTAGCACCTAAAGGAAGACCTAAACATCTTGGATTAGGGTTAGGACCAGGAGAATCTGGTGATCATAATACCAATGCACTTTCTAGCGAGAGAGTAAATGCTTCAGACTGTGTCAAGACAATTGAAGATCCCCTTTCTGAAACTGACTCCCATGAATGGGAATTTGGCTCCCAAAGATCCCTAAGTGACTGTTGCCTTGATGACTTGTTTCTTGAACCTGGAGAGCCTACATTTGAAGAGAGATTCTGGAAAATGTTCAAAATTGACACGACACCAAACAACACCCAGTCCAGATCCTCTTCTACTCCTATTAACCATAATCCCGACATACTCGTCTACCCTACTGAACCTAATGACCACCATTCAAATTCATTTGAATTGCCAAATGACACTACTAACCCAAACTCCACTCCCTTTGTTCCTTACTTTGCTGATGAGTGTGAATCAAGCGAGGCAGAGTCCTGGATAGAATCTGATATAGAGCCTAATGATGACAATTTTATCTTTAACCTCTCTGAATCCGTCAGCATGCTTTCCGCGTCCTACCCACCATTCACCAATACTGATGATGGTATTTCCTTACTCTACCCACAACTAATCGATTGGGATCAACAAGGCCTGCCAGTTATGGACATATTTCAAAATGATGAGGCCATTGCAGAATTCATGGGACTGCGTGAGGGTATACCAAGTGGAGACCACAAGGCTGGATTTTCCATTGACCTAGATTGTGCCGCTTACTTTGGGGAGACTGCTCCATCCTCTAGTCAGAAAATGAAAAATAAAAATAAAGCAAAAAATGACACGTCTTTAGGTGAAAACCAAAAGGCACCTTCTGACGATAAAAAAGTAAAAGTAAAGGACATATCCGAAGGGGACAACCTCTCTGAGGCACCTAAGGATGGAGGGTTAGACTTTCTCCCTGTAACTCAGGAAAAATCAGCCATGCTCATAGAGGACACTATGGAAGTAAACATATCTACAGTAGAAGATCCTAAGATGGTCCTCTTCACGGCATCTTTGACAGAGGAAGAGAAATCTGAGTTCCTCAAATTCTTTTCAGAGCGTAAGGTCAACTTTTCATGGTCTTATGCCGATATGCCTGGGTTGGATCCAGAACTTGTCTTGCACCATTTGCCATTATTTCTAGATGCCAAGCTAGTGAAACAAAAGCTGTGAAAGATGCACCCACAGATCACCTTGTTAGTGAAAATAGAACTTAAGAAATTGTTAGATGTGGGATTCATACGGTCCATAGACTATGCCGAATGGATATCAAATCTTGTACCAGTCACAAAGCCAAACGGTCAAATCTGCATCTGCACAGATTTCTGGGACCTGAATAAAGCTTGTCCAAAGGACGACTTTCCCTTGCCAAACATCGACATCATAGTGGACCTTACAGCAGGATATGAGATGTTGTCCCTCATGGACGGTTTCTCCGGTTATAATCAGATTCGTATTACCCCTAAAGATCAACACAAAACAGCCTTCATATATCCTTGGGGCACATACTGTTGGAACGTCATGCCTTTTGGTCTTAAGAATGCAAGCGCCACGTACCAGAGAGCCATGACAACCATATTCCATGACATGATGCACCATATAATGGAAGATTATGTAGATGACCTTTTGGCAAAATCTTTGACACGAAAAGACCACTTGAGGGTGTTAGACAAAATTTTCAAGAGACTAGAAGAATACAAGGTCCGCTTGAATCCAAAGAAATGTGTCTTTGGCGTGACATCAGGCAAAATTTTGGGATACATTGTTTCTCGTAGAGGCATTGAGGTCGATCCTGCCAAGGTGAAAGCCATATTAGACATGCCTCCTCCAAAAGGGATAAGTGAACTCAAGACATTGCAAGGCAGGTTACAATCCATCTGACGCTTCATAGCACAATTGGCAGACAAGTGTCACCCATTTCAGTATCTTTTGCGCAAAAGTATCCCTTTTGTGTGGACAGATAAATGTCAGGAGGCCTTCCAACAAATAAAAGAATATCTACTATCACCACCTGTTTTAATGCCACCAATTGAAGGGAAACCTTTGATTCTATACATTTCTACAACAACTTCAGCACTGGGGGCATTACTGGCACAAAACGACCATGAAGAAAAGGAAAGGGCCATATACTACATCAGTAGGACACTGGTTGGATATGAGCTAAATTACACAACCATCGAACATGCTTGCCTAGCAGTTGTCTTTGCTACTCAGAAATTAAGACACTACATGTTGAATCACCAGATGCACTTAGTGGCAAAGATTGATCCCCTGAAATATCTCCTAAGTTGTGCAGCATTGACAGGTCGCCTGGCCAAATGGGTAATGATCTTGAGTGAGTATGATATTCAATATGTTGAAAGAAAGGTGATAAAGGGACAAGTGATGGCAGACCAACTGGCAGATGCGCCTATACAGGGTGATCATCCACTAGTAGCAGACTTTCTAGATGATTCAATATTTCATATAGAACCTAAGTCACCTTGGAGGCTATATTTTGATGGATCTCATACTAATCATGGCTCAGGGGCAGGAATATTGTTTATCACCCCTCAAGGAGACTCCATTCCTAAGTCCTTCCGCATTGCTTTTCCATGTACAAATAATGTGGCAGAATATGAGGCACTTGTCACAGGACTCAGAATGGCCATCAAATGGAAAATTAGAACACTTCATGTCTATGGCGATTCTCAATTGGTCATTAACCAAGTCAATGATGACTATGACACTAAGGATGAGAAATTAATGCCTTATAAACGAATGGTTGACAGCTTTCAAACATATTTCCACATGGTGACTTTTGAGCAAGTTCCAAGAACACAAAATAAGGCAGCAGACGCAATGGCCACAATTGGCTCTCTCCTAGACATTCCTAGTAATGTGCCTCAATTTGAATTTTTGGTAGAACAACTTTTGGTTCCTGCATATGACATACCAGAATCAGAGATGGTTTGCGAGCTTGTTGGTCCCAATTCTCCATGGTATCAAGACATTTATGACTACCTCAAGTCCCAAACCCTTCCCCCCTACCTATCCAATAACCAACGAAAATCCTTTATCCGAAAAGCCGCCAGATACACCATCCTTAGTGACACTCTTTACCGACGTAGCTTTGATAACTCCCTTCTTCGATGTCTTGACACTGATGAAGCACAAATGACCTTGCGAGAGGTACATGAGGGTATATGCGGATCCCATTCAAGTGGTCCTACTTTAGCCAAAAAGATAACGAGACTTGGGTATTACTGGCCAACCATTGAGAAAGATGCACTTGAATTTGTCAGAATGTGTCGCCAATGTCAGATACACAGTGACTTGATTAATGCACCAGCACAGGAACTTCGGCCGATTACATCTCCTTAGCCCTTCACACAATGGGGACTTGACCTCATGGGCAAGATCCATCCTACCTCGTCCAATGGCCACACATTCATCATTACCGCCACTAAGTACTTTACTAAGTGGATCGAAGCCATCCCACTCACTTATATTACCGGAAAACAAATTTCCAAGTTTATCCTCAACTATATCATCTGTCGATATGGTATTCCACAATCCATAATCACAGATAACGGTCATCCCTTCAAAAATCAGGATGTCCGTGAACTTTGTGAACGCTTCCATATCCGACACCACTTCTTCACGCCTTACTACCCACAAGGAAATGGTCAAGCTGAGGCGTCTAATAAAATGATCATCAAACTTCTTAAGAAGACCGTCAATGATGCTGGTCGTGACTCGCACATACAACTCAATCCTGCTTTGTGGGCATATCGCACTAGCATCCATACTCCCATTGGAGCCACTCCATTTTCCCTCGTGTTTGGAGCCAAAGCCATCTTGCCCATAGAGGTCAAAATTCCATCCCTACGAGTCTCTATGAAAGGTCTAATCACTGATGAAGAATATCGACAATCATGACTACATGAATTAGAAATGCTAGATGAACGTAGACACAATGCCTTGAACCACTTACAGGCATGTCAAAATCATCTTTGTGGAAGCTACAACAAAAGAGTGATGACTCGAAAATTTGACATTGGTGACTTGGTTCTCATGCAGAATCCTAAGAATCAGTCTGACAGAGAAAAACCAGGCAAGTTTGAGCCCAATTGGCTGGGTCCATACATCATCACTGCATCATTTGGTTCTGGCGAATATCAGTTGGCTAATTCAGATGGTGAACAATTAACAGAGCCAATCAACAGTCTGCATTTACGCAAGTTCTATACATAGCATCAAAAAGTCTAGCCAACAACCATTAAAAATACAAAAAAATACAAAAATACAAAAATATCATCACTTGGATGAAAACTTGGCAAACAGGCATCTTGGTGACACCAAAAAAATAAAAAAATAAAAATAAAAAAAAAAATGAAAAATTTGACAAAAATAAAAGAGAAATAATTCATCCAATAGTGAAAACCTGGTAAACAGGCACTTTGGATAAGTACCATGGTGAAAACCTGGTAAACAGGCGCTTTGGATAAGTACCATGGTGAAAACCTGGAAAACAGGCGCTATGTGTAGTTGGTCATTGCTTTGACATCTACTATCACTCTATCTACCTTTGTCCATCATAAACATCCATTTTGTTGAGATTCGTCAGAACGTTTCACCCGGACATCATGACATTTCTTTCCATGGCCGACAGTGATTGACATCGAAGTCTTGCACACCACCTACCATCCATACTGATCATGTCCTTTACATCAACTTGACTAGGGGCAATATTTTATCATGAGACTGCAGTGGATATCGCACATGGTCTTGACAATTGGAAAACTCCTGAAAAAATCCTAAAAATCATAAAAAGTCCTGAAAAAATCCTAAAAATCATAAAAAGTCCTGGAAAAATCCTAAAAATCATAAAAAGTCTTAAAAAAATCATAAAAATTATAAAAAGTCTTGAAAAAATCATAAAAATCATAAATAGTCCTGAAAAAAGACCTAAAAACTGAAAAATGTCCTGAAGAAAGCACAAAAACATCCAAATAACATCACAAATCCCAAAAACAGAGTCAAAGTTAGTCATGTCAGTCATGTTATTCTTTGTCAATAGTCGAACTACGAGGTCTCTGAGTGCACGACGTAGGCAAGGCCATCTGTCGATGAGCCTCCGAGGCCACCTAGGTCAGTCCTTTAGGGTTCGTCATGTCGGTCAAATAAGTCAGACATAGTCACACTCAAAAACAAGACAATCATTTGAACGCAAACATTCAAATCAATAGACAACATAGCCCAGTCAGTCATCAAGCCAAACATCCATCAAATTGCCAACACAATGTCAACCTAGTCACTTTATGGTCCCCTTCAAGATGTTTCCTTCTTGGAATTGGACAATGTCAAAACGTCATTGGCCTTTTCAGGATGTGTCCTTCCTGATGACAGGCTTCGTCACATAGTCAACCTTTTCAGGATGTGTCCTTCCTGATGACAGGCTTCATCACATAGTCATTGGCCTTTTCAGGATGTGTCTTTCCTGATGACAGGAATCGTCAAAACGTCAATACTGGTAGACTCTTCAAATTGTCAAACTGTCAAACTGTCACACAATCAACCTTCGACACACAAATCTTGGCAAACATATTGAATGGCTGTTGATTTTTTTGGTCTATTTTGTTTTATTTTTTTATTGTTTTGTCTCTTGGTCATGTTACTAGCTACCTCAAGGATGTCCCATGAAGGATTTAGAGGTGCAATGATGTCTCATCACCTAATTTTCCTTGATTGTTGTCTTTGGTGTGTCTTGACAAAAAGACTGGGGCAACTTGGCCTTTAGTATGAGTTAGGACATTCCTTGTCTATGGCTGTCTGTTTTTCACAAGTGGACGACCTTGCACACCTTGGTCTATGTCATATCATGGTGTTTGTTGTCCATTTGTCACATTTTACTGCCCAATGACGATTATGCAACACCTATGATGTTATTTGGAAAAATATTGAAGTATTCCTTTTTCATCATCACATCCATGATTTCCACGCTAACATTTCTTCTATTCCTTCATCCTCTAGTCCTCTCATCCATTTCGAGATCACACTCACGTTCTTTCAACCTTCCTGTCCTCTCTAGGGGGCATACCACTACCTCCTCGTCATCCTTCCTCTCCTCACTTTCAAACTAGGACATATTTTTGACTTGTTCTTTGACATAATGCGATAAACTGTATCATGTCAAAGAGGGGAAAAATGTAGACACATAAAAATGGCCTCGCCTTGCAAACCATATTTCCTACGACGACCATGCTTCTCCCCCACATAATTTGATTATTTAATCAGGTCCTAATGTCATAATTATTCCTCCATGATTATTTAAATAAATAAATTGCATTTATTTATTTAAATACGTCACTAATTAGTCCTTATGCCCTCTAATAATTCTCCATTTAACCATTTATCCTTAAATCAAATAAACTTATTTATTTAGCCCACTTTCCATCTCACCAAACAAATAATTAAAATAATTATAAATATCAAGTCTTTTGTCTCATTCCCACTTATGAATTAAATCATTATTTAATTCATAAGTCAACATTCTCCATAAATTAAATAATTTCTATTATTCCATCTACCTATTATTCTCCACCTTTGATTTGATTATCTCCAATTAAATCCCAACCCTTCATTTAAAGGCTTGCCCTAACTTTGACCTAATGTTGCCCTAACCCTAATCATCCTTATCACATTGAATCCTAGCCGTTGATCTTAGGGCTTTACCAACTTTTAATCATGTCCGTCCATTCACCATTTGGAATTCTTTAAAAGGCCCTCTCTCAAGTCATTTTACACACAAGTTATTTTTAGTATGCTTGAGAGCCTTTTGAGCACTTGAGCAATCACATTACTTCAATATTTTGCTTGGCTTTGTCATAGGTTATAGTTGCACTTCAAACTTGAGGGCAATTATATCATTTTCAGCAAGATGGAGAAGACCAATGGAGGTGAATCAATGGAGGCTTGAAGACTAGGTGAATTTGTTTCATACTCTCATGTTTCTTGCTTTCATTGTTCTCCATTGTTATTAGGGATTTAATGGTTTTATGCTATTTGCAATCTAACTTGTAAATTTCTCTAATTACAGTAAGGTAGTCATATATTATTTTATATTATATTATAATATAAAATTATATTATATTATATTATATTATTATATTATATATAATACATATTATATTATTTATAATATATATATTATATATAATATAATATAATATATATTTTTTAATAAAAGTGGCATAGCCACAAACCTTTATTGTTGAAAAGGAAGATTACAAAGAGAGTTACATAATAACGATATGGTAGAGAAGAGCAAAAATTTTCCATAATGAGCATATATAGGAGATAGGTGTGCAAGAGGGATTGTAAAGAAAACCTTGTAACAATACAAATGAACAATCCCTCATCAAGAATTCAAGAAATACATTACATTTAAGATGTTGTCAAGATTATACTCAAGAGAAAAAAATTACATCATAAGAGAGGAAACCAGAACCCCATGGACTAGGGGGTCAAGATAGAAGAACCAAGCCGACAAATGAGATAAGTGGCAAAACAAGAGAGTTGGGTAGCCATGGTGTAGAAGCCAAGTCCACCAGGCAAGAAAGGTGCTAAAAACTCAATGATGAAGATAACATAAGAAAAATTCATTCTGCCATGGCTAAGAAAATGATCCATGAAGATGAGAATTGAAGATTACCCCACTCAAGTAACAACGATTTGAGAAAGGATCCATGTAGATAAGCAAATAAGGTGACAATCTCGAGTAACAAAACCTGCATCACAAAATTCACCAAATAGTGTCAAAACAAAACTCTATCATAGGAACATTCCAAGAAAAATGAATTAGAAGAGATGCCAAACCAGATTTAAGAGTAAATCCCACTTTCCTCGGATGATTCCAAGTCGTTCGATGGGGGAAAATAATGGGTGGAATGAGGTTCCACCAAAGCATGGTGGATAAGAAACTTCACTACATCAAAAAGGTCCAAAAGCATGTTAGAAATGGTATGACCCAACCTAGGCTTAAGACCATGCAAGTTTCTAATAAAATCATAAGAGTAGTCATTGAGCAATCCATGAGTCGTCAAGCGCAAAAATGCCAAGATGGAGAGGTCAGATAAAATGAATTGCTGACAAAGAACACCTCCAACAAGATTAGAGCCATTTAATATATCATAATCCTCAAGGGAATTATGCAGTAAAGAGAGAGGACAAACATGAGGTAATATGTAAGATCCGGCTAAAAATTTTACTATCTCACCACACCAAAATACATCCATTAAATTTGAAACAAATCGAGAAGCTACCTCATGCGGGAGTGACATGGAGTGAAATTCTAACCAGACATTCCCTGGGACTATTCAAATTGCCTCCTCCATAGGCTTGCATTCTATGATGCAAGTTCAACTTATTTTTTTTGTGTAGAATGGTCTAGCATCACGAAGCTTACGATATCTTGAAGGAACCACCACTCTAAATGAATTATGCATTGTGGCTTTGACAAGAAACCAGGAAATTGTGAGGACGGAAGACCAAAAATGGCATATAAAAAGACCATTGTACACAACAAGGAATACGGTGCAAGGAAAGAAATAAATGTCATCAAAATCTTATTGCACCAAAGGGTGGTGCACAATAATCAAAGAAGCCCATTTTAATGTGTCAATGATATAACCATGCCAAATGTCCCCAAATGTAAACTTTGAAAATCACATCATACCCCACCTCTGCAACATTGAAGTAATGAAAAGAAATGAGGATCATAAGATCTACAAGGTGTAAGAACCCAAGGAAAGATGCCAGCCCATGTACACCCAACAACATTCAGAAATTATGTAAAAAATACATGTGAAAAAGACATTCGCATAGCTCTCAAGTACCAATAGCAATGCATCAATAAATGAGACGACAATGCAAATATCTCATCCAATTTCAAATATAGAAATGTTGATAAATAAGTGAGTCTTTACCATGTAGAAAAGAATGTTTTCCAAATTGTAGACAAATAGAGAGCCATTATCCTCCAAATTTTTGTCTTGGGAATGAAGGATAGATCGTACTGAGCATTCTTCCTAAGAAGAAGGAAATTAAATCTTGCCTCCAAAGCTCCCCCATACTAACCAAAGAAGGGAGAAATTCCCTAAATGCAATTAATATGGAGGAGGGGCCTGAAAGACAACATATTTCAATCAATTATGCCACATATTTCAATCGAGAAGAATGCAAAATCATCTTTGCCACGTGTTTCAATCAATGATGCCACATATTTCAATTAAAGATGCCACATGTTTCCATCAGCAATGCCACATATTTTAGACAAAAATGTCACATTGAATTCTAATATTTTTCCACATGTTTCAATCAATGATGCCACATATTTCAGTAAAAGATCCCACATCATCTTTTCAAATTCAATATTTTTTCTATTTTCCATATTTCAACTTCAAAAGTGGGCCTGATGAGCCTCCTAATCAAAAGAACAAAATTAATGTTGGTCGCCAACAATTAAATCTATAGAAATTATAGCAAGATAAAATAACTAGGAATCAGTAGAAGGAGGTTTGATGAAGTTAATTCAACAATTTCAAATATTCCTGATATGAAAGAATTTTTTACTACAAGTTTAGATCAATGGCCTTATTTGCAAGTCAATTTGCTTGTTCATTAGCTTCCCTGTAACAATCCATAACTTTGTAAGAGAATAAGTTGTCCAAAATTTGACAAATTTGAGAAACAAGATAATTCAAATACCAAGAATCTGAGTGACCTTTCAAGACAGTAGACACCACAATCATGGAATCACCTTCAATTAGAATATTGGAAATGGATAAGCCAATTGCTAATTTCAGGCCCAAAAAAAGAGCATTCAATTCAGCAATATTATTTGTGCCATCATGAAGACTTGAAAAAATTTCACCAATGAAGTTACCTTGATGATCTCTTAGAACAACAATAGCCCTAGATTTTCCAGGATTTCCCCTAGAGGCTCCATCAAAGTTTAATTTTATGAAGCTCATGGATGGGGGTTTCCAATTGATGACTGATCTATCCACATGGAGTTTTTATTCAATATGGATCCCACACTAGGGATCTTGAGGAGGGGCCAATTTTGAAGAATAAAGGAATCCCAAGAGGAGAATCAGTTGTAAGAGGAACCATTCTTATAAAAACTTTCCATCACTATTTCAAAGAGAGATTTCTATTTTTGTAAAAAAAATTCCATGGGAAGATGGACCTTTTTAAATATTCTTCTATTCCTTTTGATCCATATGTTCCAAATAATTATTGAGGGAGATATTTCCCAAAGACAAGAGAACCTAGAAGAAGGATATAATCTCGTCCAACTTTGGAAATGATGCAAGATTGAATTTTGTAAAGGAGTGTGCCAACCCAACTAGTTCAATAACCATGACCAACATTCATATGCAAATGGAAAATTGATGAGGAGGTGATCGGTAGATTCAAATGCTTTGTTACATAACACGCAGGGGAATAGGGGGTTATTCCTAGCCTATTGAGTCTCATTCCTAAGAGTATTATATCCTTGATTGCCAGAAAGCACCTGCTTTCAACATTACATTAGGACCCCAACATAGATGAGATGGCCATGGAGGGTGCACCTCGTTTTAACTAAAGAATTATATCCATCTTTTACAGTATATTTTCCTGATTTTGATCTTGTCCAAACAATTTCATCAGGTTTATCTAAGAAGAAAATTCATCTTTTGGATAGTTTTGTTTTAAGAGATTCCTTGATGTGGTGAGGAGCTGGAAGGAAACTGTAGTCCTTCCACTTGAAAGAATGCCAAGGATCATCCTTAACAATGATAAAATAGTCTTTTACTTTATCTCCCCATATATTTTTTAGAACACTGTCTAATAGAGACCAGTCCCCAAGGAGTTTGAGAGATTGATAACCATTCCAAGCATCATCCCAAAAAAGGGCCTTTTCATCATTATTGATTAGCCAAGAAAGATGAGGAAGAATAACATGTCTACAATCACATATGAAGTTCCAAATTTTTGAGCCAAGAGGGAGAGTCCTTTGGGTGAAGATCCTTTCCCTCTCCATGGAATCCAAATATCTGTTTCTCATGATTTGACACCATTTCTTCTCTGGATTGTAGTATAACTACCAAACCATTTTGGCACCAAGTGCTTTATTTTGTAAGAATATGTCTCTCAAACTTTCCCCCTAAATATTTTGATTTACAAAGATTCACCCAAGATACAAGGGGGGTTTCTCTTTCTAAGAGACATTTTCTGCCCAAAGGAAATTTTTGAATAATTTTTCCAATGCAAGTCTTTTCCCATGAGGAATTTTTAGAATTGACATTAAGTAAATTGGAAAAGAGTGAAGGATAGTCTTTAGTAATATCAATTTTATTGAAAATGATAGCCATTTGGATTTCCAAAGAATATTTTTGTTTGAAGTGGAGGAAAGAAGATTATCCCAAAAGTTATTCTTCTAAGTTCCTGAGAAGAAGGGGATTCCCAAGGAAGAGAGCCACTTTGAAAACCCAAAAAAATTTCAAGTTTAGATTTGACTAATAGGTTTACATTTACTAAAAATATTTTTGATTTCTCATCATTAAAGGATTGGCCCAAAGCTAGGCACTAATCTGAAAGAATTGTTTTGATAACTTTTTCTTCTTTTATAGAAGTTTGACAAAAAATAAGAGTATCATCCGCGAAGAGAGAGTGATAAATTGGAGTAGGAAATGGGTTAACCTTAATGCCATTCCACATATTATTATCTCTTGTAGCCATGATTGACCAACTTAAACCCTCAACCATTAGAATGAATAAGAAGGGTGAGAGGGGATCGCCCTGTCTTATTCCCCTTGATGGAATGAATTTGTCAGTAGGAGAGCCATTTACCAGGATTGAAATACTTACACTAGTTACACAAAGGAGATCCAATTACATCAACTATTAGCAAAACCAAATTTTCTAAAGACAACAAAGAGGAAGTCCCATTCCAATTTATAATAGGCCTTTTCCATGTCAAGTTTCAAGATCATTGAAGGATATTTGTCTTTTTTAACTAAATGTAATACTTCATGGGCTAATATTACCCCTTTAGGAGTATCTTTACGTGGGAAAAATCCACCATGTTCAGATGAGATGATAGAAGGGAGGATTTTAGCTAATCTAAGGGCTATTTCCTTAGTGAAAAATTTGAAAATGGTATTACAAAGGGAAATAGGTTTGAAATCCTTGAAGGACAAAGGTTCTTTTTTTTTGGGATTAGAGAAACCACAATTTCATTGAATTTCCTTAACATTTCTTATTTCTCCTTGATTTTTCAAGAGCAAGGAGAATGTCTCAACCAAAAAAATCCCAAAACTTCTAGAAGAACAAGGTCATAAATCCATCAGGTCTAGGGGTCCTTTCAACATTCAAAGAGAAGACTGTCTCTTTGATCCATGTCAACCAAGGAGGGAATATTGTTGAGAACAATATTATTATCTAGATGTTTGTTAGCTCTTAGTGGAGCTAATAATTCCTTGAAATAAGATGTTGTATCTTCAATATCTTCATCTTTAGTTAAAGTATTCCCTGAAGGAGAACTAATTGAATCAATCATGTTTCTTTTTCTTTTCAATTTTGTTGAGGCATGAAAAAAAATTGTATTTTGATCACCATCCCTTAACCAGATGTCTCTTGACTTCTATCTCCAATAGCACTCTTCCCTAGCCAAGAGTTCATCTAATTCCACTTTTAGAGATTTTTCCTTTTCATAGAGAGTTGCATCAATACCATTTTTTATCACAATCTCATATATATTTGCTAGTTCAAGTTCAACCCTTGATTTTTCTAAAAAAATATTCTTAAAACAAGATTTGTTCCACTCCTTTATTTTTCCCTTGATGAAATTTATTTTTTTATGCAGTTGAAACATGCAAGTACCCACCTCAAAAGGGAACTCAAACCACCAGTATTTAAGGAGGGGAATAAAGCTCGGGTCTCTAAACCACATTGGTTCAAATTTGAAGTATGCTTTTTTGATTGGTTTGTTGTCAAAAATAGAGAGAGAGATTGGAAAATGATCATATCCAGAAAGAGTTAAGATTGATGAGGAGAAATCCCAAGGGGAGGATAAACAATTATCTAACAAAAGAAAGCAATCCGATCTTTCTGCAATTTGAGAGAAGCCTTTGCGTTTATTAGTCCATGTGAAACCACCATTCTTTGGTGCACAATCATATAGATTATTGTTGGAGATAAAGTTATTAAAATCATCCATGACCTTTGATGGAGGGATGATGCCACCCATTTTTTCTGATGGGCTACGAATTGCATTAAAATTCCCATCTAGGATATTCAAATCATTTTTTACTAAAGCTAATGTAGAACAAAATTGGGACCATAATTGTTTCTTAGCATGAGTAGTGCAAGGGCCATAGATATTGAAAATGTATAAGATATTATTTGTTCTCAAGCACTGAGCATAAACTTGAATCCAACTTTCCTTGGTGACAAGGATTTTAATATAACAAAAAACTTATTCCAAAGAATTGATAGGCCTCCAAAAGCACCCTATGTTGGGGAGGAGAAGAAATTCCAGTTATTCCATTTAGCTAAGAATTCAAAAGTTGATTGGTTTGAGAGTTTTTTTTCTTGTAATAAAACAATGTCTAAATTAGAGTTCAAAATCTAGCACTTTATGAAGTGCCTCTTGTTAGGGGAATTTAAGCCCCTAACATTCTAGCTTAAGATCCTCATTTTTATCAAGGAGAGATAGCATCTCCCTTATTTCCATTATTCATTCTAGAGATCTTATTCTCCTCAGCCGAATAGGGTTGTCCCAATTGGGAAATGTTACCAAAGTTATCCAAACTTTTGAATTTTTTTGAGGTAGATCTTAAGTTTTTTTCAAGAGTCAATTGTATGCATGTTGCCACCTCAATATTTTTTTTTCACTTTTAGATTTCCTACCCTTTTTTTAATTAGGGGAAGTCAAGGTTTTAGCATCCGACTATGAAAGGGGAGTAGGAGGAGTAGTAGTTGGGCCAAAAGAATGACATTCAATATTGTCCTTTGTAGGGGCCAAAACCTTTTCAGGAGAAGAAACGACTTTGGAATCAAATTGTGAAATTGGACAAAAAGGAGAGTCTTTCTCCAATTCAAGTTCTGCTAAAACTTCATTTGTTGTTTCCTCAATGAAATCTTCACCCACTTTTGTACATACCTCATTGATAATATCCAAAAGAAATTCCTTAGTTATTGAACTCTTTAGGAGTTCCTTGAAATGAGAAACATTTTTTGATGAATCCAGAGTGTTCTAAAAATGTGTAGGGGTTTGTTGTGAGGGAGAGGGTTTTGGGGCAGAAGAAGAAGGTTGTTCATCCGGTGGGAAAATATATTTTAAACCATTAGAGAAAGAGAATTCTAAGGGTTCTACACAAGAAAAGAGTTTTGCATCTACAATAATGCTAGCCTCTTTCTAGGAGACTAAGTCTAGTGATAAATTTTTCCGCCATTCCCCCTTGTAAGAATTTTCATAGCATGGGAAAATTTATTTATATTTGAGACTAAAGCCCAAACCCTAATGGTGGGAATTCCCTTTACCATTTCAAATTCATTCTTTAGAAAATCTCCAAAATGGGAGACTAATCTTTTAATTACTAATTTTTCAATGTATTCTATTGAAAGATTAGGAAGAGTGAAGCGAATGGGTTTCAGAGGTAAAATGATAGAATCTAAAGGAAAATTAGGTTACAAATTGCAAGTTCCTGGGAACATTTTTTCAAACCAGAACGTACCTTTTCTCAAAACCCTATCTTTGATTGTAGGGTTTTTTAAGCATATAAAAAAAGAGGAGGATGAAACGACTAAAAGGTCAAAGAATTCATACTAGTTCTCTTTAATCCATCCTTTGATGGTAGAAAGAGGTTTATCCTCACCCAAAATTTGCACGAAGAAAACATTTTGCTCGAATTCCTCTAGTTGAGTGTCCACATTCAAAAGAATTGAAGGAATCAATCTCTAGCAAAGGATCTTGACCAGAGGAATGATCATCATTAGTTGTGAACCATATTGTGCTCCGTGATTCTACTTTCAAGTCCAAGCCCTCCTTTTGCCGAGGATAAGATGGTTCTTGAGGTTTTTTAGGATAAGATGGCCCATTATGGTTGAGACAAATTTGTCCAACTACAAAATTGTTTGGGATTTTTATCCCATGAGTTATTCGAGAGCCTAGAGGAAAAGAGTTCTTTTTGGAAATTTTTTGGCGGTTCAGCTTAGAGTGATTATTTACCCAGGTGTGCTAGGGAGGGTTTGGAAGATTTTGATGCAGTCGACATTTACGACTAAGGTTATGATAAGGTAGATTGGAGGAAAGGTGGGAATGAAGTGGAGGTAGGCTCAGAGCTTTCAATATGCCATGCCCATGACACAAAGGTTGGTTGAGGGTGAAAGGTGGCAAGGGGTCATTATCCTCATAGTACGACTAGTTTGAGCTATGGTCCCCTAGATCATGTTGTCTATTCTCAGAAACTGATGGTCCCTTACCCTAGTCGGAATGTCTATTTGAACCATGAACCACTGGTCCAAGTTGTCTACTTCCTGAAACCAACAGTCCTTTGTCCAGGTCTAACGGTCTATTACTAGTATTACAGGCATTGCCCATGTCTCTCTTTTAGAAAATTTTGATGAGAACTATGGGGTTACCAGTGAGACATAAAAATAATAAAACTCATACATTCATACAAATATTCAAAAGAACAATCAACTATGCTATCATAGGGAGAAATAAATAATATAATATAATATGATATAATAATATAATACTATTATATAATATATTATTATATTTTTATATATTTAATATTATATAATAATATAATTAATATATTATAATATTATATTATATAATCATATAATATAATATATTTAATATTATAATATTATATTATATTATATTTAATATATTATAATATAATATAATATTATAATATATTAAATATATTATTATATAATATTAAATTAAAAAACATTATAATAATATATTAAATTAAATATGTGGTAGGTCTCAAACCTGACCAAATTAAAAAAATTGACCTAAACATACTAGATATCTATTTCAAATAGATATTAGTTTTGGTTTGGTGTTTGCTATGGAACCATGTACTTTCTACTCAAGCCTAGAAAAATTCAAAGCCGATTTTCACGTTTTTGAGTGAGTTAAAAATTCCTTTTTTCACATCGCCACTTTTTGGACCCCTGTGATCTTGCATAGACCCAACTAACTCTTTGCAGTCAAGAAGCCAAAGTAAGTATAACTATAGCCTGCAACAACTAAGGGGGTGTAGCCCCCAACCAAAGGATTTTTAGACAAAGATGCAAGGGAAGTTCCACAATAAGAAGAATGTAGTAGTTGCACAATTGGAGGCATCTATTTATCAAGATGATTGTGACTCACCATGTCATTTAATAAGACTATTGAAGGAGAAGAAACCTGATATGATTGGGAATCCAAGATAACTATTTCCACAGTCCACATTTCAATTCTACCATTGTAGTAGAGTTATAGTCCTAATCAACTTCTTCCTTTTCAGTTATGTTTTAGACTTTGTCACCCTCTACTTTATAGGAGAGTGGTGAGTTGCATTTATATATCTATTTTGAGTGCTTGTTTCAAAAAGACTCCCATGTACCAATGTATATATGGTTCAATGGTCAAGGTGAATAATTAGCTGGTCGAATAGGCATAGTAGATATAAATATAAATATGTTTAGATATTTTTTTGCTACTCAATAAGACTCTTCTTTCTAGTTATGTTTTATGAATAAGATATCCCTGGAAATTCTTATTAGATTGTGAAATCTTGAGTTACACAATAAAGAGGTTTTTAGTTATTATTATGGTTAATTTATTTGAGGAGATAGATTGAGTTTAATTTGTGGATATAGTCACTTGAGCAAGGGCCACTCAAGGTAATTGTTTCCCACTTTAAATTCTACACATTTATTTCTATTGTTACAGTAGTTACCTTCATTATTGCATTATCTTAATCAGATTATTCATGTTGTGAATATGAATGAAATCATGGATAATATCTTATCTTTTATTTCATGATTTGTTTGTCTAAATGCATTATCCTTTGGAGTAAGTCACAATTATTCACATTATTTAGTTACAAAATTTAGTTTTGACAATGATCTAGTCATAGTCATTTGTTCTAAGTACTCGTAGCAATAGTTCCAAATTCAAATATTTTTACTATTATGCAATTTAAGTTTTCCTTACTTGTGTAAACACCTAACATAGGAAGTGTAGAGCTTTTGAATGCACATCAATCCCAACATCATCGCAAGCTTACATTAGTCTTGTTTGATAATTAGATGGATTCTTTACAAGGGTTTAGTGGACTATTCAGTTAGGTACCTCCTCCTAAATGTGTGAAATTCACCAAGTTTACTGAGCATTAGTTGGGACTTACAATGGAAATTAAACATATCTCTTACATTACATGGATATTTCATTTTCCTCTTGAATAGGAATATCTTCTTTTATGGTGTTCAATTTCCTTCCTTCATGAAGTTGCCTCATTCTTTCTCTTTTCTTTGTATTCTTCACTTCATGCTCATCTGGTGTTAGAGTATTTGGTCATTTCCTTGGCATGATGATGAATTCTACATGTATGCGACATTAAACCAAATTTAAGTAATGTTCAAATTTCATTTCATTATCATTCAAAATTGGCAATCTTTGATTTGTATGACCATAAGAATCAAGGATGGTCATATTGGTTCCCTAGGAATGTCTAAAGATCTTTACAACCCCCATATATTCTTAAGTGTTCCAACATAAACTAATGTAGGAATGTGATATAGTAATGCAACATATGTTCACTTGTGCCGACATGGACCACTTAAGGTGTGCACATATCGATGACATATTTAATATGAACATGCTAGCATAATCATAAAATCAAGTAAATAAATAATAAAAAGAACAAAATCAAATGAAAATATTACAATTGAACTATGTGAGAAGGTGACAAGCACAAAACACATAAAGACAAATAGAATGCACCTTACAAATTGAGATTTAATATTATAGTTTACAAATTATGCCATGTTATTTCATTTTTTGCTTCAAACTCCTAAAATTCTTAACTTTTATGCAAATTCCTTCAAATTCAATGTTGAATTCTATGTAAATCTGATAGGATTAGTAAAAATTATAAAAATTATAGGTCTATATTCTCCAATTTGAACAAAAAAATCATAATAAATATTTGAATTCTAGAAACATGAAAATATTACCTCATATAATCAAATTTGATCTAAAAACTTCAAATTTTTGTCTTCTATGTTGTCAAACAAACAAAAAGGTGGTGGAAAGGTGATGGAATATGAAAAATATGCTTGTGCAAGATGTAAACACCATGAAAAATCTTTTTTTTTTGGATAATGCATAGAAACTAGAAAAAACCAAAGAATGTGGGCCTGAAACATGAGCCACAAGCCTCTTTTTACCATTTTTAGTGAAAACCATTTGGTGCTTGCTAAATTACCTTTATTGAGATTTTTTAACCCTTAAAATTTGGGAAAGAAGAGAGATATGTTGGAACACAAAAATCTATTGAGAAGGGGGGGTGAATCAATAGATCTTAGAACTTGGCTCTAATAACTTTATGTGCAGACTAATTCCTTAAACTCTTTATGAAAATTAATTCCTTAAATCCTTAATGTGTAGATTGAAGACTTAATATGTAGTAGCATAAACATGAAATCATACAACCAGCACATAAAATCCCATAACAGAAACCCAAGATGGGAAAAACCAAGGTGAGAAATGTTGCTAGGATCTACTATCCAAATCTAGCCTCATAAGCAATAATGTTTTGTTACAAAGTTTAAGGGAACCAACCCTAAGGAGACACCAATCCCCTAGTTGTAAGAGCACCAACTCCAAGGAGACACCAATCGCCTACGTTGAGCACCAACTTAGTTATCTGATGGCACCAACCAATTAGATTTACAATGATAGTATTGCAAATTATTCTATTGAACACAAATCAATGTTGCAACTTACTTTGCAACTGCACAATACTTTGTTGCACTCTTTGCAACTCACTTTCTATTGTTGATGCTACACACTTGTAAACACATCCCCTCTTCTCTACACTCTTCTTTCTCTCCTTTTCACTTAGAACATTCATTATTCTATTCTTTGAATAATAACCCAGATCTAAATCTTTGATTTTTGTTTGGATTCTACTCATTCAAAATGTGCATTCTCTATTTGCTTCTATTGATCTCTCTTTTTCTCATTGTCTCAATTGAATACTTAGAAAGTTATCAAATTATGATGTTATCTCACCCTCTACACTTGTAGACTCAACACATCAACTCTTGCAGACACAACACTCTCTCTTTCATGATTGATTTCTGCTTTTTCTTAACTCTGCCAACCTGTAATCAGTATCTTGAGATGCACACCATCATCCAGATCATATAAAACTTTCTATTAGGGTTTCCACTTACTTCATCAAGAAGCACATTCTCAATCAATCCTTACTTGTAATAAATTCTAATGTTGTGTGTTTGCTAAGAATAGAAAACTGCAAAACCCAACTTGGATCAGATAGCATTTAATTTATTCCCTATTGATTTAATCTAATCATGATTTTCCTTGTCATGGCTATTTGTGCCACCAACCTGTAATCACAGTTCCTAAGCATTGCAACACCGTCAAACCCATCTGGAAGCTTCTATTAGGGTTTTCTACACTCACAAAATTCTTCAACAAGCTATATATGCATCAATCCAAATGACATCATCTATTCAAATTTGATTCAAAATCTAATTCATTAACATAAGAAATTGTGCCATCCATCTATGTCTACATGCCATGAAATCAAGCCCTAGACTTAAGTAATCATGTCATTGACCTGTGTATTCATGCCTTCAAACCCTTGCATTATTATTCACATTTTCTATCATTTTATTTTATTTTTTTAATTCCAGCCATATGATTTAGGGTTTTCTTTTAATCTCCACTGAAGGTTTTAGTGTTAAATCACTTTTTAAAACACTTTAAGATCATTCAATTTCATTTGGTTTAAATCACAATCATGTGATTTATGGTTTTAGTCTCATGTGCGCTAATGGTGTTGACCATTTCTTCCATTCACAAACAAGAATATAGTCGGGGCAGTTACTTCATTTTATGTGCCATAAATGCATTCATCTAAACTGGAAGTTTCACCGCTTTGCCGCCTATCCATTCACCGCTATTTTTCTATCTTGCTGAACTCACAAAAAATAAACCCTCGTGGATTCCTTGATCACATGGATTCCATGAGATTTCTTTCTTCATGACATCCACACTCACACGGGTTCCCTAGACTCCAAGAAATACACCTAAAATACTTTTCTTATCTTTCACAAAATATGCCTACTCTTGGAATCCCTGACACTTTCTCTTTTCATGAAATCCATGAACCCGTGCATTACCTGAAACTATTCTTTTGATGGAATTTGTGGATGTTTGGATTCCTCAAATTTCAATGAGATGTAAAAAAACCTAAAATTCTTCTTTTCATGAAATTCTTTACCTAGCAGATTCTCCAAACTTTTTCTTCGTGAGTTCCATGCACATATGAAGTATCTGATATCACTATATCATGGATTCCTCTAACATTACTTGGAGTGCATTGTAACCAATCCGAATGATTAATTCCAAGGCTTGACATAACTATCAGGGTTCGGTCTTTGGCCTTACCCTCTACTATCTATCTTTGTGCTCCATCGCAAACCAAACTCGTATCTGTGAAACACCAAGTGTGAAAATACCAAAAATCTTATTAGTTGATTGCATGTTGGGGTCCTTCCTTACTTCATACTTCTTATCATGTTTTTTGAAAAGGCGCAAGCCTTCCTTTCGAATTGTGACACTTGATACAGTCCACAAATTTTATTGACCATAACCCTTCGGGTGTCAGCCTTCAGGCTTTCATTTTTCACCATACTTCATAAAATATCAAGATGAAAGCCTTGAAATCGACTCGTGAAGCCTGAAACATTTTCTTTCTTCATTCTTTTATGTAGTCAAGATGAGGTACTCTCGAAGTCCAAAAATTGAAGTTTGAAATCCTTTGGACTTAAAACATTTCTTTATTCCTTTGCAATTGATATTAGGTATAACTGATACCTAATATACGAAACCATTTTGGGGTTCAGAGGTCAAGGTTCCTCCATGCCTTCTTCCATAAACATAATGTTAAGGTGTAAGCCTTTACCTTGATGCCTGGTTCCCAATGTCTTTAGCATACTATAAGACTTAAGTCTGAAGTCTAAAGCCTGATCAAACTTAGCTAAAAATGACTAACTCATAGAAACTTGGTAAGAGGTATGACCGAGGCTCAATGCCCAAACCTTGCAGAATCAACACAAATTTGACTAATTCTTTTTCAATGCATTTGGTAAGCAATAAGACTAAACTCCTACAATATCTTCAACACTTGCACAACAACATCAAATGACCTCCCTGAGTTAGTCCATCAACATCAACCAACACCACATGCTTCTAGAATTAGTTCTACTACTCTCACAATGTCTTTTGAGCTCTATGTCATTTAGGCACACCACTAAGAACACAATTGGTCTATCATCATGACAGCATCTCCCTTGCATGATCAATTCCATCTTGCCTCTAATACTCTTTTGAAATCAATGACACTTTTACAATAATGTCAACATTCTCCTTTATAAGATTAGCTCCATCTCACTTCTGATCCCCCTTTTGACATCAATGACAACTATATGCCAACAATCTCCCCCTTTGTCATTGATGGAAAAACTAAATGCTCAACTTGTATTCAATGGTTTAATACCAAATATGGATAATATTTGAGCTCACATCCTTTGACATACCTTTCTCCCATGCTCTACTTTGAGTATTTGCAGACTTTCTCCCCCTTGGAAATCAATGGAAAAGGGTCACTTCAAGACACCCAATTGTTGCAACTTCTACTTCTCCTTTGAAATGGAAAAGGAAAATTTTCTCCCCCTTTGATTGATACCAATTAATATCAAGTTTTTCATACCAATTTTTGCGCTCATTCTTTGACTACAATGGAAAAACCATATTCTTCAACCACACTATACCAATTAAGATTTTGATGCCAGATGAAGTGTCATTCATACTCTAAATTAGCCAAGTCTGATACCAATTGTAGATGTTCTAATTCATGCTTTGTACCAATTTATATACAAGAATTCATGGTATCAAGTATAACATTAATTTGACACCTATAGCAGCTCCCCCTTAAACCTTTCTCCATTCTCTCCTACATATTTGAGCATTTTCTTCACTTTGGGCATTATACCAACTAAACTTCTCTATACCAATTCACAATGGACTAACACCAATTGGAACCATTCAATATTAATTGTTAGCAAAAGTAAATGTGGGTTCATATATATAACAACTGCCCCTAAGACATATCTCTTCTTCTTGTAGACAAGGAGCATTTTTCTTAACAGAGCACATGTATAGCTACCTTCTTCTTCAACTACGAATTTTCTTCCCCTTTGACAAGAATTTCAAAGAGAAAGATTGTGACCATAAATATTCAACCATCAAGTTGTTAGAAATTTATAAAACCAAACATATCAAACTTGATCTCCAATTCACTTCTAGGGATGAATAAGATACTAATTAAGCTCCCCCTAGAATCGTGCCCTATCACTAAGATTTATTGATGTAAGGTAGGAGTAGCCACATTCAGTGTTGCCTCTTGTTGATCTTTCACTCTCCATACCTTCTTGTGCTTCTTCTCTATCTTATCAACCTTCTTCTCAAGAATATGTTAACTATTGTTGACTCTAGGGGACATATTCTTCTTCTTACTTTGTTCTTTTGATATAATATGATTTGTTTTAAAATATTTGGCCATGTGACAAAAAAAATTGCAATTAAAGCACATTACATTCATATCTATTATAGGAGTAAATGAATTTTTATTCATATACTTTGTACTCCTTCTAGGTGCAACTCTACATTCACACATCCTATGACCAAATTGGTTACATGAATAAGAGTATTCATAGAAAATCAAGGAATACCTAGTCATATCATTTCTTTGGTCTTATTTTTTTTTATTTCTTCATCTATCTCATCCTTGTGAAACATTCTATATTAGCTCCCATTATATATTGCTTCTTCTTCAATTTTAAAAGGAATGATTTCTCCACCTTCTTATCTGTTGTAGACTTATTTTCTTCTTCAACTCTCTTCATATTAGCAACACCTTTTTCTAATTTTCTATCTTCTGAGGCATTTTCATTGTAACATCTCATGCAAGCTTTCTCTTTCTTTGAGAAACATCTTTATTTTCCTCTAAATATGTCATATAACTTTGTAGAAGCACTAGTAGAGGGACTTTTTCCTTTCTCAAACCCAAGGAAAAACTTTTCTTTTGGTTTTGATGGCTTTTGTGATTTTACCAATCCATCTAATATCTCAGAGCCACCTTTCAACTTTAGGCCTTCATCAATCTTGTCTTTAGCATTTCCTAAATCTTTTCTAAGAGCCACAATTTCTTCCTCCAGCTTCATGCACTCATTAGATTTAGATTGTAGTTCAAATTTCACTGCATCTTCTATTCTCTTTGCTTCTTCCACCTACATCTTCAAGTCAATCACCATCTAATCAAATTCTTCAAGACTCTTAGTTAGTATTTCTATCTCTTTTTGTTCATTTATTTTTTGTTCTTCATTTTTCTTCTTCAACCTTCTAATCTCATCTAGAGCACAGATGAGTTTACCTTCAAGGTCCACTTTTCATTTTTCATTAGAGATTTCATCTTCTTCTTCCTTTTTACTAGACCTTTCAACTTCTTCATCAGAATTTGTTCCAAAATTCATGGAAAAAGATTCATTTCCCTCAATCTCACAAGTAATCTCATGTTCATCATCTGAGTTTCCAAAAACATCTGATAACCTATTTTCTGCTTTTGTGTGAAAAACCTTCTTGTTTTTCTTTTTACAGTCCTCTTATTTCTTAGAGTTATCATTTTCATCATAAGAAAATTTAACAGCAAGAATACTTATTCTAATAGAGTTAAGACTTTTAGGGGTTAGCTTACCTATATGCTTTTTGGAGCCTTTCCTTAGTCTTCTGATGAAATAAGCTTCCTCCTCATTAGCCTTCTCAAATCCAGATGTAGATGATTCTATCATCTCCCTTGCATTTGCAACATCTCTCATGGATGTATCTACAATATTCTCATCTTTACTTGTCTCTAGACTTTTAGACTTGCCTCCATGTGTCTGAATCTTGGCCTACATTTTGCAATCATCACCCTCATACATCCTCCTTAACTCGTTCCATGTATCATGTACATTTTGATAATGCATGACTTTAATGACTGCCAATCTTGACATCCCACTTAGAATTGCAAACATTACCTTAGAATTATCTTCAAAAGCCTTATTTTCAACAATAGTAGTGGGAGTGGCATGAACTTTGTATCCCTTCTCAACCAACATCCACACATCAAACCCTAGTAATTCCATATGAGTCTTCATTTTGCTACTCCAACACTTATAGTCTAATCCATCAAAGAGAAATGCTTCTTTTGTAGATGATCCTTCATGACTAGCCATTTTGTTTTCACTTTACCAAGATCTACCTGAGCTAATTAAGCTTCTCCTAGGGAACCTAGGGATCTAATACCAATTGTTGGAATACAACAATCCACTGAGAGGGGGGATGAATTAGTACATCTTAAAACTTGGCTCTAATAACCTTTTGTGCAAACTAACTCCTTAAACTATTTATGCAGATTAATTCCTTAAATCCTTAATGTGTAGATTGAAGACTTAAGATACATAGCAACATAAACATGCAATCATACAATCAACACATAAAATCCCATAACACGAGATATACATGAAAACCCAAGATGGGAAAAACCACAGCAATAAATGTTGCTAGGATCTATTATCCTAATCCATCCTCACAAGCAATAATGTTTTGTTACAAGGTTTAAGGGCACCAACCCTAAGGATACACCAATCCCCTAGTTTTAAGAGCACCAACTCCAAGGAGACACCAATCACCTACATTGAGCACAAACTTAGTTATCTGATGGCATCAACCAATCAGATTTACAATTATAGAATCATGGATCATGGGGGTCCAAACTAGGCCTCTAAGTGGTGATGGAAATTCAAAATATCAAAGTTAGGCAACTTGACATAAAATAAAAAAAAAGTGAATAGGTTATTAAAATAATTTGAAAAATATTGAAGAACAAAAGTTGTAAATTGAATGTAGTTTCTAGGCTACTAGTCTGTTTTGGAAAAAAGTGAATTTGTTATGAGAAAATTTGAAATTTCAATTTAGTGGTACTAAATTTTTAGGAAAAAGATAAGAAGCAGGTGTATGTCTGACCACCCTAAGTACAAGAAAAAAATAATATATATTTTTAAAAAAATTCAATATAAGTAGAGGACACATGCCCAGATGTGCCAAAAAAAATTTGTAATTTTTTTCCATGTAAATAATTAGTTATGATTTTTTTATTAGAATTTTTTAGAATTATTAAAACATCTATGTTTGACCACCATAACTTGGTCAAAAATTTATGAAATTCAATTTTTTTTTGTCGTATAGTATGTGAAGCATAGAATGTGGTGCATATTGTAGATTCAAAAAGTGTTAAATAGTTTGAAAGTTATAGAAGTTTTGCAATCAGCCTACAAATCAGGACTTTAGACATAATGTAGGTAGAAACTCAATAATAATTATTTCTTAAATTCAAAATAAGACAAAAGTTATATTGGTGGAAAGTTGACAATTTTTTCTATAAACCCTTTTTGTTTGATGAAATTTGGATAAAAAAAGAGTCATCAGCCACAAGGGCGAACTTCAGAAAACTAAACAAATTTTTCAAAACATGTTTTCAAGGTTGATTTTCCAGGTCAAGCAATCTCAGACCAAATCCTGAGCCAATATTTGTTTTGGTTTGGTAATACCAAACCGAAACAAATATCCATTTATAACATATATCCATTTTGAGATGGATATCTATTTCAAAATGGATATCCAGTTTGGAAAGTAGGAACCCATTTTTTTGGAAAAGAAAATGGATATCTGTTTCGAAGACCTAACAAACTCTCTTTAGTAAAATGGGCATAAATTTTGTGTTTCTTATCAAAATTTTAAATTTTTATAGGCGTTCGAAACATGATTGAGAGCTCTACATAATGGATTAGGTGGTTTTTCTATATTATACACAATAAAATAATTATAATAATTTGAACTTCATATTTCATTTTTGAAACATCAAATGCTCACTACTTTCACATGCAAAGTCTTTTTTTCATGATTTTTTTGTAACACTCATCTCAAAATACTTGAAACATTAGAAATAGTAATGAGACAAAAAAATCTTCATAAATCATCATATCTCTCTATCCCTTTATCTACCTCTCTATATATCACAATGTCTCCCCATAAGCTCTAGACATATCCCTCCCTCCTTTGTTCTCTCTTTGTCCCTCTTTATACCTATCTTTCTACCTCTATCTCCATCCTCTCTCTCTATGCCTCTCTCTTTCTCGGGTTCCTCTCACTCCCTCTCCTTCTCTCTCTCTCCCTCTCCATCTCCCTCACTCTCCATATCCCCTCTCCATCTCTCTCTATCTCTCCCTCCTTTTGAAGTCTCTCTTCCTCTTAATTCTCTCTCCCTCTTAGGTCTCTCTCTTAGGTCTCTTTGACTCCCTCTCTCCCTCCTAGGTCTCTCTCTCAAGTCTCTCCCATTCCCTCTCTCTTTTTTCTCTCTCACTCCCTCTCTCTCTCAATCTATCACTCACACTCACCCTCTCTCCCTCCCAGGTCTCTCTCTCTCCCTCCCTCTCTCCCTCTCAACTCTCTCTCTCTCTCTATCTCTCTCTCTCAGGTCCCTACCACTCCCTCTCCACCTCCCTCCCTCTCTCTCTCTCCATCTCTCTGAAGTCTCTCTCTCTCACACACACACAAACTCATCCTCCATCTCAAGTGTTTGTCTCTCTCTCCCACTCTCCTCTCTCCCTCCCTCTCCTTCCCTCCCTCCACCCATCCCCCCTACCTTCATCTCTCCCTCTCCCTCTCTTTCTCAAGTCTCTCCCACTCCCTCCTCTCTCTCCCTCTCTCTTTCTCTCTTAATCTCTCAAGTATCTCCCATTCCCTCTCTCTCTTCTCTCATATCTCTCTCTTACTAAAACTCTCCACCTTCCTCTCAGCTCTCTCTCTCTATCTCCCTCTCAGGTTTCTCTCTCTCACAATCACTCTCTTCCTCTCTCCTTCCCTCTCTCCATCTCAATTCTCTCTCTCTCTCTCTCTCACATTATCTCTCTCTATTCATCTCCTCTCT